>JAWLST010000047.1:0-252818 GCA_037043885.1 Penicillium goetzii
TAACTTTTTTTTTTTTATCCTCCATCCGGCCCTGTCCCCTCAAAAACATCCTGGGTTTCTGCCCCCCCCCCCCCCCTGTTTCAAAAAAAAAAAAAAAAAAAAAAAAAAAAAAACCCCCCCCCCCCCCCCCCCCCCCCCCTGCCCTGCCCAATCATTTCTTATCAGTGCCCAGAAAATAATAAGCCCACCGGATGCGAGGGAGGTGTCCTCCTGGATGCCTGCCAAGTATGCGCCAAGGGCGATTGCTGATCCGCCAAGCCTTGTGCAGTTTGATAGACCCGTCTTGGCTGTCCCTGCGCTTCGCGGATCATGTTCATCATGTTGCACAAGCTGACTGCAGTTGTGCACCGTGGCTAACACTAGATCCCTTATTGGGATGGACTTGGCACTATTGCCAAGTCTGCTTGTTACGAATTGTGCAGTTGTGATGTGGATGATGCTGTTTTGCCATCTAAGCCTCCCTGTTCTTTCTTTGCTTTTTTTTACCTTTTCAGGCGGCCACTCTGCCTAACTACACGTTTGTGTTTCTATTCGTGGGATTGGACAGCAATTTAACTTGGACGGGCTGCTTACATTGCTGGGGCTAATTCTGTGTTGGTCGCCCCGGTGAGATCGCGGTGGAGTTGGAGACGGGGTATCCCCTCATCCAAATTGCCAACATCCGTTAACCCGGCCGTTAGCCCCCCCCCCTTCTTAAATCCACCCCGCATTCCCGGTGAAGATCTGGAGTTATGATAACCATCTTCGACTCGATCGATAATCTCGGTGAATATTGCAATCTTTCCAAAGGTGGCGTGATAGATTCATCCAGTAATATCTAACAGTTGCGGCGGCAATCTGGCGGCTTTAGATTTGTGAAACCTTTTGTGCCAGCTTATACCTATAGGGGGACTCGGTGAAGGAGGGTGATGTTTGACACCGCGAGTATTGCGAAATCAACACTCGACTCAGGCTCGCGGGTATATCTATTTAGCCGAAGCTCATGGCCTAACCATTTGTGGTCATATGTTCTAACTATAGCCGTTCGATAGATTTATAAGTTAACAACTGCCCGTACTGTCTTGTGGTACCATATTGGCTCTGGACAAATTAGACGAAGCTGGTTGTGTTAACAAAATCACTATGATAGGAGGTTGTATTTCACTTTTTCTAAAGTCTACTTCTAGCGATTTGGATAGATCTCGATGATGGTCGCCCTCAGAACTCTAACTGAACCACTTTATCGAGATATGTTAGGAGTCCGCCCCACTGAATGACTTGCTTAATCAAAAGTGAACTATTTTGTGATAACTCCTCGTGAATATGGCCTATACAGCGTGAGTATGATCGACTGTTTTCTTAGACAGCAACAGAATGGGTGGAAGGACCTAAGTATTCAAATATTGCTGAATGAAACGAAGTTCTCCGATCCTATTAGACGGAAGAGCTGCCACTTAATGTGTATTGGGTCTATGAAAAATCCAAGTATCTATTCATGAGGAGGGGAGAGGGTTCGGCTTAGAAAACCTAGTTCTTTGTTGTCGGCAACCATCGATCCAGTTAGGTCTAGTCTGAGATATGTCGGAAAAGCAGGATTGAAAATTTAGCGATTCCCGAATTTTTGTAAGAAAAATCCTTATATTCATGGATGCTATTGCTAATTAGAGAGCGTGAAAGGGGAATTTTTGCGCGCATTAAAGCTGTTAAGCCTCATAAATGAGAGAAACGCATGAATCGTCGAAGCCTGAGAAAAGGAGAGCTTTAACTTTCACGGGCTCGAGTCTACCCTAGGCACCTAAATGACTAATAGCAGCGATTAATCTACCTTTATGGACTGATTTAGATACTGGAGTAGATAGCCGGTCGGTCGATCCGTTTTCAGAGGCATTCTCTATTTACCACAGAATGTTCATAGCATAGTGTTCTGTCAGTTGACCAGTCAGTATGGCGTGCGACTGCCAGAATGAGTGAAAGAAATAACTGATGGGGCCATCTGAGAGTTTTGATCATTGATAATGAAGGATCGCAAAGTCTACTCGAGACTCTATCTAGTGGTTTAAACTTATCCCGTGAGCCATCTGTCAATACGGGTAATTGGAGAGATTCCAAGCTTTTATTCTATGATTTCTCTTTCTTAACTGAATGGAAGCGGTGTTATGTGGTTGATGTGTTACGTGTTAGCTTTGAAGCCTTTTTTGGATCATCTAGACCTACTTTTTCAGCAGCTCGTGAGTATAAGTATATTACGGGCGATCTCTGACTACTCATAATTAATGGGACGTTGTATAGATGATACAGAACACACGCTCAATAGTGCTTGTACAGTGGCAGTTCAAAAGTCTGAATCTAGAGATCAGAGAAACGGCCCACCTGCACCCAGATATAGTTTCACTTCCTGTTCTTCGAAATATCTTTAAACGTCATTTGAATCGTCTTTCTTGAGGTCGGGCACTATCTCTTTGGTCTATCGTTCAACTCGTGACTGCTAAGATGATTTTGAAAATTTGGACGGTTTTAAACTAATGGAACCCCACTATATGACTTTTAGTAGACTGGATAGTCATAAAATGTGCTCACAGCTGTATAGTAATATATACCATATCTCGCTGTACGCGTTAATTCAGGCTGAATCATATCCACAATGGAAAATATCCTAATCAGGCCACTCACGTGCTTTGCCCATAGAAGAAGTAAACATGTATTATTCAAGCTATCGATGTCACGAGACCAACTCAATTTTGAGTCTACCCATAGCTTGACTCAAAATACGTTCATACTCCGCATTCCCCGCAAATGGACGAAAGCCTCAATGCGGGGGACCTTTTACTCGGGAGCCCGGCAAGCCTGGAGACGAGATCAAGTGGCTTGAGTCTAGACACTGGTCAGATGAAGAGGGTGATGTCGAATGATGATGCAGGGATATAGAATCCAGAAAGCCGCATCGTGCATCTGGGCTAGCTGCACAGATGGAATCATCGATAATGGACGGCATTTGATTTCGATATACATGAATACGCAAGTTTGTATGCTAAGAGTGGCGGGATTGATGGGAATCAAAACTACCAATCGACTCTTGACACTAAACAGTAAACACCAAAGCCGTTGTTCACCGCTAATAGTGGTGGACTTGCAATCGTGCACTTAAACCGATGTTTACAACCCCGAGTACTCCGTACTCCGTACCCCGTTAAATCTACGAGCTAGCGGTCAGCGCGCTACCCGCTATTTACAGGGTCATGTGCCCTACCAAGCTAGTTTGAGTCTTTGACACGCTAGCGGTTTCTAAGCCAGGGTCGCTGGTGCCGCCGTGACTCTATGAGACACTCTACTCTAGGACGCTACTGTTTATCACATGCGAAGCTTTAATAATGCTAAAATGAGTGCTTTACGGAGTAATTGTATCTGTAGGCTGTATACAAGTGACTCCCACTATAGGAGCTAATGTAGCAACCTAGCGAAAAGGAAAGTTGACCGAAGGGAGATCGGCTGTATGCCTGGTAGATCCCCGTTCACAATAATACTGTCGAGCATAGGATGCATCGGTGGTTGATCTACGATGGCTGTCCCACTGCGGCGGGTTGGAATGGAGGGGTAGTTAATAGTTATTTAGGTAGTACCGTCACTACCGTGGCATGTACGGAGTATGTGACTGGACTCCATTGCGGGGAACTGGCCATCTCAGGGGTAGATTGAGACGGTGAGCACGAAATTGGGGAGTTGTTTTAGTCAATGACTTCCGGGGGGTTGGCTGTACACAAAGCATTGTTGTCCATTCAACATTGCCAGAGTGTCTTCTTCACGTTATTGTTACAGTCGGGATCGACTGCTGAAACGCCCTCATGCCAAATCGAGCGAAACTCGAGTAGATCTAGTAAATTCCGTGGGAAACACACGCGGCAAGGAAACTTTTCGGGGCTAAGATGGAGAATGCAGGTTATGCTGTTTTCGGCGTCAACAGATAACCTTGTTAATTTGAGGTTACCTGCAGTAGAATTTGGGGATTGTACATGGCGATCTCCTCGACACGGAGTAAGCGGGCGCCGCATTTATCATGGGAGGGAGATCGGAGGACCACTTTGAAGTGTATTCCGTAATTCCGTACTACTTCTGTACTCCGTACTTCGTATATAATACTCCGTACAGAGACAGACAACTGGTCTTGTCCGAGGGTCCAATTTAGAGCCCAGCGGGGCGGTGTGGTCGCGTCCCTCCCATAGGGCACGAAGACTCCGGGCAACGCTAATTGATCGAAGGCCGACCGAATGCTTCTGCCGCGTTTCTAGCGCCAAAGCCAAGACCCGTTGCATCCCAACTCAAACTGAAACTTTGGGTTGGACTAAGTGTTATTCTTAAGAAGTTAGAAGGATGGGGTGAAAGACCACCTCGTTTAGGACCATTTGCCGATCGACTGTGCCCGATGGATGAGGAGGTTGGGGATCTCGTATTTCGGAGTTTCGTACAGGAGTGTATGTGATGGAGAAGTGTCACATTGTTGCCCCTTAGCCACAACGGCGAAACTGGAGCGAAATGGGGGCAGGTGACCAATTCACCTTCAGCGGCAACACAGCGGACCTCAGTCATAGTACTTCAGTACTTCCGACCAGCGGAGAAGACCGCGGAGCCCAATATGGAGTCCGTTGGTGACCAGTAGTGGCCTCGGCTGAGCGGGAAATCGCCACCACCAAATGATCTTGCCCCTTGCAGATGGGACCCCAGATCTACTAGGGTAGTTAAGGGAGAGCTTGATCCTAGCCTGCATGCTTTAGATGATGGGTTATCCGGTGCTCTGGCGCCGCAGGCAACTTGATCGTACTCGCTCAGTAGATACCCCGACAGGTCTCCAAGGGATAACCGGAAAGAAGGATGCGGTGGAGCCCCGACTCTCTTCACGATGAACCATGGGCGACGGTGTTCCGATCAGAACGAGGATTCGCTGGGTGTACTCCGTATGCTCGACCCGCTCCACACCAGGCCCGCGGGCGTCGGCAAGAACAATCAACCATCATGAAAATCTTCCCCCCCCCCCCCCCATCGGACGGATTTTTGAGGATCCAGTCAGTAGTGGACACGATGGCTGGATCAGTGTGCCAGAGAGCCTCAGCTCAGCTTGCATGAGTCGAGTAATTAACAGGTTGGGAGGTGGAAGGGAACGTCGGCAACGTAAACATGAATCGGAATTGAGCTCAAGAGCGCATCATCAGCCAAGGAGCCATTAGTCATTTAATACCGTTAGCGGTGTTGAATGGAGGAGGGAACGATACCAGAAGATACCCGATACCTCAGTTAACCATGTTGATTACCATCGGTTGATACCAAAGTTACGCTGGTCTCAAGGCCTGTGTTTCAGGCCTGTACAGCCAATTACCGATCATGACGTCCCCTCCGCTGGACTCTGCAAGCGGTGTGTCGTGGCATCATTAGATCGGCGTCGGATCCCGTCATCGACGCATGTATACAGATATCAAGTAGTAGTGCTATTGTAGCGATCATGTACTTGAACAGTTTGTCGAGTTAATAGGCATGATTTGGCAACTAGCTCCAGCTACATAGGATAGTTCAGCTCAATTGGAGTCGCGTAGCTCAGTGAAATTCATGACTTTTCTTTCATGTGCTTTCCTCTGACTGGCCCCCCGTTTGCACTACATCACGTGCCACTACTGGTAATACGGTAACGGCGCCAACCCCAAAGCGGCAGGGTTGCCTCCATTGCAGTAAGTCCCGCTAGGACTCGACGGCCCTACCTCCTCTCTCTAACCCTCTCTTATCTAGAGCCAGGAAAACAAAAGGAGATCTACTCAACTCTGAGCATTTCCATCTCTCGTCTCTGCGACACGCGGTATCCGAAGTTTTGAACAGAAAGACCAGCGCGTCCATCGCCACTACTGTGCCCAAGAGACAGGCGATTCGCTGGGGCCCAGCACCAAGAGTGGGACATCATCCGAGGGTGGACTCCGCGAACCCGCCAAAAACCGCCATCCACCTAAAAGTCCACACCCATCGAGGGGCACTGGAACGAGACTTGCTCTTCTGTCGCATTCTCATCCTTTTCAACTCTCCACGGTGACTTTCGTTCGCGCTTCAACACGGGACCTTTCCCATTAACCCTGTCCCTTCAACCCCTCGGGTCTGGCGTGCTCTCTCTGGCCTCGCGCAGGACCGGATAGGGAACCAGGATCTCTAGAGACCTTCCAGAAAAAAAAAAGGTTACGGGACCTTTTTTTTTGCTTCTTTCACCGTCCTCGAAGACACGGAATAATTAAAACGACTTGAAACTTTATCATCCTCGACGACGCTTACTTCCCCTCCATCACGATGAATGGCGCCGCTCCCATTGACATCACCAGTCGACAGTCGACCTCGGTCTCACCACCGGGGCAACAGGCCTCAAACCTCACCTCGGCACTCCAGAGAGCTGGTACCGGTGAGCGCACAGGTAGTATATCGCATCACCCTAGCGGCGGGCTCGGGATGTTCAAGGCCCCGCCGCCTCGCAAGGACTCGATTGGTGCCGCTAATGCACAATGGGGAAATGGGACAAAGCCGATCTCCATGTCCGGGTCTGCCCGTGACAAAGGCCGCCGGGAATCCCTCGCAGGAAGCTTGGTGGGCGGTATGAGCTGGGGTGGTGTGTCTGTAGGAAGCTGGATTCGTGATGAGTGAGTGGCGGAAACCCCATGAGACGAATGGATCGAGAGATGAGGCGTACAGGACGTGCGGAGGCCAAATGATGACCCCTCCTGCCCCTTCCAAATGACCTCTGTGCTCTGCTTGATTGTTTCACGGCATCAGAAGACTGACCAAGGAAATTTCCCCACAGTATCATCATGACCGGCACCTCTCCATTTACCTTCCAGTCGCCTTCTTTCCACTCTTCCTCATATCTGCCGAAGCTGGAGGCCAACTTCATGCGGGACTTTTCCTGCTGCGGTGTGACGTTACCGACGCTTCATGACCTATTACAACACTACGAGGAAGCCCATGCGACCAAGTCGCCCAACCAAGGACATCGCCCGAGCCAGGGTGAAAATCGGGCTGCTATGGCAGCCGCCGCGATCGCACAGCAACAGAGCCAGCAACATGGCAACCAAGGGCGCGGCCTACAGCCCGACCGCACCCTAGACATGCAACGGAAGATGGGCCAACCCCCCTCCGCACTACAGCACGTGGATCTGGATACGATGGATGACATGGAGTTGGACGACCCGATGGGAGACGCGGATGCTGCAACTTCCCAGCTGTTTTCCTCCCAGTTACGCGAAGGTGGCCAAGGCGGATTTGGCAACTCCAACCAAGGCCCACAATTAAATTTGGGCATGCTTCCTAGTCATCAGGGCTTCAACTCCCCTTCTCAGCCTGGTACCCCGATCGGTTCTGCACGTCCACTTTCCCTGTCGAACAATCCTACCGTCTCCTCCGTGAATACCCCGACTCTGATGGCCAATCCGCTCCAAAACTCTCAGTTCCGAAATACCCCCGATTCGTCTGGACCCGGAACGCCAGCTGAGATCGATGAGAGTGTGGTAGGTGGGTTTGGCGATCTCACTATGCAGCAAAATATGATGGGCCAAAACCAGGTCCAGTATGGACGCTACCCTGGTAATAATGATATGGTCGATCTGTGCATCGATGAGCCGGCCAAGCGGCTGTTCAGCCCAAGTGGTGGAATGGGTACTCCCAATGCCCACTTCAAGCTCAGCGGAGCCCAATATGGCCCCAACAGTGATATTGCTCGGCGGATTCGGGAGCAGCAGCTTCTGGCCGGTGTTCCTGATACCACGTCCATCCTTCCCAATGAGGAGCCCAAGCCGTTCCGCTGCCCTGTCATTGGCTGTGAGAAGGCATATAAGAACCAAAATGGTCTCAAATATCACAAGGCTGTGAGTATATGCGAAAAGTCTTCTATGACATCACACTCTAATATTCTTCTTTTCTCTCTCTAGCACGGCCACAATAACCAACAACTCCACGATAACGCTGATGGAACCTTCTCGATTGTCAACCCGGAGACTTCAACGCCTTACCCTGGCACCCTGGGCATGGAGAAGGAGAAGCCATATCGCTGTGAAGTGTGCGGTAAACGCTATAAGAACCTGAACGGCCTCAAATATCACAAATCGCACTCGCCCCCTTGCAACCCGGATTTCCAGCTTGCAGCAGGCCGCAACCTGAATCTCGGCGGCGGCGTCATGCAGGGACAGAACATTAACGTTGCAGGAGCTGGCCTCCCCGGAATCGGCGAGGAAGGTCTTTTGTAAGCGTGATGAGTCACTGAGAATACATAATCTCCCCGTCCTTGCTTGTCCATACAAATAATACCCAGCGATTCTTTGATGCAAATAATCGATACGGTTGAGAGGCATTCTTTCCCGCGCTGTTTTTGGGCTTTCCCCAAACACGATGTCATGAATTGGTTCGGTGACTTTGGAGTTTTCTTTTATCTACCTGGGGTTTGACCTTTACGTCCTGTTTTCTTGGGGTTGGCTACCCTGACGCCACTGGTTCATTTTGGCTTTTGGTTCATTTTTCTTCTCGTTTGTTCTTTGCTCGATATCCCTCTCGCCGTTTCCAGTTACTACCTCCCCATCTCCCTGGGAAAGGTTACCTGGTAATAGAGCCCGTCCACACGCGAGCGATCAAGACTTACCCCAGCAAGATGATTATCTGTCCTTGTCTGTTTGTCCGTCTAGACGGCCTGGTTTGTTTTTTGTCTCCTTGACATGGCTGGGATCCAGGCCGAGGAGAAATGGGAAATGAGTGTGTTTATACCTGCGGTGTTCTTCTCCCCTTCTCTGTTATTGCATGCTTGCGTTATGCGTTCTTTGCACGGGTTGGCTTTTTGCTTTTCTTGATTCCATCTATGGTTACGCCTATGCTCATGATCGAGTCTCTTTCTTCCAATCACAGGGAGACAGTTGACGTTACTTACTCCCTTGGCCGTCTTCGGAATCTCCAGTGCCATCCGCGAGAAGCAAGATACCCCCTTCGCGGGCTGTGCTTGGATCAGGACGAAGGGCTTTCGTTCAATGATTATCAGGTATTATCTTGATGATTTGTCTGACCCTTCGTTCTGCCATTCAAGAATGGCCTTGACTGTGGGCTTTATTTCTTTGCCCTGTTGGCTGGCTGGTGGTTTCTCGCAATTTCGGACAGGGACTGGAACTGAAACTACAAACAAAAGTGTGGTTCTCTGGCGTCGGATCGTGTAGATATGGTTTTATACACTTTGGCTTCTCAACTATTGTGATTATTTGATTGCTTCTTCACTTGATTACTTGGCTCTATCCTCCTTCTAAGCCACGTACCTTAGTAACATCGACTGCTACGAGGAATATCTTCCCGGATTAGTCAATGAAAAAGAGACGAGCATTGGTAAAAATATCCATTCGTAGTTGGTGAACCTAGCTAGGATTTGCCAATTTATTCTAGTACAAAAGCAGGGGCGTGGGTAAGAAGCGGTAAAGTCCACGAGCCCCGCCGCACTGTAAGCGCCATGAGCAGGTCGATGCTCATATGGAAGAAGTAAAAACATAAGGCAAAACCCGAGGTCCAGTCTTGTTAGGGTTTGGGGGAGCATGAAAGGAAAAAAAAAGGAATCATCGTGACGAGGAAAGAAGACTTCGCTTGCACCAACCAATTGAAGAGCATAAGGGGTTAGGGGGATGGTTTTTGTGTGCTGAATAGATATAGAGCACTTGGCAAGAGAAAGAAAAGGTATTACAGACCGAACGCGGAGATTTCGTGAACATCAGAGACTGTAGATCGAGGCCTAGATGGCGATGATGGCGATTTACCACTCAAATTCGCCCTGGCCCTTGTGGAAGACGTATCTAGATATCAAGTCAGCTCCAGCTCAACTAGAAACAAGGAAATTGAAATTCAAAGACTTACTCCTTGCCACCAGTGGTCAAGATGCCATCTTTCAAGGTGCACTTCCACTTATTCTTGACCCGCTGGACCTTGTCGTAGGTGCAAAGCATAACCTGTCCATCCGCCTCATCGGCCTCTGCCTCGTGATCAATAAGATCATCGGGATCGTCCAGATCCGAGTTGATCGCATCCTCGTCCGCTTCTTCCTTGACGTCGTCGTCCACACCATCGTACTGGCCAGGAACTTGGGGGAAAGCAGAGTTCGACTGCGAAGCATCTGCTCGGACCAGAGGAGCAACAAGAGCCGCACGACGAGCCTTCGTGATGGAAGATTCCTGCTCAGATAGAGGACGAAGCAAACCGCCGGCCTGCAGCCCGCTCATCTGATGCTTCAGATACTCACGGAGGAGATGATCCCCTTGGCCATTCTGGGCGGCTTCTCTGCGCCGGGCAACCTCGGCCTTCCAGTCAGCCATTGCATCATCAGCACCATCGGTCTGACCGGGTCCGATTGAGGAATGGCTATGCTCCTGCTTGATTTGAGGCATCTGGCCGTTGGAAGGGTGGTGCATCTGCGAGTAGGGCTGTTGTCCCGCAGACTGGGACTGGAGCTGGCTGACTGATGTGGCCGCGGAGGCGCCAAATCTTTGCGTCAATTGAGCTGCAGCGCGGTCGCGAGCCATTTGCGGGTTTGGCGTACTCGCTGGCATATTGTGATGCATGGGTGGCATTTGGGGTGGGCCATTAGCGCCGGGCTCTGTCTTGATTCTAGGGGCGGTCATGGGTGGTGGTGCGACAGGTGCCACCGGGGCAGAGACTTGCACAGGAACTTGCTGTGGCATAGATACTGGAGGAGGGACATGTTGAGGCTGAGGAGGTGGGCGGGGTGCATTGGATGGGACGGTGGCCTGGGGAGGTAGGGGAGCTTGGGGGATGGGCTGGACTGGTGGATCCCAGGGGAATTGAGCAACGTTGACCGAGGAGAGCTTCTTCTGCCAGGTCTATAGATAAGTTGTTAGAATGGGGTATCGTGGTGACGGGGTCATCATAAGCGCAAGGTGTTTCGACGAATGATGGCTTGGCGGCCTAAGCCCCTCTTAGGCGGGTAGCGGCGGCGGCATATAAAGGGAGCCTCATAATCCGGTGTTCCCCCATAAGCACTGCCTCCCGCACCACTTCGGGTTCCCCCGCTTTTGGCTGACCCTCCACAGAGTGACCACATCCAAAGCCATCGAAGTTCGCCATATGAAAGACCGCAAATTGAAACTTACCTCACGCAGATCAAGCAGTGTCTTCTGGTCAACACCGCTCTCCTCAAAATCGACCTGGGAGTTCTCGCAGACGTCCTTGATGACCTTCTCGAATACTGCGCCCTATGGTAGCGAGGGATATCAGCCAACTCTTCGAAGCATTCAAGACGGCCGAGGAATCACCCTCGAATGAACAATACACAAATTTAGGATGAACAGAAGAGGGTGTTGTTGCGACCGTGTTGGGTAGGTTGTCGCGAGACTGAACTTACCACTTGCTGGTTCGACATGGCGGCGAAGGGATAGGTTTCGGTGCGAGGGAAGGAGAGAAGACCGTGAAGGATGATCAAAGGAGAACCACAAGAATAGCAGAGGGGTGGTCGAGTGTGTCGGCGACTCGACCAGAGGATATGGCCTTGAGTCGCAACGGGAGTGGCCGTTGGAGCACTGGTCGATCACACCTCTCGGAAATGGGGCGGGTTCAGACGACCTACCAGTCCGTAAGGCCCTTTGTGAAGTAACGAATGAACAGTATGCACAGAAAAGGAGGCAGGAAATGCAAGCCCAAGTAAATGGAGGGGTAGGTGGGATGGGTAGTTTGGCCGATGAGTTGGAGAAGGTGAAGGTCGGCCTTCCGCGGTCGAAAACCGTCTCCAGCTCCCGGGCGCTTAGTCATCCACCAGGAGAGCGGAGCCCCAATGCCCAAGTAGTCAAGTGCCTGCCGAGAAAATGGTGGAGGCTCTTAGAAGCAAGGATGGAGATGGAAGGGAGAGATTTATGAGAGATAAAAGAGGTAATAGTGGTGACAATTTGTACAACCCAGCCTATGGCAATTAAATACAACACCAGAAACTCCCCCATATTAACCACGAATGGAAATCCCAAGAGACGCCGAACTGAATGAATGTCGCCCAGCCCATCAATGCTCGCAAGATCACCATGAAAACCGGGTATTAAAAATCGCACAAGAAAAGAATATCATGACCCAAGGCCACCATTTAACGGATCGTCATCGACTTGGTCAGCTGAGCCTTGCTACCAACACCGCCCTCGCGGGAAGCAGAAGCGCTGCTACCGGCCTTGCGCTCAAACACCTTCCAGAACTTCAAACTCTCGTCCGCAGCAGCGGTAGCCAGAATCTGACCATCAGGACTGAGACTGCTGTGCAGAACACGAGTCTCATGAGCAGGGATCTCGACATTGCGAACCAAAGTCGGGTAGCTCCAGATGCTGAGCGAGTTGTCAGGGAAGCCGCTGGAGCTAACGATCTCGCGGTAGTGGTTGCTCCACCGGAGACTGGTCACTTGAGAGCCAGTGTCGATGCTGTTGGTACGAGCACCAGTGGTGGTGTTCCAGAAATGAATGTGACGATCGTAGGAGCCACCACCAGTGGCGAGCAAGTTCAATTGCCAGGGGCACCAACTCAGAGCCTTGACGGCAGCGCGGTGGTTGGTCTTGGTGAACTTGGGAGCGCTAAGAGAGCGAGCATCCCAAATGTTGACCAGGTTGTCATTTCCACCGGTAGCAAGCTGGGCGCCATCGGAGCGCCACTCTAGACCACAGACCTCGGAAGTGTGAGAAACAAGCTCAGCAACCTTGTGATCCGCAATGCGAACATCGTGGTTGAACACGAGACCGCTACGAGCACCAGTTGAAAGAGTGTGCTTGTTCCAGCCCATCACACCCACACGGGAATCATGACCGTACATGCTGCGGAGCTTGGAACCCTCCTCGACGTCCCAGATCTGAACCTCGCCAGTTCCGAGACCAACGCCAACGTAAGCACCATCGCCACTCCATTTCACGCTGCTGATGTAGGTGTCAGGTGAGGTCTCCAAAAGGCAGCTGACTGTGCCAGACTCGGCAGACCAGACATAAACGTTGCGCTCGAGACCGATGGCGACCTGGTTACCAGAGCTCCAGTCCAGCAAGTTGAGGTAGTAGTCATCCAGCAGACCAGGTGCATCCAAGACACGCTCAGGAGCAGTCTGAACTCGTCGGCGGAATTGAGCGTTCTGGGACTTGGCTGGACGAAGAGGACGATTGTACTGAGCACGGAGATCAATCGGCTTCGATGATTCGGGGGGTGGAGGCTTGAATGCCAGAATGCGAGTGTTGAGGTTGACGCCACATGCGTTTGCCAACGACGACTCGTAAGCGACAGCGTCTGGTGCGGGGCGGGTATAGTTTGGCGGCTCGCTATCATCCAGGCCCAGGTTGTCCAAAGCAGCGGTCAAATCATCTTCAACGGCACGACCACTGATATCGAAGGCGCTGGCAGCAGAGGCCAGAACAGTAGAGCCCTCGCTGCCGCTTGTCTTGGGACGCTGGCTCTCGTCGGGCTTGGCGGCACCGCTCGTGACAAGGCCCTCACTGGCCGTTCGATTAGGGATAAATCGGTCCCCGGCATTGTGAGAGATCCGGACTGTAGTCTTGGTAGGGCGAGGCCGACTTGTGATCTCCCGTCGAGAGCGCTCCTTGGACGGGGTTTGAGCGGAGGAGGAAGGACCGGTACCGGTCAGAGACCAATCGGAGACACCAAGCTGCAAATGCTTGGGTGAATGACGGGTGCGCGCAATATTCGACTTGGGAGAATCACGGTGCGTGCGAGATGACTTGGCAACGGAAGCCTTGGGGACTGCGGTCTTGGGAACTGAAGTCTTGGGAACCGAAGTCTTAGCAATTGAAGGCTTTGTAGTCGCGCTGGTCTTGGAGCCCGATGATTTGGCAAAGTATGACGACAGGTTACCGCCATAGATAGACTTGGGCTTCTCGCATCCTGCGTCTGTCTTCTGAGGGGTGAATGGTGAGGATTCATCAGATGCTCTGGGTGTCGCCCGAGTATTAGGGGAAGGGGTCAGCGGCATGCGGCCTCCAGCTGTCTTGGAAGAGAAGATTCCATGATGGGTCTTCACAGGCGTAGAAACCGAAGCAGTTGCCATAGCTGAAACTGATCGGAACTTGTGGTGTTTTAAGGATTAAAGCAAGTCACGGTGGGACGAGCCACGAAGAGATAATGTAATGCAAGATATGGGAATCAATGCAGGGTATGATGTGGTGAGATAGAGGATAGGTGGTGAGGAGGAGAGTAAAGTCAGAGTAGAATGGAAAGAATAAATAGAATTCCACTTGCGGACTGGGAAGTGTCTCGCCGGGGCAACCGTTACCTCAGGTACGGATACGCTAGTCCCAATCAAGCCTAGTGGCAGCCGCACATGACATGCCGGGGAGTTCCCTTTTCGGCGCCGATCGCCTCCGTGGAGGAAAAGTGCCTTCCGAAGTGTCTCGCACCGGCGTCCCGATATTCCTTGTTGGTCGGCAATCTCACGATGCGATTGAAGCCAGAAGGAGAGCGCCTCAGATTTAACTAAGTAGTGCACTCCATTTCTTTGAGCTTTCTTTGTTCTCGTTGGCACTACCTGATGGCTGACTCGACCACTCCCCTCCCCACCATCTACCGTTCCACCTGGACCCACCCACACCACCTCCGTCATCTTCGGCCGGATCTCCAAGACTCTCCAATCCGACCATCTCTAAGCGCATTCACTCTCCTACCGTTGTGATGCAGTCGCAGGATACATACCTGCTGCCAGCCAGCCCTGCGAGCGGTCGCCGGGCTAACGCCGCAGCCGATTCGGTCCCCGCTGTGAAAAAGGCTCAGGGCCATGTTCCCGCATGTTTGGTGAATGCCTCACTGACGTACTGCGGGAACGATTGCATCTACGCCTTCGGTGGCTTTGACCAGTACACTGATGAAGGTATGACCACCGCGATCATCCCCTAACATTCCTTTTGTCTCTTTCCCCCCTTTTTGCCAAAAGCTGAGGGCTAATATGTTGGTTACGACACAGTGTATAACCACGTGCTCCGTCTTGACTTGAACACCTTGCGATGGGAATTAGTGGATAACTTTGGGGACATTCCCGGCGTTCGTATGGGTTAGTCTCAGTGGCTCTATTCTTCAGAATCTGTGCATGCTGTTGAGTATATTCGCTTTCTAACTTGTTGTTTTTTTTTCTCTTTCAGGACACACTGCCAGCCTATACCAAGGGGACAAATTGATCATCTTTGGAGGCGAGAACGAACATCGCGAATACCTCTCCGACGTCATTATCCTTGACCTCAAAACTTTCCACTGGACGTTACCCCAGATTAGCGGATCGGTTCCACGGGGAAGGGCACGCCATGCTGCTGTCATCCAGGACGACAAGCTGTTCATCGTTGGTGGAGTCACTGGCGAGAACAACGTCATTTTGGATGACCTGACATATCTGGACTTACAAACCTGGACCTGGTCTCGAACTTGGAGCTTCACGGCTCGTTTCGACCACACGGCTTGGGTTTGGGGCAACCGTCTCTGGATCTTTGGTGGACTGGGACCTAATATGGAACGAACCTCGGACATCTGGTGGCTTGACCTCAAAGGCTCGCCTTCTTTAACTGGAATCACCTCCTCCCAAGGTACCGACAATCTTCCGGATACACGATTGCCTATTGCTCATTACCCAGACTCTATAGCTAGTCCTTCCTCTCAACAACTGTCGCCTCGCTCCGGCATCTACCCCGCAAACTCGGCAAGTGTTCAGGTCCGCAACTTTAGTCGTCGCAAGCCTCTTGCTCCGGGCGCTATCTCTTGTCTCCGATTCCACTCTGGTCCGAATGTTCCGCAACTGTTCTCCGGAACTCACTTTCAATCCTTTACCTCGGGGGTTCTTCTGGACCTGATCACTCCATCTGAGACTGTACGGTCACATGATTGTAATCTATCGGCTCTGGATTTGAATGCTCTGCGCTGGCAGCGCCTGGCTGATGGACAAGAGATCTTCCGGCCCGGTTATCGATGGCATTACTGCACTGTGAACGAAACAGGGACCAAGGCTTGGTTACTAGGATGCAGTCTCGATTTGGCCAATAATGCGCCCGGGGCCAGTGACGAGAATCACATGAGTGAGATACTCGCCATTGACCTGGAGAAATACGGCTTACTTGGCAACGGTCTGTCAGCGGAGGTCCCTCTCCAGGATGCCTCATGGCCAGGTGACCGGCCGGGGCATTCGCCCGTCTCTGGACTTGGGGCTGACCTCTCTGCCGTGTTTGACCAATCCCCCGAATCAGGAAGCGGTGCGGACTTTGTCATTACCGCCATTCGTGACGATCACGACTACTCGGTTTCAGATGACCTGGGGGATACCCCATCCGGATCTTCCGCCCAGACCCAACCCACCTTCATGGAGCCGACCCCCGCCACCTCAGATCCTATTCATGTTCACAAGATCATTCTGCAGCTTCGATGGCCGCACTTCAAGCGCCTTTATGCGGCCCAGATGGCGGAGTATCACACCAAGCGGATGCATATTCCCGAGCCCTACTCCGTCGTGCGTGCCTTCCTATACTACCTCTACACGGACAGTATCGCCGGTCATCCCGAGTACTGCTCGAGTGTGATTGACGTGGCGGGGATGCTCGTGATGGCCAATCTGTACGATATGCCTAAGCTCCGCCTGCTCTGTGTGAATAGATTGAGCCGTGAGTTAGATGTGGAAAACGCCGCCATTGTCTGGGAGCGGGCTGGTCGAACGAGTGAACACTGGCTCATGCGCCGAGCTGCACAGTTCTGCCTGACCCACTGGGGCCGCATTGTGCGGACGGACGGTTTCAAGTCCCTCAGCCATCAGAGCTTGATTGAACTATGCGAGGTGGTCGATACCGAGGGTCGTATCATCGCAGGGCCTGACCTGGAGATGGTTGGTGCGTTTGGGGCGGATGCGCAGGGTGATCGAGACTCGAAGAGCACTCGACTGCGGATGGGTTCCGCCGTGAGCTTGGACGATGAGTCCGAGGATGAAGATATGGTACTTTCATGAACAAAACGAATTCGACACGCATTGTCTTCCGGCGTTTTTTTTTTCTTTTCAGGGGGACTGGGCTTGGCACGGACGGATTGGTTTCTACTATGGAGGAGTCTTTTTCTGGTGGGCATCATCCTTGAAATCTATGCATCTTTTTGAAATTGTACAGAAGTACCTATGAGATAAGACGTAACTATGCGATGCATGTATATCCTGTTAGTCTGTCGAGCTTCCAACAGCCCCACCACGATGTGGATGGATAGACTATGCAACTATGCAATATCCACAAGGCCTCTTTCTAAATGTAGTCGCGCGGTGAGCGGCCCGTCTGCACGCCTCATATTTTTTTCGTCTTTTCGTCTTTTCGTCGCTTTGTTGTTTCATTGTCTCATCCTCTTTGCTGGGCTGCGCTGACCAGGGCTGAGCAGGCTGACCAGGGTTGGCCAAGGGGGACCCTGCTCCACTAATTCTTGACCAAAATCTCGTTCAGTTTGAGACCTGCACTAACACCCTTTTGGGCCCCACGATCGCGGCTCCACTCACCAACGCTCTGGGAGCGGGATCTGCTCCGGCAGGCGGAGATTGTTCCTATCACGATAAGGAAGCTCTCGCCTGTTGCCCTTTTCTCTCCTTTGGGTAGCCTCTGCCACAAAAAAGTCTCGTTAGACATAAATATCCATGGCAGCTCTTTCAGGGGCACTTGGTCCAGACTTGCGCCGCAATTGTGCGACCCTAACCTCCAAATCCCGATCCATCCAACCCGATAGATTTCACTACTTTCGAGATTGACTTCGCCAATCGCCATCATGGGATCTATAGAGCAATCTTCCCTCCCGGCCGATTTTGTCTGGGGCTTTGCGACCGCTGCCTACCAAATTGAGGGTGCTGCGACTGAGGATGGACGTGGTCCTTCCATTTGGGATACTTTTTGCAAGATTCCTGGCAAGATCGCTGGCGGTGGATCTGGCGAGGTCGCGTGCGACTCGTATCACCGTACTCATGAGGATATTGAATTGTTGAAGACATGCGGTGCTAAGGCATACCGGTTCTCGCTATCATGGTACAAACTTACAATGCCCTTTCAACAACTTTTTTTTTTCTACGAAAATGTTTAGTATATGGTTCGCTAATCACTTGTTTGTATACATCTAGGTCCCGCATTATTCCCCTCGGTGGCCGCAATGACCCCATCAACGAGAAGGGCTTGCAATTCTATGTGAAATTCGTTGACGACCTTATTGAAGCGGGCATCACCCCGATGGTGACACTTTTCCATTGGGATCTTCCGGATGAATTGAACAAGCGTTACGGAGGGTTCTTGAACAAGGAGGAATTTGTTGCCGACTTTGCAAACTATGCCCGCCTGGTTTTCAAGACCTTCGGATCCAAGGTCAAGCACTGGATTACATTCAATGAGCCCTGGTGCAGCTCTGTGCTCGGGTACAACACGGGCTCTTTCGCGCCTGGCCACACAAGTGATCGCAGCAAGAGCGCTGTAGGTGATAGCTCGACAGAGCCTTGTATTGTGGGTCATAGCATTCTTGTCGCGCACGGTGCAGCAGTGAAGATCTACCGAGATGAGTTCAAGGCACAAGACGGCGGCGAGATTGGCATCACATTGAATGGTACGCTAGAAGATCTTGTTCAATCATGCAAGCAACAAAACTAACGATTAATCCTGTTAAGGTGACTGGGCTGAGCCTTGGGACCCTGAGAACCCCGCCGACGTGGAAGCCTGCGATCGCAAAATCGAGTTCGCCATCTCTTGGTTTGCCGACCCGATCTATCATGGCAAGTACCCAGACAGCATGATCAAGCAACTAGGCGACCGACTGCCCACCTGGACGCCGGAAGACCTCGCTCTGGTGCATGGGAGCAACGATTTCTATGGGATGAACCACTACTGCGCAAACTTCATCCGCGCCAAGACAGGAGAGCCCGATCCCAACGATATTGCTGGCAATCTAGAGCTGCTTCTGGAAGACAAGAATGGCGTCAGTGTCGGGCCAATCACCCAATCACCATGGCTGCGACCTAGCGCAATAGGATTCCGAAAGCTTCTCAAGTGGCTGAGTGAGCGCTACGGATACCCCAAGATCTATGTCACTGAAAATGGAACCAGCGTGCTGGGCGAAAACGATATGCCTCTGGAACAACTGCTTGAAGACGAGTTCCGCGTGCAATACTTCAAGGACTACATCAATGCTATGGCGGATGCGTATACCTTTGATGGAGTGAACGTTCGTGCTTACATGGCTTGGAGTCTTCTAGAGTATGTTGCTTCCCCCCCCCCCCCCCCCCCAACGCAGATAGGAGATCGTACTAACTCGCATATTGTAGCAACTTCGAGTGGGCCGAGGGTTATGAAACCCGCTTCGGTGTGACTTTTGTTGACTATGAACACGATCAGAAGCGGATCCCCAAGAAAAGTGCTAAGAGCATTAGCCAGATCTTTGATCGACTCATCGAGAAGGCCTAAGGTTGGTTTTCAACGACCCAGGACCGAGACCCTTGGATCTCCTAGACTCCGGGGTCTCGTATTTTAACGACAATTTGCTTGCTGTGCTTTGGAGCTTGATGTAAATTTGAATATGCATGCTATTTTTAAGAACGCAAGTCCCTTTTGATGGTAGATATATATAGAAACAAGGTAGAAATGTGATCCTTAATAGACTATGACAACCTACAATATATATCACAGCATAGATCCAGTGCCCGTACGCCTCAGGGCTAAAGCCGACATCCTCAAACAGATTGGTCAAGGGAAACATGATCGGAAATCCGGACATTCGGTTATCGCCTGACCCCTCATAGTGAAACACGTTTCCTTCACTAGTGCTTTGTGGGGGAGATAATCCCGTCATGACCTCCATATCGGTGATGTGGAGTGGGAAGCGTGCATTGTCTTACCAATGAGGCTCTTGGTTAGACTGGTTTGAATGAGGCAATGGGAAGAGGACAGGTCGTTCATGCTCTCCGGGGGTAGCACCGACTTGAGCTTGATCAGACGCCATTTTCAGAAGACAATCGAGAAGATGACGCGTCCAGATCGCTATTGGCCAAGTGTCCTGAAACCTGTGGAGAATCTGCATCGCCAGGTGTGCGTAATGCTCGGACACGACTCGGATATTAGGACTTCCTTTCCGTATGTTCATGATACAGACCAAGGAAGAAGCAAAAATTGCGGGTAATCTATCGTTCTGGCTAACACATTTTCAGTATCTATGGTGGGCGACGGAAAGTCCAAGCTGAATACGCTCCTCGTTGCTTTTGTGGGTATCAGCCTGCGTTTGTCGCCCGAGAAGATGAAGCCATTTCGCGATATCCACCCAGTGCTCTGGCAAGGGACACATCCGGGATCCGGGTACCATCTCTTTTTCTCGATGCTGTCGGCGCCCCAGAGCAACGGGAGTGCCGGTACAGATGACGAGTTCTACGCTGGCTTATCGACCCGAAATGGGCCATTACCAAAGTCTCTAGCAGAGCAGCTGGCTCGCGTAAAGCAGGCGGCTGTGAGTGATACCGGTTTCTTTCCCAGCCTACTCCAAGCTATTATGGATATACCAGACGACAGTCCGATGCTTGAGATCAAGTTGGAGGACTGGCCCACCCAAGACTGGCCTTCGATAGGAGGAAGAGTGTCACTTCTCGGTGATGCCGCTCATACAATGACAATGTGTAAGTTACCTTGATCGCAATGGGTACTTCGGCATGGTACTTGTGCTAATTATGGATTTAGACCGAGGCGAAGCTGCTAACCACGGTATATGCGACGCTGCACGGTTGCGGGATGAACTTGTGCTGTGGAGGAATGGAAAGCAATCTCTAGAGCGAGCATTTGACAAGCACCAGATGGAAGTCAAAAGTCGCACTCACGATGCAGTCATAATGAGCCGCCACGCTTGTCTCGACTGTCATGATCTCAACTCTCTCCAAGTGGATAGTCCAGTTTTCCAGGTGGTCGGGTTCAACGCAGTAGCAAAGCAAGCAAGAGCATATACTTGAAGTGAGAGAATCACAATTACTCTTTTGATTGAACGACTAGCAATCTAGATCTTTTTTTTTTGGCAATTTCTCAGGGTGACTCGAAGTCGTACAGTACACTCGAGACCATAAAGAAACACCACCTAGCACACTGGTCGAATGCGCAATAATACCCATTCGTAAGGACTTGGCATATAATCAGGCGGTAAGGCAGGAAATTTCCTATTTTGGTAGGTGATTGGGTGCCCGGTCGAACCGAGCATGGGTGGCGCCATCGTCACCCCTTAATAACAGCCACTTTAATAACCAGGTGTTATTATTAATAACTAATATTTAATAACTCGGTGCAGAAGAACGCTAATACTGGATCTGATTCAACTAATAATAGATCAAATGTGAGGGCCATAAGCTACAATGCCATAAAAAAGGCCTCAACATAATCTGCCTGTGAATAGTATGCTAGGTAATATGAGGGAAGCAAGATTGTATCTTGACCTTAATGATTAACTGACAATCATTGCGTAATCCTTCAGTGGAACGGATAAGTTTCTCTATCATGCTTGTCTATCTATCTCTTCCTTGGGAAATTGTGATTATCAGTCGTACTCGCCGACCTTTCTGTCGGCGTCGTACTCGCCGACCTTTCCGTCGGCGTCGGCGTCGGCGACCTTTCCGTCCGCGACTTCTCCCCTGCAGTGGATCCCCGCCCCGAAGAGCCCCGGCCCCAGCCCCCACAATCAACATGGATGATCCGAAGTTCCGAACAGCTACGGAGTACATATCCAGCGGCTGGTTTGCTAAAAGGCCCTGCCTAGTTCAGTCTCTCTTTTCTTTTTATCTTAAGGTTCTTCAAACATCCTTTCGTTGCATTGACGCTTTTTTTTTTTTTTTTTCCATCTTTTCAGGACCACATATCGCTATGGCCAGCACAATAACGATCCAGCTGCCTTCTGGCCCCATAAAAGCGAACATAGTGGACGACAACCTCATCCACGCGCGGGGAATCCCTTACGCCAAAGCTCAGCGCTTCGAAACGCCGCGACCGACCAAAAATTGGATTGAGGCCCTAGACTGCACCGAACGCGCGCCGATATGTCCTCAACTCCCTTCACGATTAGATTCTGTCATGGGTCCCTTGACTGAGGGCCATAGCTTGAGCGAAGATTGCTTGCGCGTATCCATCATTGCACCTAAAGATGTCACACACGCCCCCGTCATGGTCTGGATACACGGTGGTGCCTATGTTTCTGGTGGCGGAGATCTGGACTGCTACCAGCCGATAGACCTCGCCAAACGAGGGATCGTCTGTGTCAACATCACCTATCGCCTGGGATTGTTCGGATACCTGCATTTAGAGGGCATTGCACCCGCCAATCTTGGACTGTTGGATCAGCGAGCTGCACTGCAATGGATCCAAGACAACATCTCTGCCTTTGGTGGAAACCCGGCTAATGTCACGTTGGCCGGACAATCTGCTGGCGCAGATTCGATCATTTGCTTGATGGCCTCGGAGAACACCAAAGGTCTCTTCCATCGTGCCATTCTCCTTAGCCCGCCTTCAGGAGAATTGAAAGGACCAACTCTCACAACAACGCTCACACAAAGAGCGGAGCAACTTCTCACAAAGGACCCGCGAGAAATGTCCATAGACGAATTACTTGGCGTGCAGAAGCAGCTCTTCATGAATTCCCCCCGGACACAACTCATGCTATTTGCACCTGCTCTTGGATACTCGCCCTTGCCAACGAAGCAAGACTTTGATCAAAAGGTCTCCGAGGCTGCGAAGAACATCCCTATTCTCATTGGCTGGACTGATAACGATGGCTGCCCCTTCGCCAGCATGATGCTACCGCAGAGTTTACTCAAATTGCCCATCCTCGGACCGTATGTGGAGGCTCTGGTAACTTGGTATCTTACACAAAGCTACTTCAAATGGCCATCCCAGCGCTTCCATCAGCAAGTACTCCAAGCCGGTGGAACTTCGACGACTTGCTCATTTGGCTGGGCGGGTATAAACAACCGGATAGGGGCATGTCACTGCATCGACATCCCGTTTGTACTAGGAACGCGGGAATCCTGGAAAACTGCCCCTATGCTTGCTGGTAAAGACACAGAAGAGCAACTCGCCCGGCTGGGCTCGAACGTCAAGGACTTATGGGTGAGGCTTGCGAATGGAAGGAGGCTAAAGGAAGATCATCTTGAAATTGGCAGAAACTTTTCCCTGTCAGAAGCTGCTTTTGAGGACAATGAATAGCTGGATTGAGTTCGAGTTTTTATTTTCGAAAATGCATGGAATTAACAGAACTCAAATTCATGGTCAGCTTCAGAGCGCCTCCCCATCAGATTGTTGACCGTGAGTAGAGCTCCTGCGAGACTCGTTGAAGAACAAGAAAAGTTGTATTGCCGAGTATTTTTGGTGTCTCCCAATTGAAGGCTCTGCCATTCCGAATTAATCGAGCCTCCGGCTTGCTAGTAACGATTTGGGGGCGGCCCAGTTGAATTTTCTAGTAGAATACTGCAGTTCAGGCCTGCAGTGGCACGATCTCAGAAACTTGCTGCCACGCCCCACTAGTTGCATCAAATTTTTGTCTCGAGTAATGCAAGAAAAGCTGATCTGGACCATGACCCCATCTAGCGACGTCACTTTCCGTGATATTTGGAGGAAAGCCGTTGGCAGGTCTGAAAACACCACAGAACGATAACCGTGCTTTCTCGGGAATAAACTCTGGCATGTTTTGTATGGATAGATCCCCGGCTATAAATGTTGGGGAATCGAAGGTCTGTCGTTCTGGTCTGACTTCTCGCATCATACAAGCATAGCCCTCTTCGAGCCTCATGAGGTTGCCAGCTAAGAGCGCAACTGGAGTGCATTTGAAGAACCCCTGCATCGGGGGTGCGTGTCGTAATAGCTGCAGTGCTTGGTGCCGTAGGCTTGTCTCTCGACACTTCATTGATGTGAGGAAGAGAGGGATACCGACACCCATCTCAAAAGTAAATGGTGGTTGTGAGCCATCGGGTCCAGCCGAGGCACCGAGCACCAGATCAGCCTGTTCAACGATGGTCACAAAATCTGCTATATGAGCATCATAGACGGCTTCCGAATATGTGAGACATCCGGAGAGTGAGATTGATGCTGCTGCATGATATGTCAGGAGAACAGGCTCAAGATCCAACGAGGATGAAGATTCAGCCGAAATGCTTTGACAAAAACCGGTATAGGCGCGAACCCAGTCATCGAGTTGAGCTTGAAGGGCCTGCTTCTTCACAAGCATATCTCGACTCACGAAAGCTTCGCCTCCGACAGTATCCAAATGTACTCTTGCTTCACGATCGAAGAGCATTACTTCTGTAGCAAGAACAGTCATGGCGGTTCGAGCAGAGCTGATAGAGGTAAACATGGAAGCGCTTGTTTCTTTCTCGGCAAGTGCAAAAAGCTCGCTAGGTTGAACGCCAGAAATAGTTAGGGAGACGGTACCCAAACGTAGGAATAGCGGGATTATTGTATGCTCTAAAAGAGCAGCTTTTGTCGCGGACACCCCTCCAAAGGCAACTTGAGTTCGCAGGTCAAGTATCAGGCTGACACCCTGTTTGTATAGGAGCAATGCCTCCTCCATCCGTCCTTGAATAGTCTCAATGCAGATAAATAGCACGCAACTAATGAGTGCAATGTATGGGTCTGCCTTTCCGCGCTCAATCTGAGAGTGGATGCTGGTTATCGAGCGTGAGTACCATGCCAAAGCCTCTTGCTGAGACTGGTTCAAATGTGGTGAGCTCTTTCCATGAGCCCTCAATAATGGGAAATCCCCGCATTGGTCAGGGTGTTCAAAAAGCCCACTGATCGCAATCATGGCGTCCCACACGGCAGGCTCTGTGCGGCAAAGCTGTGGGACGACGCCAGTCCAGAAATCGATAGCCATACCGCCAGCGAGATATCTTGCGGCATGTTGAAAGTAATACTCGAATGCACGACGCTCGCGCCGGCCTGAATTTGGCGACAACGACAGCGCGTGGCTAGGCACCAGTGACGATGGAGTCGTTGGACCTCTGGGAGAAGTTTCATCGCCCTCATACTCGCATCCTCGCCCCGTACTAGAGCAGCGATAACATGCTGGCTTTTCCTCGCCGCACTTGACCCTCCTAATTCTGTTCGGCTGTTAGCGGTGAAGCATAGGGACAGCCGGAGCAGCTCACTTGCAAGTCTTACACCCAGATCTTGATTTTGGGGCGCCAATGCGGCGGCTGGCCAGAACTTCAGCGCCCATGCTTCACAATCTCCATTTCAAGTCCGCCTTGAGGTCGCTGAGACATGCAGTTAGACCCCAAGCGCGACTGAAAAGGGATGGGTGAAAGAGGGAGTCGCTCAGCACTGCCCGCCACATTTCTAGCAAGGCTTGCGGCCTTATTGCCTGAGGCATCACAATCACCTTCTAGTGAAACGAGTACTTGCCTGTCAATTTCTAGATTGTGTGGACAAAGCAAATGGGAAGAATACGGCATACATTTATATGACTTTGGAAGAAGGTAAGTATCTCACTGGAGGGAATGGAGTTCCGGTATTATTATTCTAAGGGGACCCATGAGTATCTTTTCATGACGAAAGCCAAAATGTCGTTTGAAATCAATAATAATGCCTCTGTTCTGATTCTAGGCAGTCTTTCTAACTGAACCCTCAACACTCCTCAAAGTGCATATCTAAAATGCTTAGACTCCATATCGGTCATGTCCTTGAATCCATCTAGAATGGCCTGAGAATGGGTCTCGTTGAAGGTTGTATCCTCCCCGGCCGCGACAGCCGCAGCATCCCTTCGCATATTCTCCCATCGCATAGCCACGTACGCGATGATTGATAGGACGATGATTCCCGCATAGCAAACCAATAGCCCTGTCAGCGCAGAGTAGTAGCGTGGAGCTTCCCGGGAGAAAAAGATATTTGCACCAGCGACATTCCCGGCGGCATATAGCGTGAACCATATACCGTTAGCGACCGCTCGTTTGGTGTGGCCTGCCACGTTGGTAGACAGTAGGTTCCAGGACACAATGACCGGGGCGCCAATGATATACTGTAGCCAAGTACATCCAACGAGTGTCCACCGGTGGTCCAGGCTCGTAAAACGGATACCCAGTAGCCCAGCGAATGGAATTATACTCACAACGGCGAGAACGATGCAACGTGAATTGGGTACATATGTTGCAACGATACCGCATATAGGGACTATGATGGCTTCAATAGCACCTGTTGGTAGTTGAAGGAGTGTAGCGTAGATCCCGCTGAATCCAAACCCTTTGATCAACGACGAAGCAAAATTTGAAACTCCGCCATTGATGACACCGCAAGCAATGCCGATACCCGCACAGCAGAGGATTTTAATGTCGTAGAGATTCTCCGCGGCCTGTCCCAGTTTGATTTGTCGAGTCTTGACGCCGATCATATTCTCCGCAACTCGCCTGACAGCTATGACACGTTGGCGATGGGTCAGGAAGCGCGCAGAGGCGGGCGAGTCAGGCATGAGCGCGAGGAATACACCTCCGCAAACAAAGTTGAGTAGTCCAATAGTCAGGAAAATGAGCTGCCAGCTATGGAGAGAGGTGGTGTGGGAGTGTCCGAGGCCGAAGCCGAGCAATGCTCCTACCATGGTTGCCATTCCGTTAGCACTCAACCAGATAGCCATGCGAAGAGGCTGTTCGGAGCGCTTGTAGAACATGGACGTTATGACCATCACTTTATTTTGTTAGAAAATTTGACTTTCCACTATGAAAAACTATCAGGGTTGGGAGACACTTACTGCATGGACTAACGCCTGCCTCTGCCATTCCCAGCAGAAATCTCAGTACCAAGATGCCTGCATAGTTCTTCGCTCCAACATGGGCGATCACAATAACACTCCACATCAGAAGCATGCCTCCCATATACTTAGCAACAGGCAACTTCTGGATAAGCAGGTTCGCTGGGATAGCCCAGAACAGATACCCAAAGTTGAAGATGGCTGCCACCCAGGAGTAGCGCTGGCCCTCGAGGCCAAGGTCGGGAATGAGTGAGTACGCCGAAGCATAGTTAAGCGATAGTTTATCTGTACAGCCATGAACGATTAACTGCAAGTTCCGAAAGTAACTAGGTCATTCAGGCTCATCATACCAAGATATTGTGTCACATAAGTCACGTAGAGCTGAAGAAAGGTTAAAAAATGATCAAGCAGCTTAAACAAGCTTGTCAAAATTATCAACTCACAATCGGCATGATTCTCCAGTCCAGAATTCTCAGCACCTTAGCACCCTCACTCTCCAACTCCTCGGTCGACAGTTGATCAGCCTCGACGTATAGATCGGCCCCGATATCACGGACCTCTCCGAGAGAGATATCTTTCTCCACAGCAGGTGGTTGCTCCATCTTAGCATCTTTTGAGTCCATATTGAACAAAAGACAGACAATATTCAAAGTGAATGATTCAACATCCTTCCCCCGCCCTGCCCTGCCAGTATCCTCCGATTATATGCATCGTACCCCGCAGATCAAGAGCAGGCGTTATCGCTGCCAAGCAGATAAGCTAGAGCTCGTTATCCTGGCACGACGATAGGCGCTCAGGCGGACAATCCCCCGCCCGGGAATGGCAAAGTGGAGAAAGTTTGTTCAGCGGACAATACTCCGCCGTCTCCGCACTGGATTACCGGATTGCAGTAACGACTGTATAAGATCATTGCAGGATAACTGGGACTTTATCGTGAAAGGTCTGGATTCTCTTGCAACTGATATCCATTGATTGTGAGCGGCCAGCTGCCAATCAACGTGCGAAAGCAAATCATAGAGCAAGTACCATCGTCAAAGGCATCATGATTCAGCCAAGCTCGGGTCAAGAGTTCACTTTACTTGACGCTAGCATCTCCGAACTACAGAATGCACTCTCATCGGGGTGTCTCACCAGCGTGGACTTGGTCTCGCGCTACATGCGACGTATCAGTGTCTATGATGCCAACGGACCAAAACTCAGTGCCATTCCAATTCTCAATCCATCCGTCTTTGACGAAGCTGCCGCATCAGATGCCAGGCGTGCGGCAGGACAACCACCGCGACCACTAGAAGGGATTCCCTTTCTGGTGAAAGACAATATCAAAGTCAAAGGCATGACCGTTGCCAACGGATCGCCTGCCTTTGAGAAACTCATCGCAAATGAAGACGCGGCATGTGTGCGGATTCTCCGGAATGCTGGCGCGGTCCTTCTTGGGCGGACCAACATGCCTGCCATGGCGTACGGTGGTATGCAGCGCGGAGTCTGGGGACGTGCTGAGAGTCCTTACAACAGCGATTACTTGGCAGCAGCATACGCCTCGGGCTCATCGAACGGATCGGCTGTCGCCACGGCTGCAAATTTCTGCGCATTTTCTCTGGGAACTGAGACCGTCTCGTCTGGCCGCTCGCCTGCATCTAATAATGCTATCGTTGCATACACGCCTTCTAAGGGATTGCTTCCACTTCGAGGCGTGTTCCCTCTCTATCCAACCTGTGATGTATTGGTTCCTCATACTAGGACCGTTGAGGATCTATTCCATGTTCTTGACATCCTGGGTGTTTCTGATTCAGCACCAAAGGGTGACTTCTTCAATGAACAGCCATTCGTCCAACTCCCATCGATAGAAACCATTCGTCCGGAGTCTTTTACAAGCCTTAACGATAAGTCTTCCTTGAATGGCAAGCGCATAGGTGTTCCTTCAATGTACATTGGAGGAGACGATTCCTCCATCCTACCTGTCAGCAAGGTGAAGACTCGGCCCTCTATCATTAAGCTCTGGCAAGAAGCAAGGAAGGCTCTAGAAGCCTGCGGCGCCGAAGTGGTCGAGACCGACTTTCCTCTTGTGACAACCTACGAATCCAATGCGGGCACAGGTCAATTGGTTACCGTTGCCGATCTCCCAGAAGGCTGGCCAGCCAAAGAACGATGTGAGGTTGTCTCACATGCGTGGGATGACTTTGTCGTCGCAAATGGCCAGAAAGACCTCGCATCTCTAACAGTTGTTGATCCTACCACAATCTTCCCCCTAGCCCCGGGCTCCCTGCTTGGTACCCCGGAGGCAGCAAACAAGCCACGATGGGGCGAAATTGTAGCATATCCGCACACCAAGCCATCTTCCATATTCGAAATCCCAGGAATGAAGCAGGCAATTCATGCGCTTGAAAACGCCCGAAAAGCAACCTTCGAGGATTGGCTAGATAAACTTGGCCTCGATGCTGTTGTGTTCCCCGCGAATGGAGATGTGGGCGCTGCGAATGCCGATAGAGATGAGGAAGCCTCGCTTTTTGCCTGGAGCAACGGCGTCAAATACTCTAACGGCAATCGCCCAATTCGTCACCTCGGTGTTCCAACTATCTCGGTTCCAATGGGCGTGATGGAGGATACGAAAATGCCAGTGAACCTCACTTTTGCGGGCAAGGCCTATGAAGACATTGATCTGCTGCGATACGGATATGCCTTTGAGATGGCTTCCAAGTGCCGAGTTCAGCCGTCTAATGTGCCAATGTTGTCCTCCGATCGGATTTCAGCCAGCGATATGTCTCGTGCTTCCCAGAGCCCACTAGGATTGGCAGTGGAAGTGCAGGTCAAGGAGGTTCAAGACTCGAAGGTGCATGTTCGGATCCAAGGATCCGTGCGTGTATCTGATGATAGTCCCGTGCGCTTGACATGCTACGTGAATGGAGAGCCATGCGATGCTATCGTGGAGAATGGAAAGTGGTCTCTAACGACATCATACCCAGCTTCTGAGCGGGATAACCCGTGGGAGATGTGGAAGAGTCCAGCGTTGAGCCAGACGATTGTCGTTATCACGGCACATACATGTACATACGCAACGGCTGGGAAGCTGATTCTCTTGTAACATTATCGTCTTCATTCGTTCTGTATCTTATCACGTAAATAGTCTTATATTCATCACACTATTTCAGTCACCAAAGAGTCTGGTAGCGCTTCATATTGTACGAATCCCCCATACATCATATCCTCAATCATTCCCAAGATAGCCCGATGTAGATACTTCTTCTTCAGCTGCTCCAAGTGAGCCTCCGCCTCTGCTAAACCAGGAAGATCGACCTCCATTGCAGATGTGCCGCTAGTCTGTAAGATCTTCTGATGCAAAAATTGGAACAGTTTGGAGTATGGTACAGCATCCTCCCAGCGTTCTGCGAAACATGCGAAATTCTTCAAGCAGGCGTCGATTGCTTCGGGTGAATCGTAGGAATTTTGACCCTGTAGGATCAGACTATCCATGATTGGTCTTGTGGCCCAAATTAAGTAGAGAAGCATGATAGCAGCTCTAAACTGGAACACCAACTATACGGATGTCAGTCGTCTCTGATCTGTAGCGAGATGTAAGCAAATTTCTTACCGCAGACCAAGTAAAGCACATCACATGCCCCTCCTCCTGTAATCGACGGAACTGCAAGCAGACTTCCACAACTGCAGAAAAAATCTCTTCTGTCCCCTCGTGGTCAAGGAAGTTTCGCTTCTCTTCCATCAGGATAAGAATACTATAATCATACAACTTCGTCATCCAGCTCGGGTGATAAAATCCACTGGAAACATTCGAGGTTCCGTAGCGGGGTATATCCTGCCTCCAGATATCCAGAGCAGACTTGAGTGACGAGCAGAAAGCATCTTTCTCTTCGGAATATTGCCAACGTGATCTTTCAAGTGATCTCCTAATGTTATTTTGAATTTTTCGCAGTCGGAATAGATGACCCAGTGCGGGATTTGCATTTCCGGGGGGTTGGATCGTGTCTCCTAGAACGCAAAGCTGGGTTGTTGTCAGTGAAATTGCGCAAATAGACCTTTTATTATGATTGCAGTTTCTTACATCATCGTCCACTATTCGATATGAAGGGGACACGGGTCTGTCCCATCCAGAGGCAATGACCTCGTTCAGCATGTAGCAAGCGATGAACATGTTCTCTGACATGACCTCGCCAGAAGCAGCGCCTGTTTCGTCGTCCCGGTCAATGCGGACATATTTTCGAAGATGTGTAATTGCAGCGGTGCAGAATGGTAATATTGAGGAGACAGTCGTGGCGATCTCCTCGGACGATGGAGAGTGCAATGCATAGACAATCAGCAGCAGGGATGCTTGAACTTGTAGGACCATTGACGGATGTCCCACCACATGTGGATAATAGTTCATTGCAGAAGCATAAAGTTCTTTTGAGCGAGTCAAATGCGCCGGGTCTCGGTGCATTGTGCTGCAGAGGGATGCCCCAATGGCATACACCATGCGGAGAAAGAAGAATCGCCACTCTTCTTGTCCCGTTACGCCCTCCTCGCGATGCCATATCTTCCAGGCCGACTCGTTCAAGAAGGGCCACTCGCGGTGTGATATTGAAAAGTATATATTTGTGTAGAGCTCTGTGAGCCATATGGAGTCCTCGCCAACCAGAGGGAAAGATGGTTTATCGAGGTGAAGGAAATCAAGTGTTTCATCATTCAATAGGAAGAAGGAATCTGTAAGCGACGACGGCGAAAACGGTGACAGTCGAGAAATCTGGCCTTGAGGCTGCACAGCAGACGAAAGTACCAGCACTTGGCTCTCGTCCGTTCCAGGGGCCCAAGATGGCGATTGCGCACTCGGTGCTATGTCTGCCTCATTGCTCTCGTTCCCCACAATATCAGTCTGTACGCACGCGTCACACAGCTCCACGCCAGTGTTTGTCCCCGAAAGCGAGCCTTCCAACTCGGCCACTCTCCTCTCGAGGTCCTTCAGGTATGCGACCGGGACGGTGATGCTATCTCCAGACTTGCGCGATCTAGCCGGCAGACACTCTGCGCCTTTACGGTGGCATTCGCCGCAGGTGGGCTTCGCGTGATCACATTTGCGCTTCAGACGGAAGCAGCGGGCACAGGCGATATCTCGTGGTTTGAATGGGCGCGACATGCGGGTGTTAGGGGAGGCGAAGAAGGAGACATGTAGAGTGCGGGGGAAAGCGGAGATGGACCGGTTCGATATGCTTGCCATTGATAAGAAGGTTTCGGGAGACTTCCGAGGCCGACATGATATCCATTGATAGCCGGAGATAAAAACTATCCAAAGATGAATGATTAATCCTGGCAATAACATAGAGTTACGTCCTCATCGTATGAAGGCTGATAAGCGCCATTCGAGAAGGGTCGCATCACTAGTGGACTGGAGGAAAGTTGAGTCACTATATCACTGAATATTCTACATGGGGGGCCAATGAAGACGAATTCATGAGATGCGGACTTGAAGAATCACAGATCCAGAAACTAGGAAACATACTCCACAATAATTGATACACCCAAATGCTCCATACTCACGATGCGCCCATTGTCGGCGGTCATCTTCATTTCAACCCCGGATCCACTTCCCCATTGCCGAATCATAGCCGATGATTTTGAGATCAATATTCAGCGTCTTCAGCATGAAGTCGATGGTGAAGTCCTGCAGTCTACTAGTCAGTCCCTATACATCAACATATCAGAGTGCCACGGGAGCGCCGTCTATACCTCGTCAGGAGACTCTTCCTCCTGCACTTTGGAGCCATTCTTCTCCTCCGCAAAGACATCGCCCAAATCCCAATTCTCATCTCCGTACTCATCCGCGTGTTCTTTCTCTTCCTCTTCGTAATCCCACTGAAATGCATCACGCTTCGAACGCTCTCTCCACGCTGCCAAGCCACCCATCCGAGTGACCCGTTCATGAGCACCAGCGAACACCTCGTCGGCGGCTTCCTGGCTGGCATGACGCCACTTTGTGATCAATTCCTCAAGCTCGGCATCCTTACTTGAGATTTCAATGCGCAGTGCTTGTTTTGCGACATTGAGCTCTTCACGTAGAGCTGCGAGCCGAGACTGTAGAGCGCGCTCCTGTTTCTGCAAACGTAGGAGCTCAGTGTCTGCAAGAGGCGACTGCGTTGGCGTGGCGAGTGCAGAGCGGTTTGTAGGTCGCATTGGGCGCATGCCCTGTGATGACATTGGCGTGGATGCAGTCAGCTCTCCTGGACCTGGAGTAAGAGCTTCGGATTTACAGGCCTCATCCTGGGTAATTCCGCTTGCATCGGGTGTGCGAGGTGATGTTTGAGACGCATCTTCAATAGGCTCGGGCTTGCGCAGCGGAGACTTGAACGGCCTTGAGAGGGCGGCTGCTGCGTTCAGGCGACGCCGCTTGCTTGGAGGATTATTGTCTTCCATTGCGAGGTGGACTAAATGAAGGACACAAGTGTGAGGAAAGGAAGTGGAAACCTGATACTGAGAAAAAGGAAGAGGATAGGAATGGGGGTGAAGGTCAAAATGAACAACTTCAGATGTCTTATCGATAAGAAGCGATGCGGCTGACATTTATCTACACTTAAGATCCATACGTTACAGATTCTTTCATCAATGGCCCACTCCACCTGCCACCCACTGCCCGAATTCCGGGTCACCAGGCTGTGGGAAGAAGCCACGGTCATTGTTGTTCGCATTGGCATTGGCATTTGCGTTGCCATTGGCATTACCACCCTGGTTGGCCGCGTTCGCATTCTGGCGATTCCGTTGCTGCTGCTGGCGGATATACACCAGCACGAGAAGGGTCGCGGCGAGCCCGACGATAAGCAGGCCTTCAAGGACGCTATCGTCAATGTCAAGTTCCAGCTCGTCATAATATCCATCATCGTGCTCTGACTGGACCGAGCCCATGAAGTCTTCGTCATCTTCGCGGGATTCGTAGAGCTCGTTATAATAGTCGGCTGCGTCGTTCTCAATGAATGCCGTGATCCATTCCTTGAAGGTACGTCGAGGTCTCGTATCTGGGCAAAGAAATCAGTCAGAAATCGGGTATAGATTGACAGGCGATATCCCCGTCCTTCGAGTTTCATGCGCTTACCTTCATCGCGGATGGGATTGATATCTCCGTTGGTGATCCGGTTCCAATATCCCCGCGCCCGCAGCTTCAGGAGACTAAGCTTCACGGGCAAGTACGCCTCACGGTTAGTTACCAGGGCAAGATCATAGTATCGCTTGGCCATGTGGAAATCTTGCGCCACGGCAACACCATTCTCATGCATCCAACCTAGGTTCCAGTATGCCTGTGCGCTGTGGTGGGCTTCAGCCGCATTGTGATAACACGTCGAGGCCTTCTCGGCATCTACCAGTGCGCCAGTTCCTCGCAAGTAGTAGTCGCCCATCTTGATCAAAGAGTCAATATTGGACTGCTTGGCTGACCTAGTCCAGTAAATCAGAGCCAAGGCCGTATTGCGTAGCAGCTTGGTCCGAGTTCTCTGGGCCCATGGCAAGATGCGGCTCAACGAGAACAATGAGCGCTGTTCGTCAAGAAGATACGCCACATTGGCCTGTGCATGTTCATATCCTTGCTCCGCAGCCATCATGGCAGGGATGAGAGCCCGCTCCTTGTCGCCATTTTCGTATGCGTCATTTGACTCGGCGAAGGCTGAATGGACCACTTCCGCCTTCTCGGCAACCATCTTATAATACGCCGCGGCAACACCACAGTGCGGCTGTCTGCCGACGCCGAAGTTGGCCATTTCCGCGAGGTAGTAGTACGCCTCCATCCACCCCCAACGGGCGGCGAGCTCAAAGTATCGAGATGCGGCGGCCACGTCTCCTTGATCCAGGAAAAGTGCACCGAGTCGAGTCTCAGCGGCCGGAATATCCTGCTCTGCTGCAGACTTGAAATATGATGCCGCCTTGTACGCATCTTCGGGCACTCCATACCCGTGGAGATACATCAGTCCCATCTCGTGCTGGCAAAGAGCATCCCCATTCTTCACACCCCGTCGGAACCAAGTCAAGGCGAGGCCCAGATGCTGTTCAACACCTTCTCCGCGTAGATACATCAGGCCAATATGTCCTGCCGCTTTGGCAGCCAACTTGTCAAGCCCGGGGGAAGGGTTTTGAACGAAAGAGCCATCTGTGTTCCAGTAACGCTTAGTTACAGCTCGGAAATACTTCATGGCCTTCTTGAAGTTACGAGGCAGTCCACGCGCTCCTTCGTAGTTCATCTTGCCCAGAGTGAACGTGGCCTTGAGTTCGCCTTTGCGAGACATGAGATCAAGGTACTCAAGGACATCCTCAACGCTGGCCTCAGTGGCGGAGTGGCTAGGATCTCGCGCATTATGCCCAGAGCTTGACACGCTAGCACCTTCTCCATAAACACCACCCTCCTCATCCGCCCAGCGGTAGGACTCCCTAACCATGGCATGGCCACCAGGCGGACCTGATCGGTAATATTCGATAGCCTTGTCGGCGACCCTCTTGTAGTAAAAGACCGCGTGTTCGCAGTTCTTCGGGGTCCCGATTCCAGAATGGTAACGATATGCCAGCGTCATCTCTGATCGGGTGTTTCCTCCCTCCGCAGCGAATTCATGGTACATTAACGCCTTTGCCTGATCGCGTTCGACAGCGTCACCAATACCGGTCGCGTACATGAATCCGACCATGGACTGTGCAGTGCTGTTCCCCGTCAACCAGGCCAGGTCGTTGTACCACTGGAATGCTGCGCTGAAATTGCGCGGGTGCGTGAAGTTGCCGTAGAAGTTCATTTCCGCGAGAAGGAACATCGCGTCCGGGTCCGCATCTTCATCTGCTGCTGCCTTGAGCTCTTCAACCGCATGTGCGACCGTAGGACTGAGCTTCCTTTCAGCTTTATCAGGGGCGGGCCCGTTCAAAAACAGTAACCGAAAGGCCTCGCGACCGTAATGTAGTGTGTATCCAACGAGTCCGGTGGGTTTATCGGCGTTAATAACAGCTGGCTTCGCTGCTCGAAGTGTGTTCCAGGCATTTTGAACTCGCTCTGCGACAGGAAATTGAGTTGGATTAGTATAACTGCGATGTCTGAAGCTGCACGTGCGACTGTTCTACTGGGCGAAACTCACGGCTAATTGGCCTTGGCTCTGGTTCCGGCTCTGTAAACAAGAATTCTGCTTTCTCATTGCTTCCAATAACCTCCGTGGATGACGTCTCGCCCAAGGGAGCCTGGGTCGACCCAGCTGCGCATGTCTGTAGAAGCACTTAGAAGCGGAGTCAGCACCGACTAACAACCCCGGAAACGAGGAGTGGAGAGCGAGGGGAAACTCACGCAGGGCCGGCAAGACGGAAATCAACGGCGTCCTCATGATGCCTGTGATATATGAGAATCCAGAGATTGGAAGAATCGCATTGCGACTCCGTCGGGGGTCGGAAACAAGAGGAGGTGAGACAGTTGGAGCGCATGGCGCTCGGTGATGTAGTTCCAACGGGCCACTTGGCTAAACCGCGGAGCTTCATTCTGCCGACAGCGAATCACCGCCTTACTTGTATACAACAGGCCAACTACAGCCGGACTAGCACTAACACGACGGATTTAAATAGGCGGCTCGAGGTACTGTGGTTATTACAACTTTTGGAGTAATCGCACTATTTACATCATTTAGTGGTAGGCAGCTTATCATTAAATTCCTTTTATTCAACTCCCTAGAGTCTGTGTACAGCATGGGAGAAAATCAAATCAAATACAAAACCCCCAGTGCGCTCTTCATGCAAAAAGAAAAGGAAAAAACATTTGGGCAGTCACGGCGCATTCCATGTCATGAGCTCGAAAGCCATGTAGCCTCCCCCAAAAACGGTACCTTGGGATCAATTAAGACCTAGGCCCCGCCCCTGGGAGACACCAGGGAACACATCCATAACCACCTGCGAAAAGGGGGGGTAACAAAGTCGTTCACAATTTCGGAAACGGCAATGACAGCTGGAGCTGGGGCAAGGGGGGAAAGAAAAATGATGAAAATAAGAAAGCCCAGCGAAGGGCTCACCAGCATTGCTAAGAAAACAGATACAGTCGAATGGATGACAAGCGAGTCACCCAGATCGTGAAGCAGAAAAGATGAACATCCAATTCCGAGTTGTCAGCTGCGAAATAACTCTTTTTTGTAGTTTATCGGAACGTTTTGGTGATGATACAGTGGTACAGCACGAGCCAAAGCTAGGCAAGCCGTGTCTGTCCTCACTTCTGGCGCGGAGACCTATACATGGCACGTTAGTCATAGTGTTCATGTTGTGCCTAGCAAAATGGACTTACGTCGGACTATGGAATTCCGGCGAGCTCGGGCTGTAGGCAGCCGCGGGCGACGTCGGAGAGCCAGAGAATTTGGGAGACGTCGGCGAGTATGCCTCGGGTTGCGGGGGAGACCAAGAAGGAGAAGTAGGACTCCACTTAGGAGAGGTGGGAGAGGCAGGAGATGTGGGAGACAAATGCCGACCACCACCGAGCGCAGGGCTAGTAGGGCTGTACTCGGGGGACGTCAGGCTAAAGGCTGGCGAGGCCGGGCTGAAGTTGGGTGACGACGGGCTGTAGGTCGGCGAGGTGGGGGAGTACGATGGAGACGCCCCAGCAGGCGACGATGGCGAGTAGGCCGGAGACGTGATCACGAACTGCGGGCTCGATGGCGAAGTTGGCGACATACGAGGAGAAGTGAAACCCGGGCTGCTAATACCAGGAGACGTGGGAGAATAAGCAGTCGAGGATGGCGACCAGCTTGGAGAGGCCATGCTGGTATTGAAGGGACTGGTCGGAGAATAGACCTGACCAGGGCTGCGGGCGCCGGGACTGAATCCACCGAAGCCATCGGAGGGCTGGTACTTGGAGAGGCTTCCCGGTGACTCGGCACCACCCTGTCGAATAGGCGAGAAGCTTGCGTCGGGATCCGAATCGACCATGTACGGAGAGCTGGCCATGGGCGATGCACTGTCGTACTGGGTGGCCGCACCATCAGAGATGATCGCATCCTTTGCACCAACACCGCCCATCAGAGCGAAGCGGGCGTTGTTCGAAACAACCGTGTTCAGCAAGTTCTGATCCAGATAAACGTCAAACTCTCCCGTTCCAGCGGGGGCCATCTGTCCAAGAATCAGGTTCTCCGATACACCACGGCAGTCGTCGAGCTCGCCAAAGGCAGCAGCCTCCAACAGAATCTCGACTGTCTCCTCGAACGAACAACGCATCAGAGCACCATTGTCGGCACGGTTGATACCATGACGAGTGACAGGAGTCAAGTAACCTCGGACGGTCATGACGTCGACCAGGAGGGCCAAGTGACGGTGATTGACATAGGAGCCATCAAAGGCCAACACTTGGGTCAGTTCGCGAAGCACAGCAGTGCGCGCAGCCTCGATACCGAAGACCTCGAAAATCTCGATGAACTGGTTGGAATAGGTACGAGTAGCGTCAACACCAGGGATAGCGAGAACCGGCGCAAGATGAGAGCCACTGGTCTCAAGAACCCAGTCCTTGCAAAGAGGATCAGTCTTGCTCATGAGCAGAGCACCATCCTCCGTGACGCGGACCTTGCTTCTCTCATTGATGAAAGCGCGCTCCACGCCGGGGACACCACGAAGAGTAAGCGTGTCGAGCAGGTGCTGTTCGAGCTTCTTGAGAGTCACGTCGTACTCGACATCGTCATCGTCGTCATCATCCTTGTGAGTCTGGACTTGTCGAATACGGATGACCTGTTCGTCGGCGTTATTGTCACTGAAAATGACGGCAATATCGTCCTTGTACGCCTTCTTGATCTTATCGGCAACGTCTTGGACAGTAAGTCCCTTATCAAGCAGCTTGGGTCTGCTGAGGACAATACGAAGCAGCCACTTCGACTGGTTGGCCAGGTCTCCTTCAACATCCTCGGGAATGATGAAGTAGGACTCGACCATATCGCGATCGTTCTCGATGACAGTGGACTGGATGTCCGGATCGTAGTAGATCTCGGTGGCCTCGGTGACAGACCGCAAGCTGGTGTGCTCGACGAGACTTCGCAACTGCTTGGCGCCCTCCTTCTGGTAGGTGTTATCACCTTCCTGGTAGACGGTCATGGACGGAGTCTTGATGTTGGTGGCCACGTTGAGAATTTCCTTCAGACGAGGCACACCCAGGGTGACGTTCTTCGACGACACACCAGCAAAGTGGAATGTGTTCAGTGTCATCTGGGTGGCGGGCTCTCCAATACTTTGCGCGGCAAGTACACCAACCATCTCACCAGGGTTTGCCGCAGCACGAGCGAAACGGTTCTCAATCGCGCCGAGAACGTGCTGGAACGCAAGCTTGTTGAGCGAGTACTCGGTGACCAATCTCTTGAAGGCAAGACGAGAGCGAAGCTGCGCCTTGAACAGGAGGGTCGAGTTGTAATCAGCTTCCTTTGAGATAGGATCGTCGCCACGAACGACAACCAGACGATCAAGTAGGGCCTGTACTTGAGGAATAACCTCAGCAGGGTGCAGATCGCTGATGGTGCCCTCACGGATGCGGAACGTCGAACGAGCCATCTCCAGAATTCTTCGCACGTTGATAGGGAGCTGCATCATCTCCTCATCTTCCTTGGCCACGGTGCGGAGGAATGCGCGAGACTCGAGCAGGGCTTCCCACTCTTCGTCGAAGTAGCGCTGGACCTCGATGTCACCCGCGATCTCGTTGGCCTGCTCCAACACTTCGGGGCCAAGGGACATCTCACTGTCCATGACATCAACGCGGAAGCGCTGACGCATCTTCTCGTCGGAGCAGCGGATAATGTCAACGGGTTGGTTCTCAATGTGAACACCATCCAGACCATCTTCGCCATAAATGAACTGGATAATATCACCCAAAGAATTACGGACAGTACCATCGTACTTGACCATGACTTCTTCCAGGGCTTTGACCAGCTTACGCTGGATGTAGCCAGTTTCGGCAGTCTTGACAGCGGTATCGATCAAACCCTCACGACCAGCCATGGCGTGGAAGAAGAATTCAGTAGCAGTCAGACCACGCAGATACGAGTTCTCGACGAAGCCACGGGATTCCGGAGAGTAGTCGTCCTTGGTGAAGTGAGGCAATGTGCGGTAAGCAAATCCGAATGGAATTCGCTTGCCCTCAACGGATTGCTGACCCACAACAGCAGTCATCTGGGAGATGTTGATAGTCGAACCCTTGGAACCAGAACGAGCCATTTGGATGGCGTTGTTCAGATCCTTCAACCCCTTCTCGGTGGCAGAACCGGCCTCGTCACGAGCGTTGTTCAAAGCGCGGGAGACCTTGCTCTCGAAGGTTTCACGGACATTCATACCGGGCAGCGCTTCCAGGGTGTTATCTGTAGCACTGGCAGTAATCTCCTGAACCTCCTGCTTGCGTTCTCTAACAGCCTCCTCGATCTTTTCAATGGTCTTGCGATCGGGAATCGTATCACCGATACCGATGCTGAACCCATGGTGCAGCAGCCAATAGTTGACGATGGTTTGGGCACCATTGAAGAAATTGACTGCGGTGTCACATCCATACTCGTTGAAGATGGTGTGAATCACACCACCACCACTGGCACCGACAGTCTTCTTGGAAAGCATACCATACAGCAGCTGTCCTCCTTGAATGAGCAAGCCACCGTCATTGAGAGGGCTGAATTTCTCGGAAATCGGCGCACTATCCTTGTCGACACGGACGAGGTTGAGCCCAGTAGGGAAAGCCATACTGATCATCTGCTTGCCAGTCCAGCGGGGACGAGGCTTCATGATCGCGGGAGGAGGAATGACACCATCCCAGTCGGGAACCCAGAGCATAAGGTTCATGACTTGATCCTTAGTGAGGAAGATATCACGACGGCAGATCTTGTAGATACCGCACAGAGTATCCTGCACAATACCCATGAGAGGGCCGTTACGCTGAGGAGAGACGATATTCTTCGGGACTAAAGCAAGCTCGGCCAGTTCTGCACGCGACTCCTCGCTCTGCGGAACGTGCAAATTCATTTCGTCACCGTCGAAATCGGCGTTGTAAGGCGTCGTGACCGACAAGTTCAGCCGGAAAGTTGAGAAGGGCATAACGCGGACGCGATGACCCATCATACTCTCCTTGTGCAGGGAAGGCTGTCGGTTGAAAAGGATAACATCACCGTTGTCAAGATGGCGTTCGACCTTCCAGCCGTACAACAGCTGCTGGTTGCCGGCGCGCTTGGCGTGACGAAGATCAATTCGCTCGCCAGTGTCTCGAACAATGTACCGAGCACCAGGGTGGAAGTTGGGTCCGTTAGAGACTAGCTTTTGCAGCTTCTCAATGTTGTACGGAGTCACCACCTCGGGGTAGGTCAAAATCTTAGCCGTCGAAAATGGCACACCGACTTCGTCAAGAGACAGGTTAGGATCACCTGTAATGACAGTACGGGCTGAGAAGTCGACACGCTTGCCCATCAAGTTCTGGCGCAAGCGACCCTCTTTACCCTTAAGACGGCTGCGCAGAGCCTTGACTGGGCGGTTTCCTTTCTGCATAGCCTTGGGCTGACCCGCGATATCGTTGTCCATGTATGTGGCAATGTGGTATTGCAGCAGTGACTCGAACTCACGAATAACGTGCTCCGGCGCACCTTCCTGCTCGCATCGCTGAACATTTTGATTGGCGCGCACAATTTCCGCCAGCTTGTAAGTCAGATCATCCTCACCACGAGCGCCGCTGGTAGCTCCCATCACAACGCTGGGGCGAACAGTTGGAGGTGGAACGGGGAGAACGGTAAGGATCATCCACTCGGGGCGAGCATAGTCGTTGCTCAGACCCATGATTCGAACGTCTTCGTGGGAGATATTGCGGAAGATGTTCAAAGCCATCGCGGGAGTGATAACCTTCTTCTCGGGCTGTGCAGTCATATCGTCCTCCATCATGCTCTTGCTGGGCTTCCAGGTACCCACAAGAGTAATACCTTCCTTGCGCACCGTGGGCTGAGCGTTACCACACCCGCCGTGGAAGTAGCGCTTCTTGCCCTCCTTTTGAAATTCTTCATCGTCGGGGGACGGGTCGGTCTCGCAAATGTTGATGTCCTTGGAAGCTCTCCAGATCGCATCGAAGCGTCGTTTTGGGTCTCGTAGGCGGATGGCCTCCAAAAACTTGGGGTTATCCTGAAGTCAAGAATGTCAGCACGAAAAGGTCAGAAGATTTGCCATCCCATGAGGGATGACTAACCGCTCCAACTTTGATCTTTCCACAATTGTGGCACACAGTCTCCAGAAGCTTCTTGATCTTGGTTACGAAACCTTTTGAGAAGAAAGAGAAAGTCAGCAACAATGAATGAAAGGTGGAACGCTACAGCGAATCCTTAAGTGATCACAGCGCAGAAATAACTCACCAATATGGAAAACTGGAGACGCCAGTTCAATGTGACCAAAGTGTCCAGGACATTCCTTGGGTCCCTCTTCGCAAGTCTCGCAGTTGAACTGGCGGTCGATGGTGCCCAGTCGGGGGTCATTGACACCCTTGGTCCGAGGCCGCTGACGCTGCTCATCCTATATCAAGTGAGACAAGTTAGAACCCTCAGTCGCAAGCGTTTATTTGATGGGTTTCTGGATAGGTCGGAAGTGAGATGGGCACATACCATCGTCTCAGGATATTCCACATGAACTACACTCATGCGCTTGATCTCTTCGGGGGCGAAGAGACCAAACTGAATCTCCTTGATGGTGCGCAAAGGCGCCTTGGAGTAAGGGAAGTGAACATTCGACATGGTGGCGGTTGCTCGATGCGCAAAAAGCTCGTCGGATGCTGGGAGTTGAGACGGGGGTGCGGGTGAGAGAAGCTGGAACGCGGACCTGGGGAAAACGAGGGATCTGGGGGTCGTTAAGGCGCAAAAACTGAAGGGACAGGCTAAGTCGACGACCGAACGTCAGAATCACACGAGGCGACGATGAAACGAAGGTGGTGTGGAAGCAGCTGGCCGGCTGAGGCCTTTGGCAGCCCTTGCCACGAGGGCGCCGGCGACCTGGAGTCCCCGGACGTCACGAAGCCCTTAAAAGGAGAGAGAAAAGGGGAGTGTCGCTCGTGATCGCGTGTAGATAGTCTCCAGAAGAAATATCACGATGGGGAACGCGATATTCTTGGATGGGGAGGTGATGGGGAGAGCGTGTCGGGGAGGTTGAAAGGGAGATGGTGAAGGTTGCCTCACCCGTTGATGGGGCTCGAGTTTTCCCTCTGTTCACTTAGCGCGCCGGAGGGTGTCTATAGTGTCCCGTAGTATCAGGCGGTAAGTACTGGCAGAACACCCGGCCTAGGCAACAGACCTGGAGGATCAGGCAGCAAGTGGGTGCAGTATAGGCCAAACCTCACCGCCTAAAAACTCACCGCCTTTGATTCGACTCTGTTCGTCGCGGATCTGAAAGGCGGCAGCAGATATGCTGGAAAACAATCACCATTGCTGGGTTTTGTCGACCTCAACTTCGTTGCGCATTGGACTCCACTGCGTGCTGGATGTTCGAGCCACCAGCTTCCTGGCCTTTGTTCCAGGCCTTGGGGATTTCGATCTTGGCGGTTAACTCAATATCGCGCTGATTCGCCCACCATGAATTTGTCGCTTGTTGACCCGTTCGTCCTGGCCCAGGACTATCCGGATACCCTGACAGAGAAATTGCGTATGTGGATATTCTCTACTTTTGTATGTTGTTGCATACTCTAATCAGCATCTAGGGAGTGGCCATGCGACCTGTCTACGATTTAACCATACTGGCGACTACCTCGCATCCGGACGAGTGCGTGCGCCTCCGCATGTATATGCATAATGACATGGGAGCTGTGGAAGCTGACTATTACACTTTAGGTGGATGGCACCGTCGTGATCTTTGACATTGAGACCAATGGTGTCGCACGCAAGCTCCAGGGTCATACTCGGCAGATCCAGTCTCTTAGGTATGATTATGTGACATCTCTCCCCGCAAGGAGACATGGGACTAATCGCCTCTTCCCACTAGTTGGTCTCGAGATGGCCGATACCTTCTTACATCGTCGCAAGACTGGAAGTGTATCTTGTGGGACTTGAAGGATGGCTCGCGCGTGCGCACAGTCAGATTCGAGGCCCCAGTCTACATTGCGGAGCTACATCCATTCAACCAGTATGGCCTTGAGCTCCTCCAATTCCCTGCTGGTATGCCTGTGAACTAATCACCTTTGTGCACTATCTAGCCTCCTCTTCGTGGCTTCTCTATTCGAAGACCAACCCGTTCTCGTCGACATCTCCTCTCCAAAACCAACCAAGCGAATTCTCCCCTCCGCACCCCTCCGTCCTCAACCTACAAACGGTGAAGAAGTCGACCCCGCCGTCGCCGCTAAACAAGCAGCGCAAGATGCAAAGCACTCGACCTGCGTTACCATATTCACAGCATTCGGCAACCACATCATCGCCGGTACCTCCAAGGGCTGGATCAATATCATCGAGACGGAAACATGCACGACGATTCATTCCATGCGTCTCTGCAATGGAGTGGTCATCCTCGCCCGCCTTGCCAATAACGGGCGTGATCTACTGGTCAACAGCTCAGACCGTGTTATTCGCACGGTCCTCATGCCTGACCTCTCCCAGCTGGGCATTGACTTCGAGCCGTCTGCCATCAAACTACAAGTGGAGCACAAATTCCAAGATGTCGTCAACAGGCTAAGCTGGAATCACGTCACGTTCTCTTCAACCGGCGAATTCGTCACCGCAACTACCTTCATGAACCCAGATATCTACGTCTGGGAGCGCAGCCACGGCTCTCTAGTCAAGATTCTCGAGGGTCCAAGGGAGGAGCTCGGCGTGGTCGAATGGCATCCCTCACGGCCCATGGTGGTTGCTTGTGGTCTAGAATCCGGCTGCATTTATACATGGTCGATTATTAGCCCGCAAAAATGGTCTGCGCTAGCTCCAGATTTCGGTGAAGTTGAGGAGAACGTGGAGTACGTGGAGCGCGAAGATGAGTTCGACGTCCACCCAGCCGAACAGGTGCATCAACGCCGGCTCGATCTCGAGGATGAGGAGCCCGACGTGGTCACTCTGGATCGCGCCGAAGACACCGTCGATGCAGAACAGACTGGTATCTTTAGTGTTCCGGTCCTTCTAGATATCTCGGATAGCGAAAGCGGCGAAGATATTATCGCAGTGGGACCGGGCACAATGCGCCGCCGTACTCCCGGTGATGGAGATGCCGACAAGGACTCCAAATCTGGTGCCAATGGTGTCGCTCGTGGCGCAGGCAGGAACCGCCGGCGGTAAAAAGTGGTTTCGATTGTTGTTTTCTTTCCTCGAATCATCAGTCTAGCAGACTAGACAGACATCATTTGCATATGTTCGGCGTTTGAAAGGCATTGGGTCGAAACGGCGTTCTGGTAGGCTCTGGCTCTTTTTTTTGCCATTTTTCTTCAATGATGCGGCAGTAGTTCGCCAGATGACATACTTAAAACCAGGTGTTTGACTACCTTGGACCTTATCTGAATTGGCATTCCCATTGCACAGCAACATTTTCTTCGAAAGCATCTGCATAACGTACTAATCATTGGGTATTATGTCTCCATTGAGTCGTATCTCATCACCATGCCTTAAAACAAGACATTAAACATAGACAAATGATAGATAATCACAAGATAGGCTCTATATGTACCTGCCTAAGTAGACGAGACAAGATTGCTATTCTAATTTTAGCCATCGCCCCAACTCCCAATACTACACGAGACGACCTCAGCTGCAGTTACCCGCAGCGTGTAGCAGGACTTAATACGGTTTGAACCGATCCTTCTGCTTCTTTTCCTTGGGCCGAGAAATCTTTCCAGATCCAGCCGGATTTTGAACATCCTCGTCGCCCCCATCAACCGGTTTCCATGCCCGCACAAAGCCGTCCTCGCCACAAGTAAAGACGGATTGACTCTGTAACACATTCAATGTTAGTCACCCATGTAAACGCCCGATGCCAGACTTGGTGCTAGGCTCCAAAGCTCAGCTGAGACATACCTGTTCATCCAAGTAGACCGATCGCACGACCTCGTCACCGTGGGCGCCGGGTAGACGCCAGAGATTGTCCTGGTCAAACCGCCAAGTCGGGGTTGACACGAGCGGAATCAGATCCAAACGTTTGTCACTGCAGACCCCAAAAAGGGGAAATCCTTAGTATTTCGTCTACAGCATGGTTCCTCTTCACCGGGGCACATGTATACATACATCTTATTACCAGCCGCAATATACGGTCCTTGCGCGCCGAGGCACAACTGCACGACGTACTCGCAGCCCAATGGCTCACGGACGTCGTCGAAATGCACGGGCTCGGGTTCCTGTGCAGAATCATCGGGATCGGTTGCCGGGTGTACGGAGAATTGCTCATCGTGGCTGAGTGCGTAGATGGTGCGCTCGGAGAGGAAGCCTGCGTGGTGGACGGAGCCGTGGTTGATGACTTGCACGAGGGCTTCGTCTTCATCTGCGATGGTAGTGTCATAGACATTGACGAGGCCGTCCGTGCTGCCGGAAAGTAAGATATTGCTGCGAGTCGGGTGATATTGAAGCTGTGTTACCGGCGCAGTGTCAGATTAGTTGTAATTTCCGAGATCAAAGAAGCGTTGTATGCGGGTTTGATTGGGATATAGTATCCAACATTCAGATGGGAAGGCAAAGGGCAAGCTGTTTACCTCAGTGATATCGTCGTTGTGGCTTTCCACGTATTGCAGCCTTGGTGCCTGTGGAGATCTGATATCCCTGCACGAGGTTGTTAGTAGTAGGAATCGTATTGTTCAGCGGTGATCAGTTCAGTTGACTGCTGGGAAATCGATTTCCCTATTGAACTATCCAGGCGGGCCACTTACCAGAATGCAACCACTGCCTGCGAGGAGAGAAGTTCTGTTCCCGCCACGATCGTGCTGTTCTCTGGGTTGCAGGCCACCGAAAGCACCGGGGCGTGTCTCGCTAGAAACACACAAAATGATCAGCCAATCCGTGTCAAGCAGATAAAGAAACTCCGAATGATTAGACCATGCAGTCCCTGCACCAGACGGTAAAAATTTCTCCGATGCCATCCAAGCCCACTCGGAGATGCAGCATAACCGAGATCGCAGCTGGTACCCGTATAAAATGTACCAAATACCTCACAGCAGCCACAAAGAAGACCAGAAAGAACACTCGAAGCAACGGAACAAGAAAGATAATATCACTTAGCCTGACTCACCCGTTTCCACCTCTACAACTGCATTCCCAGCCCGCACATCCCACAGCTTCACCTTCCCCTCGCGACCACCAGTCGCCAAAAGCTGCGACTCGCCGGCCGCATAACTCCGAAGCGAAGTTACGCCTGCGTCGTGGGTCTTATTAGAGATCACCGAGACGCGATCAAGAGTAGCAGCGTCAAAGACACGCAGCGAGTCATCCGAGCTGATAGCAGCGAAGCTACCCGGCGCCGACGCCGCAATCGTGTAGATGTAGTTCTCCGCCGGTAGCGACAGCGACGACGCGGCGGTTGCTTTCAATGTATGCATCGCGGAGGCAAGATGATCGCGCGATCTCCGCGGCTATGTATTAGGGTTGCTCCTTGCTGCGATTGTCCTGTATGGAGTACAGTAGTGTACTGTATGTAGCGAGAGTCCTCGTGAACTGCGGGTCGGTCCTTGACTGGTCACTTGTGGCTGATGGGGTGATGTGGGTTGATTTTTTTTCTCCAGGTTTTCTGTTCTTTTTTGACCTAGGAGCGGGCGCCTGCAGCGGGAGCGTAATGAGTTGTCGATCTTCAGGGGGTTAATTGCTACTGGTTGATCGGGGCGTTGGCTTGTTATTTTTTTTTGTGAAGATCTGGTATACACTGTGGAGGAATTCGAAGCCAAGAAAAATTTCCCTTTTGGTGACGTGGGGCTAGCTCCCCTTCCCGCGTCTTACAGTACTTGCTACAGCAGTTACATGAGTAATAATCTTCCAGATCAGAGGACCCTTTGTGACTTCAGGTCGTGACTGACATCAAAACATCGAGAAGATTATCATATTTCAAGGGATATGGCAATCGAGACGTGGAACTAGACTCGTAGAATTACCAGAAATTAACCCATAATTAGGATCGCCATGCGTTGGAGCTGCAGCATGGGGTATTAATTGCACGAAAATGATGAGTAGGATCTGCAGAGGACATGAATCATGTTGACTCCTTTGAATTTTGAAAGAGCCTCCAGTGCATCTCATGCCGGGCCTTATTTTCACACCGTCATTAAAAAAAAAAAAATATGACAAGTCAGTAGCGCACATCTCAAGCCGACAGATCGGCAGAGCAGACCCCGAGAACAGCATAGGCCAAGATCTTGCGGCCTTGCCAGGTAAGCGACAAAGTGGGGGGGGGGGGTTAAAGAGGGAGGTGTTCGCAGGTCAGTATCGCTATCGACCAAAGCTCGTTAGGAGATCGGGTCGACGGGTACTCCGTACACCGTCTCCTGCAAGGGAGGCCTCCAAACCAGAAGGTGGTCCGTGAGACCCGGGAGGAAAGTGACGATGAGAGGGAGCTCCCGTGGCGATCGGCTAATCAGAACAAAGGAGATCGGGTTTGGGCGCGTCTTTTAATGCTTCATGGCCATGGAGGCTGCCAGTTTACTAAGTTCAGGGATGTTTGAGGGGCGGGGAGGAAGATGTGGGACGGACTACATAGTATGTACGGAGTGTACCCTAGTCCTTAGGCTGCACTTTGGCCGCACTTTGGCCTGTACGAGTGTACGGAGTACTTCAGTACTCCCGAGTCCCATGTAACCATGTTAGACGAGGACCGGTCTCTTAGCGAAGAGTTGTGATGTGATAGGTGGGTCTTCTCCGAGGACTTGTTCAAGAGGATAGAATAATATTATTCGCTTTGCACCAAAACCTCCGGACGAGAACGAGAAAGGGGGTAAATACAGGTCCGGTCATGAACCGTGGGAAAGTTTAAACCAGGGTGAGGTCGACAAAGTTGATACATAAGAATGATGAGCGGCACCGCCCGATCGACGCAGCGCAGCACCAGTCATTCAATGGGATGGGCACTGGTTGGATGGAAGGCCCAGCCTGAGTCAGGGTTTCCAGATTAGGTGGGCCGGGCGTACCAGCGACCTGGTAAAAGGGAAAAGGAAACTCATCAGCATGCAAAGCGCGTTGGGAACGAACCAGGATGCGCGCCCGTCCACGAGTCCCGGGGTCCGCCTGGTGTTGATTCGCAGCGTCGCATTGACCGATCCCAGGACTGTGGGCACTGGGCACTGGGCAGCGACGGGGGTTGGGATTTGCCATTTGGAGGGGGTGCAGGGATTATGATTATTCACATCCTGAGGAATCATCATGGTCTCATACGCAGTACGAGGGCGAGGGGGGGGAGCGGTCTGATCATTGATGGGACCCTATGTTATGTATTGTCAGATAGACTTCCAAGGGTGAAACCGTAAACGAGCCTCTCGGACACCCCGACCTGATCATTGAGCTTTGCTTAGGCGAACGCGATCGGCCATGGAACCGGGATTTGAGGGAGGGGGGGGTAGTAAAGAGAAGTGCGACGCGACGCGAGCTGACTGGGCGCCACGCTGCGAAGCTTCTCGGCGTACCCATTCCACTGGGTTGGAGTCTGTGCTGCACAATCGTTTTCTTTTTGTGTAACTCCCTTTCAATCAAGTCCCCGTCAGATTACCATCCTTCCCTGTTCTTCTTGTCCCAGGAAATATAAATGTGGAATGTTTTTTTTTTTCCCTTCTCTTTGTGACTTGAATCATGAATCAGTTCTTCGAAATTGACAGGACCCAAACGAATACTAATCATAATTGGAGGCCCAGACGGTCCGCGTCCCGCGCGGCGCTGGTGGAGACTTTGGTCGATCCCGAGTTGGCGCCCGGCCCCAAGGAGGAGGAAATGGAAACCATTGGAGGAGTGTAGCAGATCCAAGGGAAGACGATGCCCGAGAAGGAAGGAGTCGACTTTCTGGAGGCGTCGTGAGCCCCAAGTGACCAACCGGTAGACTTCCAGTCTTCCACTCCTCCAGCCTCCCACTCCTTCAACTTTAAGGACGCATTGACCTGAGATGATGATAGGTTTGTGTCGAATCTGTCCATACTTTGTTTCCTGTCTTGTCCAGTTTGTAGGGAACCCGAGACTCTGGATCGGTTTGGATTGGGTTCAACCTTCAGCAGGTATGATGCTGGATAATGAGATGAGGAGTATTATTAGTACAAGTTATACTTGGTATTGTCCAATATGAGAGAGGATACAGGATATCGTAACTCTGGTATATATAATACCTTCTATTAAATTCTCAATTATACTCCGTATACTCCGTATAGACTTGTGTGACAATACGTATTGCTGTTTTGGCTACAATAATCTATGCCCGATCAGCTGTTAGTGTCAGCCTCTGCTGCACATCCTCGTCGGCTGCACACTTCTGCACCTCTTCTCCTCTTCCTATTTTCCTTCCCCCACAGATACGCCTCCTTCTACTGTCGCTTCTTCTTTTCATCTTCCCTTTTTTTGCATTCTCACTCTCTCGTTCACCCTTCTTTTCTTGACTCCCCCACCGTGGACCCCAACGGAACCCAACCAGCGGCTACACAACCTTAAAAACCTCGGGGTCGCGTTCTTGTCCGTGGTTGTTGCCTCCACCCCCTCTCCTCTTGTGAACCACCCTTGGGTTGCTCAGCCTTGGTCTTTGAGCGGTGCCGATACTGCCTTTATCCCACTCGGTCAATATCCTTTGGGATCGTGGACTATCGGCTTTTGTGGAGTGTTGACCCGCCCTGCCTCAGCCCAGCGCTGCCAACAATCCCCTCCCAAATCCACTTGGTTCGCTTGGTTCGCTTCCGCGGAGCAATTCGTACTTTGGCATCGACACTCCTCCTTGCGTGCTGTCTTTGCCTTCCTGCGTTAACGTGCTGCCTCGCCGATTTCTTTCCTGTGGTGTGGTGGCTGGGATAGACAGCTCCATTGATGTTCTGTCTCTGAGCCCTGCTTGTGTTGTGCGATCATTGATCGTAGCTACCCTTCCCTCCTCTCCGACGACCTCGGTCTCGACGTATACGAAACAGTCGGTCGCCCGACAATTCCACCTCCCCCTGACTTCTCTGGCAATCGCCTTCACCACCCTCAACCACCCAGGATGTTGACCGACGAACAGTCCGGTCGAAATCGGCTACCGCCGATGTTGACCTCCCCTCCACCGCCGAAAAGACACAAGTCGGAGTCAACCACGGCGAGCGAGGCCGGTCGCTCCTCGCGATACTACCATTCCGGATCGGTGCCGTCGAGCGAACGGTATCATTCTTCGTCGATTCCTGCCAGCGACCGCTATCAATCCTCGTCAATTCCTCCCAGTGAACGCTATCAATCTTCCTCGATACCGGCCAGTGATCGGTATCATGGTTCCTCGGTCCCAGCCAGTGAACGAGCTCGGTCGCGTCAAACCTCGACCGCCATGGATATCTATATGATTACAGACCGGAATCCCTCAGACAAGGATGGCGATCGAAGAGTTGGCCGTTTTCTCAGCAATGGTTCGGTCGCATCACAAACATCCCAGGCCTCTCGTGCGTCTGGCTCGTCACCGCCCATAATCATCTCCAATCGCAAGTACGTTTCCCCTGCAGAGAACGCAAGGATGCCCGCCGCCGAGCTTTGTTCTCTCGGCTGCGCAGTCAAGTATCGCGGAATTGCTAAACTGACTACCCTCTCTTACATGCAGAATCCCCGAAAAGTACCCTCCATATAAAGAAAATAATCGCATGTATCATTCCTACCGCAAGGGCACCTACATGCTACCCTGCGACGACGAAGAACAAGACCGTCTCGACATCTTCCATAAGCTCTTCACGGTCGCCCGAGTATCGGATGGCTTGATATATGCACCACATCCCAACAATTCGCGTATTCTGGATCTGGGCTGTGGGACTGGAATCTGGAGCATTGAAGTTGCCAACAAATACCCCGATTCATTCGTGGTCGGCGTAGATCTCGCCCCAATACAACCACAAAACCATCCCAAAAACTGCGACTTTTACGCTCCATTCGATTTTGAAAGTCCCTGGGCCATGGGTGAGGATTCCTGGGATCTGATTCACATGCAGATGGGAAGTGGCAGCGTCTCCAGTTGGCCCAGTCTATACAGGCGGGTATTCTCACACCTGCGCCCGGGCGCATGGTTTGAACAAGTCGAAATTGATTTCGAACCACGCTGCGACGATCGGTCGCTAAGTAACCTCGCCCTTCGTCACTGGTACACAGCCCTGAAGCGCGCCACGGAATCAACGATGCGCCCTCTAGCCCATAGCTCCCGCGAGACGATTCGCAATCTGCAAGAAGCCGGGTTCACGGAAATCGACCACCAAATGGTGGGACTACCCTTGAACCCCTGGCACGATGACGAGCACGAGCGCAAAGTCGCCAGCTGGTACAACCTCGCCATCTCGGAGAGCGTCGAGACCCTCAGTCTCGCACCTTTCAGCCGGGTGTATGGTTGGCCCATCGAAAAGATTAAACGCCTAGCGACAGACGTCAAGACCGAGGCATTCAATAAAGATCTGCGCTGCTACAACATTTTGCATATTTACCAGGCTCGCAAGCCACTCGCCAACTAGAGTATCCTCCTCTAGCGATGATTTATGAGTGAAGGTGGTTCCCCACCACACTTGCGGGGGATCCACGGCTTTCCCATGATGACGACTTGCTATCTCTGTTCAACTTCTTTTCTTATTGCATGTTTTGCATGATGTGGCGTTCGGGTTGAATCCGGGGGATTCTTCATATCTTTTGTTTCCTTGTTTCCGGCTTGTGTGGTATATACCCGGGTGTCTCACCTAAGCTTGTGGTTGAGTTTTCTATGTCTGACGATATGTCAATATGAATCTTCGAGACTTGAACGACTTTAGATGTGCTCTGTAATGCCGGAACGTCCATCGAATTATTTTAAAATTATTATAATCCGTAAACCCGTGGATTATTGGGGTAGGATCAGGTTCCAATACAGGCTAGGCGGTATTGCATGGGCAAAATGACATGGGCGATTTAGCGGACCAATCAGCAACGCCACGCCAAGTTCACTAACTGGTTAGTTGATCTAGAATCGTTCAAGTACGAGCAGGATTCCCACTCAAGGTCTTCTCCATAATCTCAAAATTTCCTTTTCACCACATAATGGATCTCTACATATTATACTATCTCTTTCTGCTCCTGCTTTTCGGATATTTCATGCTCTTTCACTTTCAAAGCATCACTCTTGTCCGTCTTAATCCTTCTTCGTCTTCTTCTCCGACCACCCTCGATCCCGCTTCAATCAACGAACTAGTGGAAGAAATTGACGAATATTCTTTCTACCATCACCCGTCCTGGCCTCAGAAATGGTCGCACCTGACTTTACCGGCAATTTTACTAGAACTTGGAGAGCGGTATGGTCTAAAGAGAGGGAAGACCAAGTAACACGGTTTCTTTTCGACGGGATGAACTATAAGTTCCCGTGGGGTTTCATTATATATCGAACCGTCTACACACCCGAATCAGATGAGCTATGGCCGAAAGCTATAGATATACTCGATCAGATTATAAATGCTTCGATTGACGTAGGCCTTCACAATAAGATTCGTGATAAACGACCCGAGGACCCGGAGCCTAATGCAGAGCTAGAGCGACTCGTCAAAGGATCGCGCAAGCATGTTATTTTCTCAGACAAGAGGTTCTGGGACGGGGCCGGAATCGAGCAGATTCGCCAACATTTTCGCGAGTATCTTCGTGCAAGCAAGGGGACAAGCTACGGCCGATTTAAAGGATGCCTCGTCATCGATGAACTGTCCCTGAAGTCGATTATTTTCAGCAATATCCCTCAACCCTGGCTCACCGGGAGAACATCCTCCGGATAGAGGTAGCCCTTGCTTAGGCGTCGTTGGTATGATCGATGGGCAGTATCCTGATATTCGAGATATTCCCCGATATACCGGTTATATGCGGGTATATTTTCGTTATTTGTGGGACTTGTACTGCCAATTGTGCCGGGAAGATATGCGCGATTCCATATTTGCACGCCATTCCCGAGCATTTGATCCCAGTCTATAATAGTGATACCGGGGAAGCGCAGGATGAAGAGGGAAAGATCTATGAAGTTGAATTAAGGCGGCGCGAACGACCCCTTCTGTATTGAATATTTGAATCGAAATATTCGTTTGACTTTAGCAAAAGGACTAGCGCAGAGCATGCCCAAGTATCCTTTTGACAGTTGTTTTGTGTATGTTTGTTTTGTTCGCTTGAGGCGGTCCAAAATGGCAGACAACTCAACCCGGTCGCTAACAAAGCCCAAATGCTACCAGGAACTTATTCCTCCCTCTCATCTTTACGTCCTTTGAATTTCCCATATAGCATCTACTTCTTTTAAAGTGATCTGGGCGAGTCAGATAAGATTTATAATCAGTCAGCCGACTTTGCGGAGGACTCGAAAGACTAAGTATCTAAACATGTCCTTTATTAGCATAACTATGATCAGATAGTGGCATTGCAGACATATACTTTTGCTGTAAACAAAAATAATGATGATTATTGTTAAATATTGTTCTTATTCTGAGCGAACGTAAGCGAATACCTTATACTGAGGGTCATGCAATCGATTGTAGTAAAGTTTACAAACCGCCCGATCTTCGCCTAGGTATATCTCTGTCAATTTTGCCACATTTTCATCAATTCGAAGCTATCTCAAGTCGTCGTACTCAAGGCCCAGTGGTCTAGTGGTATAATACGTCCTTCGGGATTTCCCGGAATGTGAAGCATTCCTGAACTGGACGTGACCCGGGTTCGATTCCCGGCTGAGCCCAGGTACAACTTTTTTGGCATTTTACGGAGATTTTTTGGCATGTATCCGTCTTAGACGGCGGGAAAACCGACAAAGGGGGGGTGGATTTGGAAGAATAGGGGGGCATGTTCGTAAAACAGAGCTCCTTGAAAGTTATTTATGCACTTTATAAGCGCTGGCTGTCGATTTGCTGGTTTTCCTTTGGTTCCAGGAGGATGACTCCACGAACCTACCTACCTACCAGGGCTACTACATATTGATTACCCTAGTATTCTATTCAGTTATTTCAATTGTTGGGAGCCTATATCTATCGTCGAACTAATAATTGCCTTTAGATAATGTTGTCAAGTTTTCTGCTATCTAGTTCTGCGTGTGGGTGGTCAATGCCATATGACAGATTTTTTCGTTTATTATTCTTTTATAAGGGGAGAAATATATATCTTCTGGGGAGTGGTCAATGCCATAGATATCACCTACAGTACCGTCGAAGCAAACAAAACAAACACAGGGGAAACCAGTCACAATCATTACTGACGCGACTGGTGGTAGCAACGATTCCACGACTTTCGTTTGGCTCATCCGGAGTTATGACGTACACAAATAATGCGCATATCGCTACGAGTATGTACTTGGCCCTTATGTTAGATCTGGATTAAGCTTCAGAGCTAATCGACTCGTCACGTGGTCCTCGGATGAGAGACGTGCACTTGGGTTGGGGGCCAAAATATTTGTCGTGGCCAAACCTTTAAATGGTACAACTGGAACTGGCCCGATTAAAAGGGTCTCTTCTGCTTAAATGAAACATCATTACATTGTTTAACCTCGGAGAAACATTCAGCTCCAAAGCAAGGAGCATCCGCTAAATGGGAGGCAGTGCCCCATTCAGCAGTAAAGGGTGCGCGACATGTAGAAAACGCAAAGTCAAGGTGAGTAGCACAAGTCGTAATGTCCAACCACGGTCAAATCTTTACTGACGCACCACTTTGATGTAGTGTGACCTCCAGAAGCCGGAGTGTGGAGGGTGCATTAAACGTCGGATGGTCTGTCCGGGGTATACACAAGGCCACCACTTTTTTGCCCACTATAGCGCTACGCATGTATCGGAGAATTCGAAGAATGGCCCAAAGTCCCAGATACAGATAGTCAATCGGGCTCAATTGCTACCGCGGAAAATAGAGGCGCATTCTCAGACACGAATGCAGCTCCACGCATCATTCATGGACTCATATTACCCATTAAGCTTGGACATGAAGGCTATCCGAGAGGTCGATCTATTCTTCCAGCTCATGTCGAGCTTCATCGATCTGCCAGCAAAGACTATTATGCTGGAAAGTGCAATCTCTGCTCTTTCATGTCTATACTTTGGCGCAGCCGATCATGACCAGCGTCTTCTTCGCCAGGGCACACAGCTATATAATAATACCATTCGCTTCATGGCGAGTCGCATACACAACAGTGCCATCACGGATGACATAATATACACTAGTGTCATATTCAAAGCGATTGAGGTAATAAAATCACAGCATCTCTCTGTTGGAGCTATGGGGGACTGACCCTCGTTTTAGACATTCAATTGTCCGGGCGGCACCAAGTCCATGGGGGCTCATATGGATGGTCATAATACGTTCCTCAGAAGCCTCGACCATCCAAAACCTGATAGTCTCATGAAACCTGTCTTCAAACTTCAGAAGCAAGGACTGGTAAAAACTATCCCCGCTCCCGGATACATATCTTCTTCGGCATTCAGTTAATTCGTCATGCTACCCTAATTAGATGTATGCTCCGATGTTATTCAAAAGCTCCGGCAGTGACTTTGACTATCTCAAACAATACAATGACGACGGGCCTTTCGACGAGCTTTTCGAAATCTATGTCGAAATTACATCCCTCGCTGCTGCTGCCAACTCGATTGAACTATCTGGCAAGCCAGATCGAGAGAGTGAAAGCCTGCTCTGGTCATGCCGAGCGCATAAGGAGAAAGCCCTTGAATGGTATTCTCGGAATCTAGAGAGTATCGGTGGTCGACCAATTCCTTGTTCCATCAAAATGTTGAAAAACATCAAGGCCCCACTCCCACCAGCCAAGCATTTGTTTGGCTCATTCTATAAATTCGGTTCACTCCGACAGGCAGAGTTGCATTTGTTCTTCTGGAAAGCGATGATCATCATTCAGCTGTTGATCTACCGAGCCCAGGTCTTGGTTCTACACTGTTACAGACCCGATCCTCAGTACGCCTATACCGAGAGCGTTCCAACAGACCCCAGAGCGTATAGTGAATGTATGCTTGCCGGGGACTATGCAGATGAGATGTGTCGGGCTATACCATACTTTCTGCAGGATGGCATGGGATCCTATGGCATGTTGAAGATCACAGTCAATCTTCCTTATATTCTCAAGTCGTATACACACCTGAGATGCAAGGAGAAGTTTCTCTGGATTCAAAAGATTTGTCAGTCAGTCGCCGGTGACGGCAATGATCTGGCGTTGTGCCATAGCCAGGTCTGGTGGAAATACTGGTTCTTATGCGAGGATCCACTCTCGAATTACATTCGCAGCTTGGCGTTCAATGAGGACTATACGGAAAGGTACCAGGTTTCCATTGAAGGTGACTCTGTGAAGGTGATCAAGGTGGCCAAGGATGGGGAATCTTCCGCGGCGTCGGAATCTCCAGAAATGCCAGCAGTGAGGCAGGAATTTGGTGTTTCAGACACCATACAGCTACTAGAGCAACCCCAGATTCCATCATAATGAACATCGGGAATTCGTGTACAACGTGTCGCTCGCTGCATGGCAGTGAATTAGCTCTTATGTACAGCCCTTTTCATAACCAAAGTCTGAAGACAAGTGGCTTGGTAAATCATATTCAAAGAACAGGCGGTAGTGGGAATCGAGATATTTTCATCACTGGTCGAGGATTCAGGAATATTTGTAAATTGTGGTGGACCGAAGCAAATCTATAAAGGTCACGTGATGATGTCCGAGAACTTTAAACCTGAAAAAAATGGCGTGCAATCTCTTATCGCCCAGGAACCGATTTTTTTTTGATCTTATCCGTTGCCTTTTTCATTCTTTTCTCAAGAGGGACTGTATTCCTTGACACGTCCTCTCTCGATAGCCTCATATTGGACGCTCTGATGAGATATTAGTCGAGCAATCAGACGTTCAACCCTCTCACAATCTCTCCATCTGTATCCCTCTATACGCTTGAGCCTCGTCACCGCCACCTACCCTCTTCTACCCGTCAAATCTCTCTCCCTCGACGACTTTCGTAACACGATGGACGCACAAGCCTATCTCATCCGACACGGATGGTCTGGTCCGGGCAACCCTCTCAACCCGAACCAGCGCCCAGGCCCACACGGCGGTCTCGGCCTCACAAAACCCATCCTCGTCGCGCGCAAACAGAACAACCACGGCGTGGGCAAGAAGACAACAAAAGACCCCACAAACCAATGGTGGTTGCGCGGATTCGAAGATGCGCTCAAGGGCTTCGGCGAGGAAAAGACGACCTCTGCGGGGTCAAATAATGCGTTGACGAGCGAACTGTATCGTCACTTTGTACGTGGTGAATGTCTTGCTGGTACCATCAAGCAGAAGACGGTGGAAGAGCCGGAAGAAAAGTCCAAGTCTAAATCAAAGAGGAAGCGTGATTCCGAAGACGAGGATGAGCGCCGCGCTAAGAAGGAGGAGAAGGCTGCGCGGAAAGAGGAGAAGCGCAAACGTCGGAAGCTTAAGGAGGACGGGGAGACTACTGGGTCTGCAACTGTGTCTTCGAGTGACTTGTCTGGCTCGGAGAAGCGCAAAGAGAGCAAAGAAGAGCGCCGGTTGAGGAAGCAGGAAAAGAAGGAGCGGAAAGCAGAGGACAAGAAGTCGAAGAAGTCGAAGCGCTCTGCCAGCGAGGAGGATTACCCTACACCGATGTCGACCGACGAGGATCTTGACGATGGACGAGTGAATACCGCTGAATCAGATGAAATCTCCGCCACGACCAAAGAGAAGAAAAAGGAAAAGAAAGAGAGCAAGAAGTCCAAGTCCAAGAATGAGGACAGCGAAGGGAAACAGAAGTCCAACTCGAAGAAGTCCAAAAAGGAGAAGAAGGACAAGTCCGCTTGAGCTATACGCCTCCTTTTGATGTACGAGTGGCGCAATAGACAGTGTTTTGCATTGCCCCAGGATTGGATATATAGATTTTGCATACGCCATGGATTCTCGCGATCAAGATACCCCTTTCATTTGACGAGGATAATGAATCTCAAAGGAGTCATTTTTCATTCCATTTCATATATTCAGTAGTGCTATCGTTCTTCCTTTTGCTCGCATTAGCTCTGCACCGGCAGTTTCCCAGGTTTACCGGATAAAATCCACGGACGTCTCTCCCAGAAGTCATCCTTGATGATATCAATGTGATCAACTACAACTTGTGCCTTTCGGCGCAACTTCTTGAGTTTGTCCTGCTGTGAGCGTGACTGTTTCGCCTCTGGAAGCGAGTCCTCTTCCTGGGATGCTGGTGCCTGCTTGGGGTCTTGGAGCTCATACTACAAGTCAAAGTCAGCGGCCTGAATGGAATGATCACCGAGAAAGTTTGCAGTCTTACTTGGCGGTAGAGCACACTGCCTTTCTTATAAATTTCCTCCTCGTTATTGTAGTTGATGCCAAAGCGCTTGAACAGGATCTCGTTTTTGTCGGCGGACACGGTTCCCTGATTTGGGTCAGTAAACCATGCAGATTCCTTGTTCGGACTTTGATCGCCGCATCTCTGATAGAAATATTGTACCTTCAATTCTTGCTCTGCTTCCGTGTTGCTCATACCCCCTTGCTGGACCATCGTCCAGAACGTTGTGTTGTAGAGATTGTTGATGTGGCCTACAAGGCATGGATGAGCAAGCCTAGCTCATTGACATGGCAAAGGATACCGGTTTTCAGTGGGATTGAGATGGACTTACAATCAACTTGTCGCCAGCTCATATAATCCCGCAGAATTCGTGTCGAAGGATAGATGACTGCTCGTCCATCAAAGGAAGGCAGGTAAGGTGGTTGGAGAGGAGTCGATGGGAAATATGTCGACCATAGATGAATGTAATATGCAGTAAACGTTGACACAATGGTTGTGACCAGTTTTCTAAATTAAAAGTCTCAATCGGCGGGCCACGATGAAGACCAGGAGGGGAATTGGGCAAAAAGGCATGATTGACTTACGCATTTCGTCTCTCAAAAAGCTGACAGTTCGGGTGGAAGACAAAGCTGAAAGATCAATGTTAGGAAAAAAAAAGATTTTCTGGAGATGTGTTTGTAAAGGAAGATGAGACAAACCTGTACTCGTCACTGACGCCATAGGCAATGCATAGATCCGGGAGATCTTTCATGACCTCGACCGCCGCAGCATTCATGAGATCGAGCGCGCGCCGGTCATTTGGCTTGATAAATGCATAGTGATCCGACAGCCTGTGGGAGGTCAGATACATGTGAAGGACAAAAGTAGGCTAGGCTGGCTGGTAAGCCTAGCAAGCCCTCTGTGCAGCCGGATATGGTCCCCCAGACTTGTAGGATTTTCCAGAGAGTATTGAAATACTCAAGACGAATGTGCACGAGCATTAAAACGGGGCATGGAATTCGAGGGCGTACTTGTGAAATCCTCTTCCATCGATGCGGACCACGATCCACGTATTAGGAAGCAAGACGTCAGGCTGCTCGAAGTCCTTGACGTACTCGAATCTTTGAATAGTCAGTAGACGAATCTAGACTTGAATAAATTGCTTTAATACTAACCTGGAGTTAGCCATAGCTCCTCCTCGTCCCTCGCGGTGTTTGGGGGTGTGTTGTGTGTAGGTAGAGTGGGTGATTTTGTCACGGCGGCGAAGACGAGTCATGATTTTGTGCGGCGATTATTTGCTGCCCGCCCACCTTGACACTACGACGGAAGGCCCAACTGCGCTTGGAACATCCAGTGGACGACAATACCAAATTTTGACTCATACAAACTGTTCGCTATAATCAGGTGGGAAAAAATAGTCACCAGTCCTAATGGATTCACTGAATTTATACGATTTGAGTAGAATTGTGGAAGATGTATGTACCATGTTGACTCTCTTAAGAAATACTAGTCGCTATCTAAAGCATACTAACGAATCCGTCGGGGTGTAAAGTTCTCCAGAATACGGAGGGATGGAAGGAAACCAGAAATAACGAGGAATCTATTACGAATGAGCGATCTCAGGGATTGAAATATCCTCATCCCCAGCTTCACTGGCTCGCTCACTCGTCTCGCTCGCCTTGTCAGACTTGCGCGACTTGCGCGAGAAGAAGCCCAGGCTACTCCGCGTCGAACGATCTGCGGAGGGCGCACTGGAGACAGTGCTGTCAATGCTCTTCCCAAGCTGGGCCTCGCTGGCTGCGTCCTCCTCAATGTCACCTTGAGAGGACTCGCCCTTCTTGGAGAACAAGCCCGAGCGGTCTTTCCAGGAACTGAACTTGCTAGAGCTACCCTTGCGAGTGATCTTGCGGATGAATGATTCCTTAGATGCATTGTCCGCAGATGCGCCGGATGGCATGCGCTCCAGAGATTCATACGACTCGCCGGTGAAATGGGAGAGCGAACGGGAATCTCGTGATGTTCGTGGCTCGGACGGGGATCCATCATCCACGTGAAGATCGAAGGGAGCCTCGGAGTCTTTATCCTTATCCTGGTTTGACTTCTTGCCGGAGAAAATCGCCGTGAATGTCGGTGCCGCCGGATTGAGCTTTGGGGTGATCGGGCGGTGGGATGATGAAGGCCGTGTGCCAATTGGAGCTTGAAGCGGTCGCAGCTGGCGCTCATATGACTCCTCGACGAAATCGGGTTCCCCAGTCAGTCCCAGCGGAAGATGCCCGGAAGATCCATATGAAAGAGATGGACGACGAGATGGGGCTCGGGACCACGTGGATGGCGAGGCCCAGTCCAGGCCGAGTGGGCTATTGCGGTGGCCCGTCTGTTCGGCCGACGGCCACCCGAAATGGCGGTTATCCGTGGAGGGATGAGGAAGCTGGTTTTGATTGTCAAAAGAAAAGGTCGACGAAGGACGAGGGGATAGAGAGCCGCGACGAACGTTTCCAAGGAGAGACGAGGGATCAATAGGATCATGCCGTGGGCTAAATTGATTGTAGCCAGTGCTCAAGTCGGAGTTTCCACGACTGCCAGTGCCACCGAATCCGAATTTACTAGATGAGAAGATACTCGAGAACGCAGCGCGTCTAGATGGCGGGTGATCAGACGAACTGTCCGCAGTCACTCCAGTTGTGTTGCTTCGAGGGAACAAGGACATAGGGTTCGCCCAATTGCCTGTGTAGCTCAGTCTCCGGCGTCGCGAACCAATGGGGTCCATCTCATCAACGTTACGCGGGAAGGACTGGCTCTGTCCTGGCTTCAACGTCCCCAACATAGGTGGTTCGTCGGCCAACGTCTTTCCTCGAGGCCGATGGAAACCAAAAAGCCCAGAAAGTCGTCGAGACGCGCTCTTGGGCCGCTCTCCGGCAGCGGACAGCCCCACCGGCTGAGAATCAGAGTCCTGTCGGTTGAGAGTCTCAAGCGGGCTAGCAAAGATGCTACCAGGTCTGCTTCCAGAAGATGCAGGTGAAGCAGGCCCGATGCCAAAGTTTTCCAGGGGATTACTTGGTGCTTCCATGGTGGAGAATCGCGGTCGGGTCAGCGGTCGCGGGAACTCTGGTGACTCCTCATCACCAAGAAGGTCGGATGGCAACAAAGCATCTGCCCGAGGGCTCATTTGAGGGTTATTGAATGCAGCCTCCGCATCTGAACGCATTATCTCGGGCGGATCAGAAAGACCGGGAAGGGTCATTCCATTGTTGATATTGAAGAATGCAGAGCTAGGCGGGAAAGTAGGCGAGTTCGTTGAAGGAGGGTTGTAGCTGAGACCAGTAGGGAAGGCTGTTTCTACCCCTGGGAAGTTCACAGGAGAGGAGACATTGCTGGTCAGCGAGCTGCGATGACGCCGCGGTCGAATGGTTGCAGTATTCGACAGGTCTAGATCCAATGTTGGCAGGGAGAACGGACCCGAGCTGCTCGGCCGTTGATTAGTGAGCCATTTCAGTCGTTCCTGGGCTTCTTGATACTGCTGTTGGGCTTGTGCGTGGAGATTGACCAGAGTTGCATATCGGGCATGCAAGCTGTTCAACTTCATCTCCCATTGACGAGCCCGCTCATTGTCAATTCGATCCAGCTCCTTGCCATCCTCACTCTCCCCATCTTGAAGCCCCTTTCTCTCGTCCTCAAGCTTCTTGATTCGTCCGCCCTTGTCTTGAATCTCATCGTCGATGATTTTCATATCCGCCTGCTCCTTCGCAATCTTCTCGCGGATATCGTCTCCCCGTGCCTTGCTATCTTCCTCCAGGCGGGACTTGTCTTCTTTCGCCTGAGCAGCATCAGAATTCATGCGAGAAATCTTCTCCTGCCATCGGAGAATGTCGTTCTTGCGTTTGTCGCGTTCTGCTTCCTTCTGCTGAAGAAGTCTCATGCGCTTCGTCTTCTCACTTTGAACGGTGCGGTTGACGCTTTCGAGTTTCGAAACATGCTTTTTCAGATCCCCACTGACTTCGTCCTTCTCCTTCACACGCTTCTTCAGGTCATCGCGCTGCTTCTCGAGATCCTTGAGTAATGCAATATGTTCGTCGTCTTCCTCCGCTGCTTGTTTTTCCACGTTGTCGTTTTCTTGTTGTAAAGCTTTCAATCGATCCGCTAATTGTTCTAAACTCTCGTCACGATTGCTTCGGTGGCCATTCCGGCGGGATTCGTCGAATTGGCCATGCGAATAGTCTGCAGCCCCTGTAGCAGGCGATGACTTGCGACCTGTTGAGGGTCGCTTCCCGGGCATCTGACCCGCACTGTGCTCACGAGACATGACCGGGGCGGATGGGGTAGGCAAGCCGGCAGTAGACCTGGGGATCGACGCCCTGATTGTTGGGCCGCCAGCGGTGGCATCTTGCTGGGCTTGGGATAGCGGAAGGGACTTTGTTCGTACATGAAGGATAGCGCTGGGGGTTTGGAAATTCGCTGCGCTGACGGAAAGAACACAGATATGATAGATGCTCCCGGGAATGAGGTTCAAAATTTCGACCGCGGTCTCTGCCCGTTTTGACTCGCCCACTGTAGATCTTTGTTAGGTATGCACTCGAATTTTTGTCAAAGATTTCGACCGCTGCGGAGGCAAGGCATACCTTTGACATTGTTCACTTGAATGATGTGCTTATGTATGGAATTGTGAAAGTCGGGCTGTTTCCAAGCCAAACGAATCTCACGCGCTGTAATCTCCTCGAGGGTCACCTCTGGGGGCGGCGGAATGTCGAGACCCAGCTTCTCCACCAGGACATCATTGGGGGTCTGGCAGACCTGCCATGCTCGGTACAGGAGCCTGAATTATCCAAGTCGCAGCAATGGTCAGCCTAGCTGGCATTTAACTACTCCAAAAGCGTAAGAAACTCACCAGATGAGGGCCCACAGGATCGAGACGGCAAGAAACAGAGCCATGAGGCCTCGCACCTTCACTCGCGGGACGACAGTTGGGTAGGCATCGAAGGCGAGATAGAATGGCTCATACATCCCAGCGTCAGTCACCCATGGACGCGGGCAGCGGGGACGAGGGAGAGGTGGTAGAACGGAGAGACTGCGATGGCAGACTTGATCGGCTTCTCCATCTCGGTGGGACATGAATGTCACCTGACCCAAGTTTAGTCAGGGTCTCACCAATTTGGGACTAGCGTGATCACGGTTCTGGGATCGGCCGCTAGTCTGCCTTTAGACTAGCGTATCCAAGATTAGTGACCTCGGCATGCTGGCCGGGCTTACCTAATAAACGTTGGGTGTTGAATATGTTGATGAAGGACCAACAGATCCGGGGACACTAGCTATGCCGGTGGGATTATGATATTGAGCCGAATCTGGCACTGCTATCTGCCGTCTAAGCGCTTTCTACCGTTTCTATTCATACAGAAATCGGTGGCGGTGGTGATGCATGACGCGGCTCCTCGTCAGCCGAGTGTCACATGGGCCGTTTGGTAGCGGCGATTCCGATTCCCTCCCAACGAACCTGTTTCCACCGTCCACCCTTCTCTTCCGCCCGATCAGTTCTCTTTTCGACGTCAAATACACTCACTTCAATTTTCTGTTGGATTTGTTATCATCTTTTAGCGGAGCCGTCGCCTAGGGTGCTTGACCCTGATCTGGCGAGATGCAGTACGTACGCAGCATCAGCGGCTCTGTCTCCAAGACATGGAACTCGATCAATCCAGCCACGCTGAGCGGTGCGATCGACGTGATCGTTATCGAACAGGAAGATGGTATGTTGGAAAATAAAATGGATCCAAGTCTTCTCAATTTGAAGACGATGGGCTTTTGTCTATATTGTGAGCCTGGCTGATTCTTGCGTTTTCTCCCCTCCATTAGGCACCCTCGCTTGCTCGCCCTTCCATGTCCGCTTTGGCAAGTTCTCGCTCCTGCGCCCATATGAAAAGAAGGTGGAATTCAAAGTCAATGGGATCAAACAAGACTATGCGATGAAGCTTGGAGAAGGAGGCGAAGCATTTTTCGTCTTTGAAACCACCGACGAGATCCCCGCATCCCTGCAGACCTCACCGTTGGTGTCTCCCGCGGCCAGCCCGAAAGTCCCGGGCGAAGATCTTGCGTCGTCCCTTCAGGAACCAGAGTTCCTGGACCTCGAAAAATCACACGGGGATGCTTTATCAGAAGGCGCAAAGACTCCGCTAGGATTGCCCCTCTCGCGGCAGTCGCGGGCAACTACGGATTTAGGTAAGGCGACCCCGAAGAATCAATTGGCATAAGCGCGCTTGCTAATTTATACACTCAGGCGTGATGACTCCCTTGTCACGTTCGCCCGCGGATTCGGAGCTAAGCCCTGCTCATGGCGACTCGTTCAAGTCTAAGCCTCACCTCGATCACTCGGTATCGGACAACATTCTCTCCACGAGTGTTCCTCGATCCGACGACGGGAAGCGGACCTCCGTGAGTGGCCCTGGATCAGCTCATGAAGATGATATCGAGCGGAGAGATCGTTCTCGCAGCCCTCCTCCGCTGTCACCCCAGGAGGCCATGTCTCGCGCGATCTCTCTTTCCAAGAAACTCTCGGGCTCAAACATTCCATCTCACATTACCGACACCGGCGACCTCATGTTGGATATGACGGGTTACAAAAGCAACGAAGAAGATGCTATCCGGGCCGAGGTACTCGCCCGCAAGATCCTCGCCGAGGAATTGGAAGGCAGCTATGACATAGGTGCGCTGATCGGTGCCGATGAGCATGGGAACCTGTGGATCTACAGCAGTGAAGAGGCCAAAGAAGCAGCTTATCAAGCAGCGACCATCAATTCCATGCGGCCTACTACGGCCCTGAGCGAAGATGCGGTCTCCGACCCTGGGTACCATAGCGAGGGCGACCATCCAACCCTAGAGCCTGCGTTGGGCGCGCGCCACCATCGGACCAAGTCAGACGTTCAGCCGGGCTTTCCCACCCCTCCTCAATCCCCCTTGCAGGACTCGTTCGGAGTTGAGACTCGCAATTATGCCAAGACGCTGCGGTTGACCAGCGATCAACTGAAGGCACTGCAGCTGAAGCCGGGACCAAATCTTATGTCCTTCAGCGTGAACAAGGCAACCTGCACGGCAAATATGTATCTGTGGAATGGAAACGTGCCAATTGTGATCTCTGATATCGATGGGACAATCACCAAGTCCGATGCTTTGGGACATGTTTTGAACATGATCGGACGTGATTGGACCCACACGGGCGTCGCCAAGTTGTACACGGATATCGTCAACAACGGCTATAACATCATGTATCTCACCAGTCGATCGGTTGGGCAGTCAGACACCACGCGGGCGTACTTACACGGAGTATGCCAAGATGGATACCGCCTGCCCAAGGGACCCGTTATCTGCAGTCCCGATCGCACCATGGCGGCACTGAGACGAGAGATCTACTTGAGGAAGCCGGAGGTTTTCAAAATGGCCTGTTTGCGCGACATTCTTGGATTATTCGCAGGGAAAGAGAACCCGTTTTATGCTGGGTTCGGAAATCGACTGACCGATGCCTTGAGCTACCGATCCGTCAACATTCCTTCCACTCGGATTTTCACGATCAACTCGAATGCCGAGGTGTCTCTCGACTTGCTGAGTTTGAACAAGTATAAGAGCAGCTATGTGACTATGCAAGAGCTGCTTGATCACTTCTTCCCACCCGTCAGTCTCCTGGTTCAGTCCGGAGGCGAAGAATATACAGATTTTACATACTGGCGCGATACCCCGCAGGAACTTGATGATTTCTCTGCCACCGACAGTGAAGAGGAAGAGGAGCCTGCGGACGATGAGATGCTGGAGGATGACGAGGATGCAGATGAGGAAGATTACGATGATGAATTGAGCGAGGGAGAAGGTAGTGAATACCTTGACGAGGGTGCTGCAGACGAAGAAGGAACCGATTTGGGTGCAAGTTACATATCGCAGGCTTCGGAAGCCCTGTCCAACCCAGCAGGGTCCATAGTGGAGTCCATCGAGGAGTCCATTGAGGGCGATCAAGACCTCGAGGATGTTGAAGGATTGGACGGAGAAGAAGATGTCCCCGCGGTTGGTGCTATTCCGGCCGAAGCAGCAGGCTCCATCACTCTCCCTCTTCGTCCCAAGTCCCGGGACGTCTGAACATATTTCAATTGTACATTGCTATCCTCATCCGCACTGAGCCATAGAGGCGGAGTTTGTCCCGCGCCATTCAGATACCCCCCATCTTGCTGTTCATTTTCTGAGCCGGCAAGTGCATTGACATTGCCCTTTGGGTGACCAATTACCCTGTTCAACACAACTTGCATGAAGACTTGGGCTCGGAGTCTGCACTATACCGAATTGTTTCTGTGATTTGCGTGTCTTTTGGTTCTCTACTCCACGCATTGATGGCGTTTGAAGCGTTTCGTTCTAGAATAGGGCTTTTTGCATCAGAGAAACTGTTCTGAATCTATCATTGCCATAATTTTCCACTATTCATTACTTTTATTACATCTTTTTTGTCTGGTAAATCCTCTTGAAAATGCCCTTCTACTGATCTATCTTGGAGGTCGGTCATATTGCTTGCCGTGAGGCCCGCGGCGGTCCGTTTTTACCCCACATTGGCTGAAGCTGCGAACCACCCACGAAACGGGGCCTTAGCCGCTTGTCAACTCTCGATGAATTACTGGCGCGTTATCAGAAATCATGGATAAGCTCTGGCATCGCAGCAAAATGCCTCCTCGGCAATCTTCTGCCATTGAATACTACAACCTTGGCAGCTATCAGCGGTCTGTTAGCACTACCAGCCGGGATGCCCAGGTATGGTTCAATCGTGGTCTGATCTGGGCCTACGCCTTCAACCACCAGGAGTCAGCGCAGTGCTTTGAACAGGCTATATTATTTGACCCGGCATGTGCCATGGCGTATTGGGGCCTTGCATTTGCACTTGGGCCAAATTACAATAAGCCCTGGAAACTGTTCGACGGAGAAGATCTTTCAATAACCACGACGAGGGCTCATGGTGCGGCGACGGAAGCCCAAAAACTCGCAGCCAGGGCAAGCCCTGTAGAGAGAGCGATAGTCGAGGCATTACAGTATCGCTATCCTCAGGAACAGCCTGTTGACGACTGCACCGACTGGAATTATCGATATGCCGAGGCCATGACCTCAGTGTACCACATGTATCCGGATGACTTGGATGTTGTTGCTCTTTATGTTGATTCACTGATGAACTTGACGCCGTGGAGTCTGTGGGATCTGTCTACAGGACAGCCTACCCCTGGTGCTCGAACACTCGAGGCGAAGCAAGCGTTGGACCGCGCCTTGACCCAGGAAAGTACGCTTCAGCACCCGGGCCTTTTGCATCTGTATATCCACCTCATGGAGATGTCCCCTACTCCAGAGATTGCCCTTCCGATTGCAGATAATCTACGAGGCCTGGTACCCGATGCAGGTCATCTGGAGCATATGCCTACTCATCTCGACGTCCTGTGTGGTGACTACCGTCGAGCAGTCGCCTCAAACACCTCGGCCATTCGGGCAGACGAGAAGTTCCTCGCGCAGCAAGAACCAGGGCATTTTTATAACCTCTACCGATGTCATGATTATCACTTCCGAATGTACGCCGCGATGCTGGCAGGTCAGTCCAAAATTGCCCTCGACACTGCCAACGTGCTTGCGGCATCACTCACCGAAGATCTTCTGCGGGTTGAATCGCCGCCCTTGGCAGATTGGCTCGAGGGATTCGTCGCTACGCAGGTACACGTCTTTGTTCGATTTGGCCGATGGGAGTCCATCCTTGCTCTCGATTTTCCAGTTGATATGAATCTCTACTGCGTGACCACTGCGATGATACATTATGGAAGGGGCGTGGCTTTCGCAGCTACTGGCAAAGTTTACGAAGCTCAACAAGAGCAGGAGCTGTTCCGATCAGCTGCCAAGCGAGTCCCACTATCTCGGACTATATTTAACAACACTTGTGTCGATATCCTTGCGGTAGCAGAACCGATGCTGCACGGCGAAATTGCTTATCGCCGCGGGGACTACGAAACTGCTTTTACTAGTCTCCGACTCGCAGTTGAGAAGGACGATAACCTCCCCTATGACGAGCCCTGGGGTTGGATGCAGCCTGCAAGGCATGCCCTGGGGGCACTGCTGCTCGAACAGGGGCGGGTCGAAGAGGCTATGAACGTCTACGCTGCCGATCTCGGGATCGACGAGTCACTACCTCGCGCCTTGATTCATCCAAATAACGTGTGGGCCCTTCATGGCTACCACGAATGTCTCGTGAAAATGGGAAGACATGCGGAGGCACGCATCATCCGACCGCAGTTAAAACTAGCAGTGGCTATGGCCGATGCACCCATTAAATCATCGTGTTTCTGTCGGTTGAATACAATCTAGATATTTGAGACCTCATGGATAGCTGGAAATGAACGCGATGAAGCACACAAAACCATCCAATTTTATTAAGAGAAAAAATGATACTTCCGCCCCCAAGGCGACCAGTGTCCCTCTGGAATGCCAAGCAGATGGACGGCAAGAACGGACCATCGCAAGGCAGAGTCGGAAGGACGTTTGTCGGGAGTTCAAACTTATGGAACTCCACTGTAAACCCTGTCCAACATTATTATTCAAAGTACTGTAGAAAATGTGTTGATGTTTGGCGCGGAGATCTGCTGTTTCTTGGCGTCGCCACCATGACCAACTGTCGAGAGGCTGTGTTTGGATGGAAACGGCAATGATGCACACGTTCCCAAGATCGACCATAAGCTGCCAAGATCATCTTGGGTATATAACCCTCGAAGAAACCCCAGTGGGCTGTCAAGACTGTCTTATCGTTAATGGAACTTGTATACTATCTACTCATTTCTCATCACCTTCGATATGCTTTCTAACTACTATGATCAACATCACCCCACTTGGTGTCTGGAGGCAGTTCCCAGACAACAGAAGAAATGGCTTTCTTTTTTAACCTTGCGCTTTGCCGCAGCCTTGTGTCAGATGACAGTCGTGATCTGCTTCGCTTGGGCTTATACCGAGCACGAAAAGCCCGTGGCCTATATCGATGGCCTGGGAAGTGCCTGGTCAAGTATTAATCTGGGAACTGTGAGTACAGCAGCCATATCTTCCTAGGATATACGTGAAGAGATCATTATGCTAATTCCAACCTTCTGTGATACAGGCTGCTTACGCCTTTCTCTGGTCCACCGTTTTCCTCGTGGTCGTCCTCATCTTCAACTGCAGGGTCCATCCCGGCGCAAGCATTACATTCGATTGCCTTGCTTTCCTTGCGCAAATCATCACCGTCAGCTTCTATGTCAATGAGTTTGCTGAGTATCAACATGGTGGCTACTCGGAGAATACCGAAGAAGCAAAAAGGTTGTACGGGGTGGAATGCTTTGGGATTGCAATGATGTTTTTGGGGCTGTGAGTTTTTACCCTATCCAGGTTTTGAGAGGTGACAAAATATCTGACTATATGTCTTACTCTTGCAGAATATTCAATCTGGTCCTCATGATTCGAGCCTCTATGGCTTGCCATGTCGAGCGGAAGGCTGGAAAGCAGGTCACTCAGCCCAAGTTTGAGGATGCTTAGTGGGTCTCTCTAGCTTTGCTTGACCTTGCACTAGATGTCTCAGCCTTCCAGAGTTGTCGAATTGGCTGAGATATGGGCCTTCGGGAGATGCCATCATAATTAATATCTAATGCTTAATGTGTAATGTCTAATGCGGAAGGTCCTTCTTTGAATGCCTCCAAGAACAATGTCAACCATGAAATATCTGAATGTGCATAATGTTCAACTCTATCCTAACGGAGAATAGGCTGCGGATACTCCTGTGGACGCAGGGAGATATTTATAGACCGACGATCCAAAGCCTATTCACTCTCTCGGGCCAACGATCTCAATTCCTATCTCCTACGCATGAGAATTGCTCGTGTTGCGATCGCGATCGCCATCTGGCCGCAAATATTACCTTCATGCCCTGCTTCGCGATGATTTCATGCTCGTATTATTTCTCGATGGAGATCCTCGTTCCGTCATGTTTTGACCGATCCTACATCCATGAACAAATAACAAACTTTCGCCGATCAATTGCAAAGATTTAAAAAGAAGTCTTCAACCCTTGCGGCTCAGGAAATACTATCACAACAATCTCAGCACAATTTAGACTATTCTGCAATCCCAAAAAACCACAATGTCATTCAAGCTTCTCATCGCCGCTCTGCCAGCCTTGGCTCTCGCCTGTACCGGCCCACCAACTAACCAGAATGGCCTGAATTTGATCAAAAGCTTTGAGTCTTTCCAGCCCAACGAGTATGATGACGGCTTCGACAACCCAACGATCGGATACGGTCACTTATGCGCCGATACGTCTTGCTCTGACGTATCATTCCCCAAGCCTTTGACCGAGGATACCGCTCAACAACTCCTTTCGCAGGACCTGATGGTAGCCTGAAATCAAATTCCCCAATTTCAAATAATAGAGATGGCTAACAGCAACACTAGGGCTACCAAAACGCTTTGACAAATGCCCTGGCCCAGCCTGTCACTCTGAACGATAACCAGTATGCCGCGCTGGTGTCCTGGACATACAATATCGGTAACGGTAATATGGAGTCGTCGGACCTTGTCAGACGCATGAATGCGGGCGAGGATGTCTCCCTTGTTGCGCATGATGAGCTGCCGCAGTGGAATAAGGCTAATGGTCAGGTTGTTGATGGTCTGACTCGTCGCCGTGCTGCGGAATTGCAGCTCTTTGATGCGCCTGCTACTCTTCCTGCCTTGCCGGCTCCTTGCTAGAGGATAGGATTTTTCGGTTGGAATGGTGGAAGGCTGGAGTTAGGCTTCCTTTCCACAGAGGTTGACTTCTGCATCTGTATATCGCAATGAGTGAAAGATTGAATTTACGTTTTTCAATCGTGCAATACCTTTTGGATGAAGATAGCTGCTTGTTCTACAAATGGAGTGCTACGGAGACTTCAGGATAGACAATAGTAAACAGTAAAAATATACTCGAGGCCTTTTGACCCCACCGGTCACTATTTACTAGAAGACAAATGGAGGCGACCAATGCCATCCTAAGTGTGCTTAACGCGCACAGGGTGAGCCTCAGTGTTGAAGACAAAAGTGTTCTTGCTGCCGGTCTTCACTTGCCACTCAGCGTCTATGATAGTCAGTATTAGTGTTCTCAAATTCTTTTGATCCACGGGAACGGGTAATGGGACACATACCCTCTGCGTGGATGAGGTACGAGTACTTCATGACCTCGGCAAAGAGGAAGCTCTCTTGGTTGTCATACTTGGAGCCACCGTTGGCAGCATTGACGTTGCTCAGGGCCGCGAAGCCGGAGTCGGTACGGCTAGTGGCGTTGATTGCAACGAAGGCGTTCCAAGCCCAGTCACGGTACTGCAATTGCAATTAGTCGGTAAATTTTGACATGACTAGTGGAAGAAACGCTCACAAGTTCCTTGCCAGTAACACGGTAGGCGTAGTAGAAGCTCTCAATCACCTCGGGGCGAAGGTTATACGCGCCGCTGGTAATGTAGAAGCCGGCTTTCTCATAAAAGTCCTTTTGGTCACTAGGGACTTTGGTCGGGTCCCAACCCCAAGAATCCGGACCGATCTTGGTCAAAGTTGAGTTGTAAGTAGCCTCGCATCCATTGACCAGCTTGAGACCGAAATCGATAAAGTCTTGACGGCCCAGAACGGTACCTCCCAAGAGGAAGCTACCTCCGTCGAAGCAAGTCAGGTGCTGCGAGCTGAGGTAATAGTTGCCATTTTGGTACGAAGACAGCCAGGTCAGATCAGGACGGGGCTCCGGGTGGGATTGCAGGTGTTTGATGGTCGACTCGGCGGCCAGCACCCAGCGGTCTTTGTATGCGGCAAACCGCTTCGGGTCATACACATACATTTTGATCAGGTACTCGTAGAAGGAGTCGTCACCGCCATCCCAAGAGACATAACCGTCGGTGAATTGGCCGTTGTCAATGTTGATGTTGCTACCAACGAGACCTGGGAACGGCTCACCACTGGAGGGCTTTGGGTCTAGCAGATACGACTCTGCCCTCTGGCTAATGGACGCATACTCGTCGTCTCCGGTCAGGTCGGACAAGCGCGTCCATTCAAGAACCAAAGTTCCGGTGACGGCGAGACCGTTGGTGGTTGAGCCGTCATTACCCTGAGATGTGATGTTGATGTTGTTATAGGGGACACCTGAATTTGTGTCAAAGGCAAACTTGAGAACGTCGCCCAGGTTCTTTGCTTGGGTCAGAAGATTGTCCACAAGACTTGAGTCTTGCACCATGTTGGAAGCTGGTCCTTTGAGCAGGTCATAGCCGGAGAGCATGCCGGCCAGATAGCGGATGGTTGTCTCAAACAGGCTGACCTGCGAGTCGGTCTGGCTGTAGTCGATTTTCGAAACATGGTCCAGAATGGTGTTGACTACATCTGTTTTGCCCATAATAATTGCAGTTGAAAGGGCATCCACTGCGGACGCTCCCCATCCGTTCCTGAATGTCGCATTAGCTCATGATCTCCCTCTATGTAGCGCATTGTTCTAGGATCGAAACCTGCTCACCTGGAGTCCCCGTAACTATTGCTCACTGGATGCAGTTCATCGTGAGGATAAGCATATTTCATATATCCATCCCATGCGTGTTGGAAGGCCTCCTTGACTGCATCGGCCTTTCTTTGGGCGTCCGAATCGCGACGTAAGACCTCTTCGGTCTCGGCGAAAGGGTATGCCGCCGTAGAGCCTACCAGGCTCAGCGCCGCTAGTGAGAGTGAAACTGGAACGCGCATAGTTGCTCGTGGACGCACGCGTCGTTAAAGATCGCGAGGTGGTATATATGGAGAATGGCAGGTATGCTAAGAATACGCGACACCACAACACAGCGCAGCTCCCAGGGATAGGAGAAATTTAGAAAGCAAGACGAGTCGCAAAAGAAAGACCACCCGCAGGCGCGGGTCAAAGGCGACTATTAAATCGAGAGTGGATCTGTGAAGATCGCGAAGAATAATGGGGAATGGGGGGATGTGATGGAGGTGGACCCCCAAAAGGGGAAACTGGGTGGTCACACGCGATCTTGTTTACTCCCCATTTACCCAGTTGCTTCCAGTTCTTCTTCCTCTCTAGTCCTTCAATTCTGTTCCATACGCTAAAATTTGGATGCTACTCACTAGCCGCATAGTATGGTGGCATCGGGCTTGGTGGCGCCAGGACTGGGTCACTGAGTTCTCCATTTCTGCCCTGCAAGGTCCCATTCGGACTGGCTAGTGGCACTGGGGGATCTGCATTCATTACGGGACTTTTATTGGCCGCCCTGGACAGATGTGGTTCGGAGGAATGCAGTGCACCCTGGGGTCTTGCGATCGCCGAGTCGTCCATGTTTACGGAGTACTAACTCGTCGGATACACACAGGTCGGTTCATCTGCTGAAATCACAAGTTCTATCGCTTGGTGGTTTCTCGGAGGTCATCGAGACAAGGCCCATGGATGACCGCGGCAGATGACGGCAGTGCGGCACTGCGGGTCAACCCTAAAAGCATGGGTCTCTTGGTGGCTTGATTTAGGGGTGCATCACGCAACATTCGCACGAAGGACCAAGCAATGCACCCCCTCAGTCCCCGTCTGACCGATGTCTGGGATTCTGGGACTGTGCGGCCAAGGCGACATGGCGTCACATCACAGCCAGGGGGGAAAAGGTACCTTCCTGGTGCGGTTTTCATTGGCCTAGCAATCATCTAGCCCCGGTGGGGTCGGTCTGAAAGCCGGCATATTGTCCTCGATGAGACATCATACTCTGCGAGACAGTTCTGATTGTCTTCGCCTTCGTTGGCCGATGAAAGTCCGTGCCTCTTCGGGGATAGCGAGGTTTCCTTGGAATCAGAGCAAAAGCATACTCCGATGCGCCTGCACATGCACACTAGTTATGAAGTAATGTGCAAGCAGTTAATCTGAAGAGATGGAGCTTACAGAATGTTGATTCTTATCTCCGGTATGCTCGCATTCTTGGAACTATCGAAGCCACAACCTTCCGGGCATCCGCCACTGCAGTAGCTGCAGGGGCGTGTTTGGCCATGCCAACGCAAAGTCATAGGCAAGAATGTCCCTTGTCCCTGGCGATCCTGCCTGGCCTTTGGACGACGAAAAAACCTTGGTATTGCCGGCAATAAATATCATATACGGAGTAACATTGAGGCCTTTGCCATACTCTTCATGCACTAGGTAGGTATTACTAGAGAGCAGGTGCTGCCAAGTATGTGAACCTGGAGGAAGACCAGCGGACTATATCGAGAAGTTCTGTTCTAGCGGCTCCAGTTAGCTGTTTAGTAGCTGGATTGAGGATGATCAAAAGTCAAACTGAGGTAGCGGTCGGAAACACCCAACACAGGACCTATATTTTTTCTGAATGCATACATAGATTAGATTGTCTAACACATTAATAATCTGAACGTGTGCCAAATGCCCGAACACTCTACCAAGACAGTAAAGAATAGCCTCCTGCGCCCAGTCCTATGCACATAACGCAGAACTCAGTAAATGCTATGTTCTAGGTCCATATGATTCGATTCGATTTTGTCTGGAACTCTCCAATTGTTATCCTTTGACCGAAACGCCTATAACACACTCCTGGCCCGGTTTTAAAGCGCTCATATCTATGGGGTCCGTGTACTCCGTATATGTAATAGGAGTGACTGCCAATCAGTTGACGTAGGAAACCATCAGCAGCCGCCAGCACATGGCTGGTTCTTTCGAATACATAAGAGATGTCTTAACCTTGATACACTCTAAGCCATGTAGCGGGTATTATCATGCTGGCTGGTATTGGGTGGAAGCTGTGACATAGCCGACTTGAACCCTTGCAACAATGCAGCAATCCGCTTGAACCAAGTGTTGGACGGACCTTGATCTCACTGACTCCCATCTGACAGTTTAACTTAGAAGGCGACCACTACCTGGCCTGTGTAAAGTAGACCTCGTCCGGTTCTACGGTGCCAGATATGCCCGTCTTTGATTGAAATATCTGTAGCTTTGTCACAGGCCTTTTGCGACCGCATGGTTTATGCACTGGCAAACAGAACATGCCACACCCGACACGTAGGTCACAGAGGTGCTAGCCCGGACCGGAATTCTGAAAGACCATCGAGATGCCCGGTTGAATTGGCCGGTAGAGGTGGTTTATTCGCCATGGAGGATGGACCGGGACATAGATCGGCAAGGTGTGTATGAAGAAAACAATTATGAGGGCGTTCTGGCACCAAGGGAATGGAACTGTATTTCTGCGAAGGTGCCTGATCAATCCTAAATAAGTAATTGAAAGAAATGTGATTTGGAATTGCCCGCTAGGCAGCGTCCAAGACCCCCCCGGTCGGTATACTCTTTCACAACTCTCTTGCGGGGACTTGTATTCCGAGCATGCCCGATATCGCAGGGCAGGACATATTGGACATTTTGGACATTTTGCGGACTATCACCATAGAAAGCCTGGTTACTGTGTATATTCAAGACAGAAATCAGCATAGGATGGCAATTTCTCAAATGGACAAGGCAACAGATAAGAATCCGAGTAATAACCTTAAAAGAACAAGCCCTGACATTCCAGTTAGCCTACTTAGGTACTGGACCTGAAGGGGACCAAACAGTGGCGGGGGAATGAATCAGCGAGTGGGATGGGGCAACCGCCAACCAGGCGGGCGGGAAAAAGGTAAAGCCAGAGGAGTCATCGCTGGTAACAATTTTCCACTCCTCAAAGCGCCTCCCCCCCAAATTGTAGCTCGGGGGACTTTGAACTTCCTCTTCTTCTCTCTCCTCATCTTCCTCTATTTCCTCACTGGTCCTTCAAACCATCCATTCGCCATGGCCACGCCTTTCCTTATCTCCTACCCCTCCAACCCCACCTCCGGCCTCGCCCTCAAGCAGATTGCCTACTTCGGGCGAGTGCTGGTCAAGGTATCAACCCTCGCCGAGGCTGAGCAGTTCCTACGACAGAACTTCCGCCAACTTGATGTCTTTGTCGACACGACCGCCATCCCCTCCGCCGGTGACCTCGTCGATGTGCTCAATGCCGGTGCTGCTAAGATTCTCGTCACCCTCGACCAATTGACCGCCCTCTCCCAGGAACAGTCGGTTCCCTCCTCTCGATTGCTTGTCTCCGCCCCTTCCGATGCTCAGATTGATACTCTCCAGCAATGGATTGCCGCAGATGCCACTGAACGCAACGATGCCAGTGTCTGCGTTACCCCCGCCGCGGTCTCTGTCGCGGCCACCAAATTGAACATTAGCTCAGACTCGCCCCGCTTGTTCACAACGTTTGGAGATGAGGCAGTGTCTGAAGATGCAGTCAACCAGGTTACACAAAAGGGCGCCATCGCCATTCTGCCTTCCCAGGCCTTGACTGTGGAGCGGGATGCTACCGGCCAGATCTCTGCCGCGAAGCTTATTACCTCGCGCGCGGTTACTGACCAGGCTAACGGTCTGTACGCTACTTCTGTCACTGATGAGCGAGGCTCTTGCCTTGGATTTGTCTGGAGCAGCGACGAGAGTATTGCGGAGGCGCTCCGCACCGGTACCGGTGTTTATCAGAGCCGCAAGCGCGGGCTCTGGTACAAGGGCCAGTCAAGCGGTGATGTGCAGGAGCTGATCCGCATTGGCTACGACTGTGATGCGGACTGCTTGGTTTTTGTAGTCAAGCAGATTGGACGAGGTAAGGCGGCTTCGGTCTCAACAAATATTGGACGTTCGTGGTAGCTAACGATTGTTGACTCATTTAGGCTTCTGCCACCTCGGCACTGACTCCTGCTTCGGCGCTTCTGCTGGTCTCTCCCGTCTCCAAAAGACCCTCCTTGCCCGCAAGGCCGATGCCCCCGCCGGATCATATACCGCTCGCCTGTTCAACGAGCCAAAGCTCGCTGAGGCGAAGATTATGGAGGAGGCCGAGGAGCTGTGCCGTGCCACCACCAAGGAGGAGATCGCCTTTGAGGCTGCTGATCTCTTGTACTTTGCACTGACCAAGTGCACTGCTGCCGGTGTCACTTTGGAAGACATCGAGCGTAACCTTGACCTGAAGAGCCTCAAGGTGAAGCGGAGAAAGGGCGATGCTAAGGGTCCTTGGGCTGAGAAGGCTGGTCTGGCTCCCGCCACGAAGCCTGCTCCTGCCCCTGTCCCTGCCCCCGCTCCCGTTGAAGACCGCACCTCGCGCATTGAGATGAAGCGCGTGATTACCTCCTCCACTCCTGTCACCGAGGTCAAGGAATTCCTCAAGCGTCCCTCCCAAAAGTCCAACGACGCGATCGTTGCTCTGGTTAAGCCTATTATCCAAGATGTTCGCGATGGCGGCGATGCTGCCGTTCTCAAGTACACTCACAAGTTCGAGAAGGCTACCTCGCTGACCTCACCCGTCATCAAGGCACCCTTCCCCGCTGAGCTCATGAAGTTGACCCCCGATGTTCAAGAGGCCATCGACATCAGCATTGGCAACATCCAGCGTTTCCACGCTGCGCAGAAGGGCAGCAACGATGCCCTCAAGATGGAGACTATGCCTGGTGTGGTTTGCTCGCGCTTCTCCCGAGCCATCGAGCGCGTTGGTCTGTACATCCCTGGTGGTACCGCCGTGTTGCCCTCTACCGCCATGATGCTGGGTGTTCCGGCTATGGTGGCCGGCTGCCAGAAGATTGTTCTGGCCTCCCCTCCCCGCTCCGACGGCAGCATCTCTCCCGAGATCGTCTACGTCGCGCACAAGGTCGGTGCTGAGAGCATTGTCCTTGCTGGAGGTGCCCAGGCCGTGGCCGCCATGGCTTACGGCACTGAGTCCATCAGCAAGGTGGACAAGATTCTCGGCCCTGGTAACCAGTTCGTGACCGCGGCCAAGATGTTCGTGTCCAACGATACCTCTGCCGGTGTCAGCATCGATATGCCCGCCGGTCCTAGCGAGGTCCTCGTTATTGCTGACAAGACCGCCAATCCCGCGTTCGTTGCTTCTGACCTGCTGAGCCAGGCCGAGCACGGTGTCGACTCCCAGGTGATCCTGATCGCTGTTGACCTGAACGAGGAGCAGCTGCGTGCTATCGAGGACGAGGTCGACGCTCAGGCGAAGGCCCTGCCTCGCATGGACATCGTCCGTGGCTCGCTGGAGCACTCTGTTACCTTCGTGGTGCGCGACATCAACGAGGCCATGATACTCAGCAACGAGTACGCCCCCGAGCACTTGATCCTTCAGGTGGAGGGTCCCGAGGCAGTTGTCGACCAGGTCCAGAATGCCGGTAGTGTGTTCATTGGTCCCTGGACCCCCGAGAGTGTGGGTGACTACTCCGCCGGTGTTAACCACTCGCTGCGTAAGTCTTCAATTCCCCTTGATAGCCTTTGTCCTTCTTTGTAAACTAACATCTCTTCTTAGCTACCTACGGCTACGCCAAGCAGTACTCTGGTGTCAACCTTGGCTCCTACCTCAAGCACATTACCAGCTCCAACCTGACCGCCGACGGCCTGCTGGGTCTGGCAAAGACAGTCGAGACCCTGGCCGCCGTTGAGGGCTTGGACGCGCACAAGCGGGCCGTCAGCATCCGTGTTGCACAGATGATGAAGGACCGGTCGTAGATTGTCTACAATCGATTGCGAGTGCTTTTATATTCCGGGATTTATCGTTTAGTGTCTTGTCATGAATGAATGCGCGATGAATATTAGATAGCGGGAACAGGGCCCAAAAGTTGTCGGTGGGGTTTCTAGCGAGTGATATACAATTTACACTTATTTCGTTTTTGAGTCCTTTTTGTACTTCTTCCAACATAAACAAAGAGCCCACGTACGAGTCGGCTGTCGGCTCCATTTACTAGGCTAGTCTCTAGCTGGCGAAGCGGTCGATGCTCAGTGATGTCAGGTATCCACATACATAGTTCACATCGCGTAATTAGATTTCATGGGCCAGGAACACGAGAGTATAATGCATACGGCAGTAGGATTGTTATAGCTGGGACTACCGATATTTCCAGCGAGGTATCTAAGGTATCAAACAAAGAGATGCAATAACCACCAACTTCTGCAGCCCCGACCTCGGAGGCCCGAAATCGGACCCATCATTTTACGACTGCTAGAAGCCTTTCCCCCATCCCACCATCCAGAACGACTGTAATCCAATTTACAGCTGGGCAACATCATTCAGAATCTGGACCTCCTGGCCAGGCTTGAAGGCCGGAAGACCGAGGTAAGGGCAGCCAGCGCAGCGGAAAGCATCGCCCAAGGCACAGCTACCACAAGAACCGGTTGTCTTCCCTTCGACGGTGAAATCCAACTCGGTCAGATCGTCCGACTGCAACTTCAGCACGTTCAGATTCTTATCGGCATTTGCCCGGCGCTCCTTATCCTCTGCCTCAAGGCGGTCTGCGAGACCGCATGTACAGTCCTTGCAGGCGCGCCGCCTGCGTCCAGTCTTGGGTTGACACTCTGGGGCTGGAGAGTAAGAAAGAGAAAGAGTTAGCTTGTCGAATCTTCACAGAGATGCAAACGTAGAATCAAGTGGGATATGCGGGGTCACGTACGGGGCATGATGGGTCTCGTGAAATCCTCCTCATCGAGAAGCGAGTCCTCATTAATCAACTCGTCATTATCCTCCAGGTTAATCTTAACCTCGTTAATGCCATTGTTCGTAAATCCACTCATTATACCCGTCGGCGCGGCAGTCTTCTTCTTGCGTCCGCCAAGCTTAAGCGGCACCGCCGACGCTTGCTCGAAATTGGGTTTCTCGAACCCGGCCTCGCTCTGCACCAATCCCGCCATGATAGCCTCCATCGAGTCCGCGGCCGTCAGTGGCTTATCTTGTGCTGCCAGCTTGGCGCCGGGCTTCATGGCCGGTACGAGGGCGGTGTATACGTCTCGGGTGAGGAGTTGGAGGGCCTCCGCCCGCCGTGAGCCATCGGCGTCGGTTAGGACGAGGACGTGGGAGTATGTGGTAGGAGGGAGGGTGACGATGCCGGCGGAGAGGCGATCGAGCATTTGGAGGTCGGTGGATTGGCGGTTGAAGGTTGTGAACAGGGCGTGGAGTTTCTCCTCGTGGGCGGCGATGGAGGGGGGAGCGAGGAGGAGAGTGCGCGGGGCATCGACGGGCCTGGATGGAGCGGCCATGTTGAAGTCGTCGCTGGTGTCAATGGTCACGATAGAGGGAGCCATTGTGATGACGGGAGAAGGGCAAGATGGCAAGAGAGGGAAAGGAGAGGCGAGCGAGGAAAAAGAAAAGAGTAAAGTGAGGGGTGGCGATATTTCGCAGTCACCGATAAAAGATAAACTTAGTCAGCGTTCATTATAAATCGCTTTTCCGCGGGTTGAAGGCCGATAAGCTGGTGGAGTCTTGCAGTTGATCCTATCAGCTGGTGGGGATTACGGGGACTATTAACTAGGTTGGGTAAGGAAACACGAGAGAGGAGAGAACCTGACCGAGGGTATTACCGATTCTCGAGGGGGTAAGACAATCCTCATTATTCTCTCGATGCCACTAGCCGCGGTGGATTATCAATTGCGCGCTTGTGAATGGCGATGTTAGACTCAGCTAGAGAAAATTCCGAGAAAGGAATAGCGGTTGGAATCTGGGTTTATCCCATTTAGTCTAACGACCAGCTACATGAACAGTATCTTGATTTGCTTGTATTCTGACTTTTGATTTTGATATTCACAATGCGCCTGGACTCCCCGTCTATGCTGGTATCGGTACAAGATATGGATCAAACAGAACAAAAGGACAATATGACACGAAGAAGATGCAGAAGCAATGGCCGCGGGTCATCAACTCATAACGAAAGCCCTCGTCGGACAGCTTTCAGACCGTTTAGCGCTTGCGCTCACGGACCTTCCACTTGAGTCCATGCTTGTTGGTGCCTCCAACAGATCGGTCCATCTTGCCCCGCTGCAGTTCGACTTCGCGCTCAGCCTTTTGGATCGCTGCATACTGTTTGCGCAGTGCCGCCAGCTTGTTCTCCCGGCCCTCGATAACCCGCTTGCGGATCTTGCGGGCACGGCGAGCCTCGCGCATAGCTTCCTTCTCTGCAGCAAGCTGCTTGGGGGTCTTGCGAGTTTGAGATGATGCCTTGTCCTTGGCCTCGTCCTCGTCCTCGTCCTCGTCCTCATCCATAACATCGTCATCTTCGCGCAGGCGCTGCATACTTTGCTGGTCTCCCTTGTCGTCCGCGAATACGACCTTGCGTGGCTTCTGTGTCACTGGGGCGCCAAAGTCGAGATCATCAAAGTCGTCGAATCCGTCGAACTCGTCATCATCGTCTTCTTCTTGCTCCTCCTTCTTCTTGGACTTCACGCCCAGGGCCACATTCATTCCATCTTGCAATTGCATATCCTGTTCCAGGCGCTCGATTTGCCGGCGTATCCGTTCCCCCACAGTCCGCAGATAATTCTGATCCTGGGTCTTGAGCAACTTGATCGCATCGTGGCTGAGTCCGCGAGCAGCAGCCGAGTCTCGAGATACACCGACACCCCGTCCATGCTTTCCTTGTTGGCTGTTCTTGGCTCCAACCATGCCAAAGTTGAACTCCTCGGGGTTGCGATCCTTGGCCTTCTCTTGCAGACGCTTCAATTTGGCCTTCTTCTCATTGTAGTCTTTTGCGCGGAGCGAGTAGTCCTGTTTTGAAGGTTAGCTTTGATCCAGGTAAATTTGTAGAAGTCTAAAGCTGCCCGCGATATTTTGCAACTGCAGAGCGAGGCTACTGACCTTGTGCTTTTCGAGAAGACCCCATTTCTCACGGCCCTCGAGCTGACCACGCTCGCGGTGTTGCCGCCGCTGGACGGCATTGCGCATAGACGACATGCTGGGTGGTTGTGTGGCTGCCGAGTTTGCGAAGTGGAAAAGAGAAGCAAAGTGAGACAAAAGAGGGCTATAGCTCTGAAAAAATACCGAAAAGAGCTGGGAAGGGAATGCGCCCAGTAAGAAAGGTGGTGTGGTGCAAGAGTTGAAGGGTTGTACAGTCCGGAAGTTTTTTTTTTCTGCTTCCGCCTTTCTGCTCTCCGCCCGAACTCGGTTCCTCGCGCTCCGCATCAACACGTCCTTGTCCTCCCCTCAGCCACTAGCATCTTTTGTGAGCAGCAATTGCTCTTGTGAGACAGACTTTGCCTCTTCCTACTCTCACTATCTACCATACGCACAGTTTGTGCCGTCTTTCCGACCGCCGAGGCCGCCATCTCGGAACGATCAGACCACGCAACGTCCCTCCCACTTATCTGATCTGCACCTGTCACCTCGATCCCTAAGATCGAGCTACTCAGTCTCAATGGCTTCGACATCCGCCTCCCCCGATACCTCTGCGACGTCTTCGTCGCCGAAAAAATACAACCTCCGCAACCCACTCCCCCTCTCGGCCTCCCAAGAACAAGAAGTCAAGCAGATGTACTACAAGCGCGTACGAGCTCGCTGTGCACCGGAAATTAAGGGTACGTGATGGTTTGCTGCACTCGCTTATGCTCTTCGTTATCCCGTTTCCCCGGAAAGAGCTATAATATCATTCTATGTCTAGCGGACTCGGCCGATTAGATCGGTTGCATGATCTAGCTCTACGAACCTACAAAGATAGAGAAACCATATCACTAACACTTTCATGTGATATAGCTTTCGCCGAGTGCGCTGTTAACCGTACCGTCACTGCCACATGGGTCTGCCGACAGCAGCGTCTCGCCATGAATGCGTGCATGGTCACTCACGCCAACAACCGGGAGGAAGAAGATCGCGCTCGGGAGGAGTGGTTCGCAACATACGAGGAGCGGCGCCGTGCGAAGGAGGATGAGCTGAATCGTGTCGAGAAGCGCCGCGTGGAAGTCATTACGATGATGCGGCAAGACGAGGAGCGGAGGCGGCAGCAGGAGCAAGGAAAGTGATTTCCTGACTGGCTGTTGACCATTCTTCTTCCCTATGATCATTAGTGGTCTTGACGACTACTAGTGAGTGTATATTGTGTATATGGGTTCCGGCGTCTGGGGATATCTTATCCTGCTTGCTTGCATTGCTGGGTCTGAGCCCAAGGGCTCTTGGCCGGCGGCTTCTTTTGCCTGGCTCGGATAGTGAGGGGCTTATGAGTTCGGCCAAAGATTTTGGCAGGGCATTATGATTGCTGCCCAAGCAGCGATTCAAGGGGTGAGCATCTGGCATTTGGGAAACATGGTGAGTATCGATGTTATGTCTTGAGACTCTTGAGCATGTTCCTCGATATTTTCCTTTCGTGCGGCCAGATGTGGAAATTTGCATGTCTTCTTCTCTCTCCTCACGGCGTACAAAGGGACCAAGTTCGGCGTTCTCTTGGGCATATTCTTCCTTGTTCTTTGCATTATTATCCTGGTTTTAGAGAGATGGGATGACACTCGATTATGTACTGTATATTACAAGATGGCATGTCTTTCAATTCATCGACCAGAAACCCGTCTCCTCTGAGTTATTCTTTTAATAATCGGCACCAGCCGATGTATATGGAAAGTCATCAACATGAATATCTCTTCCTTTGGTAGATAATTGGCCCTTTCCGGTTTGGAGGGCGGCAATAAAGAGAACACCGGGCACCAGTAACACCGTCCATTCCAAAAGCATCAAAAAAAGGTGAATCCCAATGTCATCACTTTAAGCATCCCCCATCTTCTGGTCCTCATCCCCATCGCCCGCCTCGCCCATCGCAGTATCCTCTCCAAAGATATCCTCCATCTTTCCATCACCATCATCCTCATCGCCTCCTTCCTCGTCCTCGCCTGCTCCCGCAGCAGCAGAACCCTTAATCTGCTGTTGCGGCGCATCGGGCAATTCCTCCTCTTCCCCTTCACTATCCCACTCATCCTTCATGTTCCACCCCGTACCAGTAAGACAGAACCGCTCTGGTGGCAATCGCATACCCGCCATCATAACACCCTGATTGGCAGTGCCCGCCGCAGCAGCCCCATTCGCACCTCCCGCCGCGGCATCAAATCCTCTCGACACACCAGGCAAGGCAATACGATTCCGCTCCGACGCAACGTCCATTAGGAACTCCTTGGGCAAACCCGTCTGGAACTGATAATGCAATCGCGAAGCAATGCTGAGTCGCAACGCGGGCAGAGATACGCCATTAGCTTCGGCAGATGGAGCGCCCTTTCCGCCGGTGCTATCGCCCACCGCAGCGGCGTATCCTTCCGTGGCAAGGTGTACTGCGTCTTGGAGGACGTTCGAGGTGTAGCGGTACGCGAAGTCAAGAAGTTGAAGCGGGACGCGGTCTTGGTAGGCTGTTACGCCGAGGGAGGCGAGGAGCATGTGTACGAGGCGGACATCGCGTGGGCGTCGCGATTTACCGCTGTCTTGGAGGGATGTCCCTGGGACGTGTGAGGGTTGTGCGGTTGATGTGGTAGGTGCTGTTGCGGGTGTGGGCGCGACTGCTTGTGAGGTTGTGGTTGCTGCGGCGGGGGCTGAGACGCCGTTCGCTGTGGAGGATTCCGCGGGAGGAGTGAGAGGTTGAGTGGTTGGTCCAGAGCCTTGAGTCTGGCTGGGAGAAGCCATGGTTGTGTGGAGTCTCAATTGAGACTTGAGGAGATGAGGAAGCGGAGCGCAGGTTGTGGAAGGGTTGGGAGGCGGCGCGACTGGTGACTAGGTGCGATCGCTCAGAGTGTGGGCTGGAGGCGGTCTGCCAGCATTACTGGAATTGAGGCACTTTTCCGGGGTTCAAATTCCGTAGATGAAGGATGCGACGGTTGTGAGTATTGAAGGAAGAGTGGTGACGGGAATCTGGTGAAGCCGAAAAGAGCGCAGGAGCTCCGATATTGCACTAACCGCTTTGGGAAGTAAGTTTCCTTGCCCCAGGGCCTCCCCCAATAAAAAAGAGCAAATTGCTTAAGCTACACCTTTAAATTACGATCTATACAGATTTCTTGCTATATATCTGACTTGCATTGGACATTTGATGAGGTCAAAGGAAGAAGGGTCTCCTAATTTAGTGCTACAAAAATTCATCGAGACTAGAAAACCGGCTTGAAAAAAAGTGTAGAAATTGCATAGTACCTCGTACTCAATATAGGGATTGAAAGGATTTCGAAGGAGAATTAGGAAACAAATAGAAAGAGGTGACTCTGAGAGCAATAACCGTCACTCTTGTCATATCACTGCGCTCGCGTAACTTCTGAGACTGTAATATGTAGGACTAATCAAACCTTTCAGGCTATGGACAGGTATGCCATCGAAATGCATTGGTATGACCTCCTTTAAGGTGACATTGTTGCCCACCTTCTCCACGCGACTAGCATCAAGCACATTCTGAATGATACCGAAGCGCCATGGGAAGGGTACCTAGTTCAGATCTAGCTTTAATATATAGGCCTTCGTTTGGTGTCTCTACTTCTACTTGAAGTCGCGCGCGACACGCTATTATTCGCATTCTTCATTGGCTCTTCACTCTCTTTGCCATCTTTTGAATGAATTTTATTGGATATTTACTTCGTGGTGGAAATATTTCTTGATTCAAACCTTCCGCTGCGTATTGCCCTTGGTACACATGGATCCTGGATTATCTATCTATAGAATTTGTCAAGAGACGGCTCCACAACATCTTTAGAGGCAAAGCTACAATGACCAATGTCATCCTCCTCGTTCATCCACCCCGGCAATGACTTTGTCTCTCCCCACATGACTTTGTGCAGCGAATGATCACCGTCAGTAGATGGGTGACATGTCGCACTTATTGCAGCGCTGCAACCACTTGCTAGAGGCATCCTTGACTGAAGCCTCTTGCAAAATCCGAACACTAGCAGTGATACCCCCATGGAGAAAAGCAAAATGAGGGTTATCAGAATAGCTAATGGTGAATAACCAAAGCCCTTCACTCAAATAGCCATCCGAATTCACTCTCACATAGTACATGCTCTGAGAAACCGCCCAGCCCAGAGTTATGGATGCCACCATGAGCGGAACGGAATACCGGAATGGAAGACTCAGCCAGTAGGCTGATCTCTGGGAGCTACTCTTAACAGGCCATGAGACTCGCAATGCTTTCCGTTTCGCTCCGTAGGAACTGTACTCGGCAGCGGCAAGCATGCAGGTCAGCACGTTGTTGTAATAGTAGTAACTGATCGTCACAATGAACTGCGGCATATTGGCTAGCAAGGCCCTGCTCATATCTGACATCTCCAAAGGCAGATCGAACAGTAACGCATTGACTCCCGGATCGAGCCCATATAACCACTAAGCTTTTATTTTCGCCTTGGTTAAAGGCAATGACTCGTCCTTCGAAATAACCAGGTAGACAAGGGGATAAGCTCCACACACCGCATTAGGCCGTAAGAACTGTCGGGGGTCAAAGACCATCCGCCAAGCTGGCATGCAGGTGGAAAGGGGCTGGTCGAATTGAAGGAGCCGAACATTATATAACCATCACTGGTTCGTATTGCCCAATCTCCACCAACGTCTGCTTTTAGTCTGGGGGTTCGGATGATGAGAGATTCCAACTCAAGACTGGAGGGATCGCTGATGATATCATGGCAACGATTTTTGCTCACTCTCTCAGAACTTCCATTTGAGGTAGTGGAAGTGAGCCTATTCCAGCCAACTTGAGTGAAGTCTCTCACACAGTCCTGCAATTTCGGAGTTGTGAGACTCGAAAGATTCTGAAGCTCAATATTGTCCGGAATGAAGATTATATAAGTTCGGCCGCCACTGTTGTAGGTAATTATATCATAGATTGCCGAATTGTACCTATCGAGAGTCAATATAGGGAGAGACACGAATCGTTTGACCAATGGCAAGAAATTTCATACAAGAGATGGAAAGGGGTTGCTGTGAGAAGTAACAAGAACCACAGTGCAGAACGGGCTAGGTTTCTGATACTGGGGACGCCTATGTCCCACCACTTCCCGTGCGCGTGGGAACGGTCGATCTCCTCCCTGGTAGGCGCTGCTAGCGTCTGCATGCAATAATTGCTAGCCACCAAAATGACTGTGCTGAAGATATTGATCAACAAATGCAACGCTGTGTTCCACCGTCGAACAAGTGTGCAGCTTCCCTCATATACAGTTTTGAAATTGACGAAACCGACAGCGTCATTTTCTGAATATCCGCGGGCTAGTCCAGCAAGGACACTGACAAGGATGATATTGACCAGTAGCATGCCTGCCGAGGCAACAGGCCGCCAAGTAGACGTCTTTAATCCAGTGAGACTTTTCATGAGGTCCTTGTTCATCGACTTGGCCATTATCTTCGGAAGATCGGTCAAGCTCAGGCGCTGAATCTTGACAGCCGATAGGATCGCGAACGGTTTCATACCCCTCGGGATTGTCTTTCAGGGTTTCAATGCAGGTCAGATTGAGTATAGACACGAAATTCTAGGGCCCTTGCGTCACCTGGAAGCATCGATGGACGAACTACCCGAGGCCTCCCGGTATCGCGAGCGTGCAGAGATTGAAATACTCACACTGTGAAACAGCTGTCGGAGATCGACCTTCATATTGTACACTTGCGTCTTCAATGCATTGGTCTGTTAATAAACACTGTTTGGATCGATTGGTGTTTACCGTCTCGAAGTGAGATGACTGAAAGTTGGGACAGCGCCGACCCCTTTATTATAAATGCGTGACATTAGGTATCATCAGCCTCTTCACCCTTCACCTTCACGCCTTGAGCACAGCAAAACAAAAAGACCAGCTCAATTTACATTGAGACTGAGGCTGGGGCCTCATTTCAGCACCAAGACGCTTACTAATGCATGCAAGGGGTCGTCGTACATGGCGCAATGCACTGGGCTGTGTTGCCCGTGGGGCTCCTGAATCTGAACCAAGCCTCAAAGTATAGAAATGTCAACCTTCGTTTTCTAATGAAATGCGGCTGATAGTACCCCACAACCCCGTCCCGGTAAGCACGTTGCACTTTGAACTTAGCAAACTCAAAGTTGACATTACTTATCCATCGTTCCAACTGACCTTTACGCCAAGTTCATCGCTAAAGATTACGACACTACAACAAAGCCTTGGGTACTCACCACTGACGACAAGCCGACCGCTAAGGATGACAAGTTTGCTTCTGATGACGATCTGGACGACGACGGCAGCGAGCTAGATCCCCCTCTAAGCAAAGCAGAAAGAGGTTTAGAAAGAGGTTTAGAAAAAGGACTGGAAGGAGGTTTAGAAAGAGGTCTGGAAAGAGGATTGGAAAGTGGATTGGGAAGAAGTCTGGAAAGAGGTCTGGAGGCTGCTTGGAGACCCAGGCTCCTTGTCGCCTATTACCCTGCTAGCATATTCAGCTACTTTTAGTCACCGAATTCTTTCCTTGTCATTATGATTCTATTTCATCCCCAAACTATATCCGCGGTTGTCGATCCACTCCGGCCCCACAGTGCGCACATTTGAGAAGGCACGATCCACACTAGTACCGCCGCATATCTGCTCGATCCCACTCACCTTGGTGGCCGGCACCTTGGGGGCCTTGGGATTTATTTAGCCAGAGAGGTATTCCATTTTGTGCTTGAATTATAATAATGAAGTGAATTGACTGGCGAGCGATACCTTGGTTCAGGCAGAAAGTTATCATTCTGTCCATATTCTATACAATATCTTTCCTCCCTTGCAATTTCTCTCGCTCGAGTATTTTGCATCCTATCCATTTTCATATCTGTTTTTTCTCGAAACCATGTGCGGCGAATCCAACAGACCTACCTTCGGTGGTACCATTGCGGTCCTATTTCCTCCCGATAGTCACTCGAGCTCAGCCGCTTCAGAGAGATCACGTTCATCATCTCCAGACTCGGTGGCTTCGTCGACCTCTTCAGTTCTATCTTTATCTTCATATTCGCTCTTTTTCCGGGACGCAGAGAAAGCCGACAGCAAAAATACGAGAGCTATTTTCCAATTCAACGACACGGAGACCTATGAGGCCCTTCGTGAATGTCGACAGGTGGATATGCGGATAGAGTAAGTTCCCTGAGTTTCACAGTCGGATCATTACATGCTGATGCTTCCTAGAAAATATGGAGATCTCTCTGCAACAACACCTAATACAGCCCCTCTCCACAGTTTCTGTCTAGATTTGGCTCAAAGCCCAACCATGAAACACGGGCCTCCCCAGGCAGAGATGGAATTTGAGCTGTCCGAACGGTTGGACCTGGGCGTCTCGGCGAAGGGTGTCGTTGGGCGACAAGTTACCGTGAGCGATGCCGACGGCTTAGTTCTAGGTGTTGGGATTGTCGGATATAATTGATTCAAACATGGTTCATCTTTCCATTAAGCTCATCTATCTACGTAGCGAAGAGGAAGATAAGAAAATAAGATCTTGTTGCATTGTATTATTGGGCATCATCTGCCCCCGTTTCCAGCCACTAGCTTATTCCAGTCACAGTTTCACTGGGTTCTCCACGCCGGCTGTGTAGCGTTTCTCAGCTTCCGCCCAGTTGATGATCTTCCAAATGCCCTCGACATAACCGGCCTTCTTGTTGAGATACTAAACAGAACCACATCAGTAAAAAAAAGGCCTAGACACAAGATGCATCATATAGGCCACTTACCTGGAGATAATAAGCATGCTCCCACATATCAACACCGAAAACTGGGACATCAGTGGCGGCCACCGGATCTTGGTCCTTGGTCGTGACAATGTCCAGTCGACCCTTAGGTCCACCCTTGCTCACAAGCCATCCCCAACCACTTCCCTGCAGAGCAAGCAACTCAGCACTGAACGCCTTCACGAAAGCTTCGTGTGATCCCCAGCGGGAGATAATCGCTTCCCGCAGCGAGGGTGCAGCACTGGCCAAGTCATTGCCCGGAGTTCCAGGAGGAGTCAGGTTCTTCCAGAAGAGAGAGTGGTTAATGTGACCACCGCCGTTGAACTTGATCTTCTGTTGCAGACTGATCAGGGTGGGGACATCGTTGCTCTGAGTAGCCGTGACGTGAGCGGAGAGGGCAGCGTTCAAGTTGGTGATATAGGTCTGGTGGTGTCCCATATGGTGCAGTTCCATGATCTGCTTGGAGATGATGGGTTCAAGGGCCTAAACGCTGAGATTAGCTCATTTCGGGCTTTTTGATCTCCTTTCGACGGGAGACTTACATCGTAGGCATATGGAAGAGGGGGCAGGGAATGAGTTTGAGCCGCCATGATGACAAGTAGGTGTGGAAATGGTGTTCACAGAATAGTAAAAATTGTCAAGTGATTGGGTAGAGGGAGGTTGGGAGAAGATGGGATGTATGCGAAGAAAAAGAGAGTGGCTCTCAAGGTCCTCCAACAGGAGGGGCTGTGGTGGGATGGCCCTCTTAAGTCATTCTCAGCACGTCACTTTTGTCCACCAAGGTAATGAGTTAACTTTAACGGTTAGATGAAACCAGCGGCTGCCATTCCCGCAGTTGACAGGTTTCTCGTTCGGGTTGGCTGAGCCATGCGAGGAATTGAGCACATTTTAGCTCCACCAGCCACTCAAGCGGGAGTATGAAGTCCGAGCCGGATCCTGATGGACGGTGGATCATAGTTCGTCTTGACAGGCAGTGAGTAGCATTAAAATGAGCATGACATCCAATGGAAAGATTAAATTACGCTAGGAAAGGTGGGTAATACCCCATCTATCCCTATTGGAAGGCCATCGGAAGTCTGTGTATACTTCGGATGTTGAACCAAAGTGTGAAAAGTGCCAGTGCCAGTGGACAGTAGTCTATAGCCCCACTTATGTCAAGGCATGGAGTTTAAGGTACTATACTTCCGGATATTGGCCTCATCGCCTCACACTCTTCGATTGTTTCCCGGATTCAAGCTACAAAAATCCCATGTTGGCCCTTCGCGGTGCCCTGGCACACCACCCCGAGCCTGCTCATCTCCATACTCAATCTTTCCGCTACATACAGCTTTCTCTTGACGTTGTGTGACGCCCTGGAAGTGTTTCCGAGGTTCCGAAGTGCACATCGTTTTTGAGAGCTGTCAGCCAAGTGGGATTTTCCGCGAATGTCTGATTCCAAGGATCATCGCTTCCATATATCAAGAGACGGGCGGCGGTCTGAATCATCTCATCCGAAGGATAGGTACCCGTCAAGATTTGATCCTGGATGTATGAAACCAAGCCGTTGCGAAGGATCATGTAGAGATCCACGCCCTTGGGAAAACCATCCATGGAGGAGAAGTCATCATGAGGTTCATGAGGTTGTGTCGCATCGGCCACTTTCATCGGATTCATCGTGGTACGCTCTTGACCAAGCAACCAGACGGGCACGGCATTTCTCACCTGGGCTTCAATTTGCGGATCGAAGCCCCAATTCCCTGTCCACTGGCTCATGTCTGCACCGGTTTTAAAGTGCTCGGCCAGATGGTCTACCCTCTCGTCCCAGGTTGTGAGATTCGAGTTGCAAAACCCACATCGTGAATGTAAATTGGGGAAGGAGACCCGCCACCTGTCCAGGAAATGGTGGTCTTGCACATTATGCATCAACCGGAGGTGTTGTCGTAGGTGGTCTTTGCGTGTAAACTCTCGTAGTATAGGATCTTTATCTCGACATCGGAGGTAGTTATGTGTCTCGAGGTGGTTGTCATCTGCATTTTGCGCACGACAGAACACGCAAGTGTTGACACCGTCTGCTTCGACAATGCCACCTTCGGGCGCACAGCGCCACAGTTCCACTGAAATATGAATGGCTTTTTCATGCCGGCTCCACTCATACTTAGTTCGGAACGAGTCGCAGCAGAACGTGCAGTGGTACATGCGAGATCCTTGTGTCTTTGGCTTGTCCAGTCGGCTAGCTAGACGTGAGTTCTTGCGGCGACGATGGCGCTTGCCCATGCTGGGAAGAGGCGTGGGTGGTCTTTGGGTGTGCCGATGAAGAGGCGTTATGGATAAATCAGAGCCGGATGAGCAACTTCTTTCAAACCCGCTCATCGAAGGAGCCCCAAATAGAAACGAGCTACCGGAACTACCGGAGCTATTTGCAGATAAAAGGCCTGAATCGCTGTAGTAAACCGGGCCCTGATCGGGGCAGTGTGGCGTGTTCTCGAGTGCTCGCATAATGTCGGACGTAGCAGCAGGTTCGCTTTCAGGTGGTGATTGTTTCCAGCGCTCCAGAGGAGATAATGATGTACCTGCACTTGTACCGTCTCCGGTCATGGGCGCAGAGTCATGCTCCATACGTCTTCGCCTTCGCCGTCGAGCATTGGCGAACCAGTTCAAAACTTGGATCTTGTTCAGTCCAGTCTGCTGCTCTAATTGGACTCTTTCCTCTGGCGTGGGATATGGAAAATCTTGATGTTGATGCAGCCATAGCCTCAAAGCCTTAACAGCGTCTAAAGGCAACCGCGGGTATGATTTTGCCCTTGCGGAATGTTCGGCGGAGGAAACGCTCTTTGACAGATCGTTGGGTAAATGTTCTTGAGATGAGGCGGCGAGTGGAGACTGAACCGATGCCTGGATCGAGGGGTCATTCTTTGCGGAACTGTCCGACCACTGTGAACTGAAATTCCGACCTAATTCGGCGGCACTCGTAGAAGTTGCCCGGGACGAGACTTCATTATCGACTTCTGAAGTGTCGGTGCCATTAAATGTCCACCAGTCGGGCTGGACAACTCCATGATTCACAAGAGGGTCCCAGCTGAGGTATTCCGGGTGGCTTTCGACAATCGGAAAGTCCGGCCATAGCGCGTGTTCAACGAAGTCGTTGAAGTCCATCAAATCTGCATTCCCAAGAAGGAATGGAGTTACGGCTTAGATAATGAAGAGGTAGATAGATGGTTCTCCGATCTGAGGGTGGTCAACGTTACGTACATACTTTTTCTCTGGCTCACTAACTTTTGAGGTTGTTATAAACAGGGTGCGTCAGCTTCCGCCAAGAAGGCTCGTGTTGATTGATCCACAGGATCCACATTCGATTAGACGTGCAGATCTGACTCGAAGCGACCCTCGGATGTGCTCCGGCAACAGTCGCTTGGAAACGAGAACAATGATAAATTATTCAAGCACATGCAATGCTTCGTAAAATGTTAATTAAATCAATCGAGCGACAAATCAACCTGATTACACAGCAGTGTTGAGAGCGACCTCGATAGTAATTCTAATCTCGAGTTCCGAGACCAAATCCCATGCGGCGCTACTTTATCTAGTGACGATCTCCGTACATAACTACGGTTCATGGAACTAGTCACGGTAGTTATTTGATGCAGTTTGGGGCCCTAAATTAGTTCATAAATCTTAAACGCGATCCGCCACAAGTTGCTCGTCTCTCCGGGTGCCTCCGGGTTCGGCGAGATGACCAAATCTTAGAGCTTTTAGAAACAAACATCGAAGAGAAATTTATGTCTATACATAAGGCCCATCGTAGGTTTGGATACCTGCATAACCTGCCGAGGAAACTGCGTAAAAGCCACTCCAGGGCATGGTCTAGTACTATTAGTTCAGACTGGGTCTGTAGTAGTGATCAGTGTGTAGTGCGTCACCCAGTCCGTGGTGAGCCGGTCACGCTGAACTTGAGAGCCATGGATCACTTGGAGTCGAAGTAGCTTAATGATTGTCTTTCTTATTTGAGTTCGAAGAACTAGCGAAGAGTGGAAGGGGAATTGCTGAAATGAGTGGAGAGGACATAGATGGGATGAATGTGTGGGGTGCCTGGCTTGTCAGGCATCCAATGATCATTTTTGCTTGCCTCTTGCTCGCTCTCGATCCTTGCTTCTACTCTCTTCGCCCACGCTTAGTGCTTCATTGAAATGTTATTAGATAACCTTCGTGATGGCTTCTGCAATTGATTCTGGAATTTCTAGGTCTAACGAATAACTTAGGTGGCGGCACCATATACCGTGTTTCTACACAACAAGAAGCGGCCCAACTGGAGCAAGCGCCCTGCTCTCTAGTCAAGCACTACTGGCCAATACTCGGATTCCGAGGCAGTCCTTCTTTCCCCAAGCTACATACAAACACTTTTCCTCGCCGAACGCTAGTCAAATATAGTTATATGGTGGTTAAAGGTGCACAGCTTCCCCGGTTTGAGTCTCCAAGTTTGAATTTGCGGGGTTTCGGCTGTAAATGAGCCTCGGTCGCTCGGTGCGGGCCACGGAGATAGCCCTTGATTAGTGATTAGTTTGATTGTTGAGACTCTGGTTCATATAATCATCTCCCCTGCTTCTTTCCATCTTTTCTTTCCTCCAAAAAAACATAATTATGTCGGCTGCTGAACAGGTCCAATTGTCCAACTTCTCCAACATCTTCTCCCTCGATGGGAAGGTCGCGGTCGTGACGGGCGGCTCGCGGGGACTGGGTCTGCACGCTGCCTCGGGGTGAGTCTACCCTTTTTTATCGCAGCAACACGCTGCTGGCGTACACAGTAGATTGATTCATGGTCGCTAACATGTCATGATAGACTCCTGCAAGCGGGCTGCTCGAAAGTCTACATCACATCCCGCAAGAAGGATGCCTGCGATGAAGCCGTCGCAGCACTAAATGCCCTGCCCAACAAGCGGCCCGGTGCTCAAGCCATCTCCGTCCCAGCCGATAGCTCTCGCATGGAGGAGCTGGATCGCTTAGTTGCTGAGATCGCCAAGACGACCGATCACGTCGATATCCTCTTCGCCAATGCCGGTGCCACTTGGGGCGAGAAGTTCGATACTCATCCCGAGAAGATGTTCTCCAAGGTGATGGATCTGAACGTGAAGAGCATTTTCTATACCATCCAAAAGTAAGTTTCCACGACCTTAGCTATAGTATATTGAAAATTCTTATCTCTGACCTTCACATAGACTTGCACCCCTTCTCACCGTCAAGGCCACCGTCGACGAGCCTTCTCGAGTCATCGTCACCGCTTCCGTTGCTGGTATCGGCATCGGCTCTATTGGCGACAATGCCACCCCTAGCTACTCCGCTTCCAAGGCCGCTGCTATCCATCTGGCCAAGAACCTGGCTGTCGAGCTGGGCCCACGGCACATTCTAACCAATGCCATCGCGCCTGGCTTCTACCCATCCAAGATGGCGACTGGTCTCATCAATGCCAAGGGTGGCATGAAGCATTTGGAGGAGTTCTCACCCAATGGCCGACTGGGCCGACCCGAGGATATTGCGGGCTTGGTGGTCTTCTTGGGATCCCGGGCCTCAAGTCATTTGAACGGAGCTGTGATTGCGACTGATGGAGGTGCAGTGCTCAAGGGGAGACTGTAAGCAGGAAGGAGCTCTATACCTAGTTAATGCAAATAGGCTACGAGAAGAGAGTGAATTATGTCTTTTAGGAAATATACACCTGAGCCATGCACACCATTGATATTCAAAGACTATATACAATATCGTAGATGTATTTAAAGCTTCGCAGGAGTAGATCCCACGCGGCCTTGCACCGCACGGTCAATAATCTCCATCGCCTGGAACAACTCGTAGTCACGCTGTTTTGGCGTCACAACCTGCACGCTAAGCGGCGAATCCAAGTATACTCGGCGATCAACCGTTTTCTCGTCCCCTACATCCCACAATGTTAGCAGCTTTTCAATACACAACCACCTCAAGTCAAACTTACACAGCAGACGATTGGCCTTATCCCAGCTTCCCAGAACGGGATCGTTCATAGAACGACCAAGCTCAAGATCCGACTCCGTGAAAGGTCGGACAGGAACAACACCAGCAGGATAGTCTAACAGCACAAATGTCGAGGTATATCCAACAGCATTATACCGATCCATCTGGGGGACCGGGTGCGGTGCGATCGGGCAGACGATAGCATCGATCTGACGTCTCTTAGATGACGAAGAAAGTGTCCACATCTTCATCATCTCCTTCTCGACCTGGGCACGCTGGGCCTGCAGCTGTGCCAGCTGATTGATAGTCAAAGCCTTGCCGCGCTTCATGCGACCCTGGAGCCAGGGCGTCAGGGGCTCGCCCATGCTCTCAATCAAGTCAAGCATGTTGGAGCCACCGTCAACGCCCATGAGGCGACCAGCTAGGGCTTGGCACTTGGGCAAGACCGGGGGAAGTGGGACTTCCACAACTTCCACACCGGGTGTCCGGCGCAGGTGGTTGGCTACTTCTTCAAGGATGCGGGTAATCGGCGGTAGGGGAGTGACCAACCCGTCTGTCTTGAGGATGCCGACCGTGAAATTGCGCGGCGGGGCAAGAGTGGTAGGTACCGAGGGAGTTGGCCAGTATCCTGGGATACAATCTTCTCCAAAGAGTTCAGCGCGCGGCACTATCTCGGCCATGACGGCTGCAATGTCCGCCACCGAGCGTGCCAACGGGCCAGCGACAGGCTGTAGGGAGATTCTACCCTTGCCTTCAATCTGTCCGCCCTCCTGGCCACCGTACGGTACACGCCCATCACTCGGCTTGAATCCATAGAGACCCTGGCACATTGCTGGAATGCGGATGCTCCCACCGATATCAGTGCCAAAGCCAACCATGGACCCATTCATCGCAAGCAGCGCACCCTCACCACCGGTGCTGCCACCTGCCGTCCATTGACGGTTCAAGGGGTTCAGCGTGCGACCGAAGAGATGGTTGCAGCTGTCCAGCGTTCCGAGGGTTTGTGGGATATTCGTCTTGGCGATGATGACCGCGCCGAGAGATTGGAGTAGATCGACCAAGTCGGCGTTCTTGCGGGCAGGTTTGAATGCGAGAGCAGCGAGTCCAATGCTAGTGTCCACTCCTTCCACGCAAAAGGTGTCTTTCACGGAGACGGGGAGACCGTGTAGAGGGCCAACGGGGCGACCAGTTCGCTGGAGGTGGTCGTCCAGTTCCTTTGCCTGGCGTAAGGCACGATCGAAAAGAGGCTCGGTGATACAGCGGGTAAGCTGGTGGGCAATTGCTGCTCTCTAAAGAAGTTACAACCGATTAATATAGGGAACCAAATCGAGGGAAATACCCTTGACAGTGCTCACCTTGCAAAAGCCTCGAATCACCTCCTCGGCCTTCAACTTGCCTCCAGTCATAGCAGCCACAAGCCCGCGCACATCATAATTCTCTGTAATTTCCAACTCCTTGGCAGTGAGAATGCCACAAGTGCGTGGGACCTCAAGGACATTGACTCTACCGTACTGTTTCGGTCCCTCGGTGATCGACTCGGCGGGCGAGAGCATCCCCGCGGGAATGAGATGCGCCGGCAGACGCCATTCAGCGGGAATAGCAGCAGCTAATGCATCTTGCTTGCGCTGCGCGATTGCGACATATGCGGGCTCTTGGGATGCCATGGTGTGTTGTCGGGAGAAATTGAAGTTTACTCACGGCTAGACTGCTCAAATACGCGCCAATGCGGGGAATGCGGAGAAGCCTCGGCCCACATAAAAGTGCCGACCCGACGTGTGATGGGTGGAGGAGAGAAGGTTCGATCAATAAATAATATGATGATCGATGCTAACATGTACATTTGCAAAACGCCTCCGCTTACAATATCACTTGCAATCTACACGATATTTTCAAAAGCGCGACACGTCCCTCCCAAATAATCTGTTCAATGTCCACCGGAACGCCACCCGCAGCTTATTGCGCCAACTGATGGACATAGTAATATACGCTGCGTTCCAGACCACCCGTGCCATGCGGCCCGTTAGTCCCCCGGGAAGATATTTACTGCGCTTGCTTGGATCATGCATATCGTGAGGGATTTGCATCAGGGCCTTCTCGCTTCCAATGTAGGCCAAGGTCCCCATGTTGCGGAACGAGAAGGGCGGTGTTTGTGCCAGGTCCCGCTTGTTCAGACGATCCGCAAGCCACTTCGCTTCTTGAAAGGTTGCTTGTGCTGTGGCAGGAGGAGCGCCAGTCTCCAGCATGGCATTGTCGCCTAGGGCAAAGACATCGTTGAGAACTGCAGTCTGTCCAGCATCGTTTTGAAGCTGCACCCGTAGATGCCCGTCCACGAGCAGTGCACCTGTTTTGGGGACCTTTTTGTATTCCCAGGAGGTCTGTCCAGCGGGTGTTACGGGACCTGATTCGCCGGTAAGGGTGTAGATGGAGTTGTTTGGGAACTCTTTCACTGCACTCAGTGATTGGCTGACAAACTTGGTCATCGCATTCCCTGTTGCCCAGACGCACATGCCGACACCAACTTCACCCTCCTCTTTGGTCGTCAAAGTCAAGCACCGCTTGGGATCCATCTCATGGGGTGCTGGTGCACCAGGTGGACCCCAGCGCAAGCTCTTGACATGGTGAGAGGTTTTGATGTCGATGCCTTCGCTCCTCATGGTATCCATCGCATAGCGGGAGAGAGACTCGTCAAACATCGAGAGTACCTTGGGCGCGACGTCATAAAGACTGATCTTGGGAATGCCTTCGAGAGCTGGATATAGCGTCATCAAGTCCTTGTAGATGAAATCACGCAGGGACGCGGCGAGCTCGGTACCCGTGGGGCCGGCACCGACAATTGCAAAATGAAGGAGCCACTTGCGCATCTCGGGCGTTGTGGTCGGAAGGACCGCCAGCTCGAAGCATTCGCGCACGCGTCGCTTCACCCGCTTGGCATCGCCAATGTCTTTGAAGAACATGGCATTTTCGCGGACACCGGGAGTGCCAAAGGTCTGACTAACAGCGCCGACTGCGATAACCAATTTGTCGTATGGGACCTCAAATGTCTCTCCTTGTTCCCAGTGGCGCAGATCCCTGATTGGCTGCTTGAAAGATGCTTCGGGGCCTTCGTCGACTTGTCTCTCATCCTCAGAGGTGCGCGGTGACTCTGTAACACCGCTTCTGACCACAGTGGCCTCGCACAGAATAGTTTTCTTCTTCAAGTCAATGGCTCGTGCAGCAGCCTGGATGAAGTCGACTTTGGCGCGTGGATCCCGGACTGGTTCGACAATGTTGGAGAAATCCAGTGAGCCACTGGCTGTGTCGGTCAGGAGGGGAGTGAAGACAAAGTAGGACCGCGGAGAGATGATAATTGGCGAGAAGGACTTGGGAGACAGGCGGCGCGAGATGGTATATCCACCCCATCCAGAGCCAAGAATAACGACTCGCTCCTGCTTGCTGTCCGACTTGGTCGTTGCAGCCGAGTGTTCAACGTATGTTGCAAGCCATCTCTGTCCATATCTGCTCTTCAAAGAGACCCTGATTTGAGGGTGATTGAAAGTAGGGCAGTCGGAATGCCCGATCAGAGATGGGCGGAGATTGAAGGCCCGCGCCAATGGCCGGGGAGGCATCTTCCAAGCGTAATTGATCTAGCTGAGCTGATATCAGTCGTTGGCAAGTTTCAGTCCCTTCAGTCGCAATTCCTCTAGGAACACCAGATATCTTAAGCCATGGTCGTGAATATTACTGGCTTTCGCTGACACATATATGACTTCATCCCGCGGCCAGTTGCGGCTACATGGTGGAACACAAGATATCGAACGAAGGAAATACTCGGATCGGAATGTCAGACACGAGTCTCTCCTCAGACCCACTGGCATCCACCTGGGTTCGAATTCTCGAGCTCCCGCAGCTATCCTATTGAAGTAGAAGTGGTGAATCCTCAGGGCTGGTCGTGGTCTTGTCTCCAAGGGGAAACCCGGAACCCTTCGGAGCCATCGGTGAAGATAATGGCACGTGCCGCTGGAGTCTATCGGGAATTTTAGGCTTGGAGTGGTTGAGGAATCTGTTCACATGGTGATGCAGAGATTGCTCTATGATGAGCTTGGAGAAGTTATCGAGGATGCAGGGGGCAGCGGAGAGAAAAGGGAAATTGTTGTGGTGAAAATAAAAGGGTCCATATAGATTGGATAGACGTCACGTGATGATGGCTTGCATAGAGGTCCTTGCCCCCACCCGAGAGCAATCATACCACAGCTATGCACCGCACCTATGAGAGAATGCGAGAAGCAGCGGAAAACTTGTACATTACAATCGTGTTGTGATTCGATGAAGCAAGAATAGAGACAGAAGAGTTATGTATGTTTTTTTGAACTTCCATTTGATCTCTGCCTGAGGCACTGATATGTCTACTATACCCAAGCACAAACTAGTATCAACAGAGCGCTAGAAACAGAACATACATAATTTGAAGGACTAGAATTGGACGAATAGAATGAGCATCATAGCATCCAAAGGAATTCCGAGCCCGGGTGGCCAAGTCGAATCGAAATTTGGAGTATACAGGCAATGTCTTGGGCCCTTGGCACGGGATATTTACAGGTCGAGATTAAAGTTAGACCACGAGCCACGAGGGACAATTTACTTAACCCCGCCTCAATATCATTTGCATGATACCATCACCGAGGCCAATGCCAGAGTTACCAGCGAAATATCACCGAGATATTCCTTCCCAGCGTGAACCTGCATTGCCAGTCCTATAACGAAAAACACCAGGCTGATGCCAGCTGCAGAGAGCCTCAGTTTTCGCCTCCCAAAGATGAGGCTCAGTCCCACAAGGGTGTCAATTATGGGGGTGATTTTGGCGCCTACTGATCCATCGTCTGGCATGTGGTATTCCTGGAACGCATACCAGGTAGGGGTATACTGGCCATGCGTGAAACGGGAAAAGGCACCCAGTAGAACGATGGATGAGAGAATATACACTGGAAATTTGGCGAGTAACGAGGACATTCTGCCGGTGAGCTGACAAGAGAGCACCAGATTCCAAGTGTAAACAAACAGCAGATGATGGCTTAGAAAGGAGAAGGAGGTAAGCAGCGATCACATTTCCCCCAATGTCACGTGATACTATACTATACTCTCCAGCCTTGCAGCCTTGCAGCCTTGCAGCCTTGCAGCCTTAGAGCCTGGGGGGATGTGAACGAAGAAGCAAAGAAGTATATCAAATCTCACAACTTATCGGATTGATTGTGTATATTCAATTAAGTGAAGTCAAAAACCTACGTTTCCAACCCAAAGCTCCTCAGCGCTCTGTCACACTGCATGGATGTAGCTCAAGGCCGCGTACACAGCCAATCGCCACTGATGTGGCGCAGTGTGGCACTCGGCAATGAGTCAGAAACCCCTACCAGAGTGAGCAGAGTGAGGTCGGTCATCTCAGGTTGGAAGCCCGCTCGGACTTCACTACAATCCGAAGCTAACCCGAAGCAACCTCGGACTTAACTATAATGCGTCTTACTTTGCCTCCCCGAGCTGTGACACTTCCAGCACCTTCGGAGATGGTCGATAGCGCTTAGAAACCTGCAAGATTGATACTACCGCTCGGATCGCTTAATCGTCCGACGGCGAATAGCATTACTCCGCAGGTCAAGGCAGCTTGGTCGTACGTATACCTGGTGTGAATCGTGTGATGTGGCCGACCCCGAGGTGACGAGTATAGTGGCTGCCTAAGCCCGAGAAACGAAGTATAAAAGAAACGTAGAATAATCACTGTGTTGTATTCAATCAGATCACCCCACGGTCTATTTTCTTCTGCTTGATCTTTCTTGATCGTCTTCCTTTTTCAAGTCAAACCACCCAACATCTTCAATCTTCAGTCAATACAACATTTGCTTCAGATAAGTATATCTGATCTGTGTTCTACTCACAACAAGATGGCTTCTATTCATGATTTGAATCGCCCGCCGAATCCTTTCTGGGATTATCTGGCCGCCTCCTTTGAGGATCATCCTTTCTTTGCTCCTCGAGGCCATCATCATCCTCCCCCTCCTCAACATGCCCCTCCCTTCTGGGGCTGGGCCAACCATCACCATCCTCACCACCACCACCATGGACCTCCTCCACCTCCATTCTGGGGATGGGGTCCCCAAGACCAAGACGAGGAACGTCCCGGGGGCTTTGAGACCCCTCACGCCCAAACCACCGAGCCCACTGCTGGCCCATCTGGCTCTACCGAGAAGAGCCGCGACGCAGAGAAGGGAGCCACTTCATCTTCTGAGCTCGAGACCGATAACGAAAAGCGCCCTCATGGCCGATGTGGCAAGGGTAAGCACCACGGCCGTGGTGGACCCCATGGACTCGGTAGAGGACGAGGCGGCAGGGGCCGCTGTGGACCAGGTCACCATGATCTCCCTGGATCTGGACCATTCGGTCACCATGGACGAGGAGGTCACCACTGGGGAGGCCGTGGAGGTCGAGGCAGACACCATGGTGGCCCTCCTCCTCCCTTCGGCGCAGGACCAGGCTTGCCGAACTTCGACTTCTTGCGCAACATTGCCTCTCAGTTTGGAATCCAGTTGAACAGTCCAGCCCCAGAAGGTGTTGATTTTGTGCCATCTGTGGATGTCTTCGACACACCCACCAACTATATTGTGCATGTATCTTTGCCGGGTGCCAAGAAAGACGACCTGAGCATTGATTACGACCCCGATGAGTCTGTTCTGCGTCTTGCGGGTGTCGTGTACCGTCCCGGTATCAGCGAAGACCTGCACCAAGCTCTCGCGTTGGAGGAGCGCACCCGTGAAGTTGGGGTCTTTGAGCGTGAAGTCCGTCTAGGAACTCACGAGGCCCCTGCTTCAATCTCCATTCATGACATCACCGCTAAGTTGGATGATGGTGTTCTGAACGTGACTCTCCCGAAAACTGCGCCGGAGCCGGAGCTGAAGAAGAAGGTTGTCGTTGAAGACGGCAACATTTTGAATGAGAAAGATGCTATGCAGGTGGACGAGAAAGCTAGCGAGACGTTGACTCCCTCTGGATCTGATGAGAGTGACTCTGATGATGGGGAGACCAAGGAGTATGTCAAAGTCCCGGTGCATTGAATTTGAACCTTAATAGTTTTGTTTTCTTCTGTTAGGGGTTTGGCGTTTTGTTTGAGATTTTATGCCTTTTAGTTAGTGCTTGATCTAGATTGATTAATTGATAAACACTCTTATGCGGGTGATACCTATACATCAACTACCATCACTTAGGATTTCCCTTGTAAAGTTTTGCCCCTGAAGCCTTAGCCCGTAGGTAGAAACAATCATTCATGTAATATTTTCAAAGTGCCCACTGCACGAATTTCCATCCGTTCACATTAATTAGATATTAGACCCTTTTTCCACCCCCCGTTTTTGGTGTTCCGTATGATACGAATTCAGATATGCCGGTTGAAGGTACAAAAGACCAATCCTGATTCCATGCCATCCGGGTAGACTTCCTACCCATTGATCAAATACCAAAGTTTGCCATACCATGTGGTAGGAACCGTGACCTCCCAATGTTCATTCTCAACCTCAAGTCGACCAGTGTCGAGGTCAGCCTGCAGAGGAGAAACCAGAGGATCCCGATACACCAACTTATGGCCAATATATAACACAGCGAAGAGAATCAGGCTGACATATGCGACAAAGAAGCTCTCGACGCTGAACGAAGGAATCCATGCCGTGAATCCTTGTGTCAGCATGATGAGAATGTTGAAAAACAATCCATAGTAAGACAGGAAAGGTTGGAATGGAGCTTTGTAAGGAAGGAGATCCCGCGAGATACTACGGGCCTTTAGAGCTCGCATGAACGCAATGTGGCAGGCGTTCAGTGATGCCCACAAAATAAATCCTGCAACAGCGGAGATATTCAGGAGCCAGTTGAAAACGGTACTTCCAGATGTGGAAATGTTCATAAATCCGAGAAGACCGAAGGCCGCGGTCAGTAGAACCCCATAATAAGGAACTCCGCCCTTCGTAGTCTTGGCCAGAAAGGCAGGAGCAAAGCCATCTTGTGATAAACCGATCAGCATGCGGCTGCCACTATAGATGTTTGCATTTGCTGCTGATAGCACCACCGTCAAGAGGACGGCGTTGATGATACTAGGCAGGACTTTGACCCCAGCCAGTCCTGCGGCTATCACAAATGGTGATGCCGATGCATTGGATGCATCTGAAAGGAGATCGCGATTATCAGACGGCACTAGGAGGCCGATAAAGAACACCGAGAACACGTAAAATAGAAGGATTCGGAAGAAGGTTGCTCGAATCGCTTTTGGCACAGTTTGACGTGGGTTTTCACTTTCACCAGCGGCAAGACCAACCAATTCGGTACCCTGGCAAGAGAAACCAGCTTGTATGAGGACAGCCCAGAAGCCAACAAACTTTGCAGTTGGTCCTGGCGTCACGAGATGATCCACAAAAGGCCCTGGGTGGACCCAATTGTGAAATCCGAGGTAGCCTTGTTGCCCAGCACCGGCATCGATGCAGATAGCGAAAATGATGAATCCAATGATTGTAACAACCTTGATGCTAGAGAACCAAAACTCTAATTCTCCATAGAAGTTGACAGGAAGTAGATTGAAAAGAGTCATAACAACCCAAAACACTGCAATAAAGATTGCAATATTGATCGATGGATCCCAATATTGGATGATAAGACCAGTAGCAGTCAGTTCAAGAGCAAATGTGATTGCCCAAGAAAACCAGTAGATCCAACCCATCGCGAAGCCAAGGCTAGGATCAATCAGTCGAGTAGCATATGAGATGAATGCTCCTGGGATTGGAATATAGGTGGCAACTTCGCCAAGAGAGGTCATGACCGAAAAGACAATGGTGCCGATGAAAATGTACGCGATTAGTGCGCCAATAGGGCCGGCATTCGCTAGTGCCGTTCCGCTAGAGATGAATAAACCAGTTCCAATTGTACCGCCTGTTATAGGATGAGAAAAGTCGTCATATACAGAGGAAACATGCTCCACTCACCGATTGCAATCATCTGAAGATGTCTGCTCTTTAACTTGCGCTTCAAGTTAGGCAAATTCCTAGGCTGGCCTAATCCGACCTGTGTCTCATCATTGTGGCCCTCGTTGGACTTGGACGTGGCGGGCTCATCTTTACGGACGTTGGGGACCATCGTCCCAGAAGAATAGGCCATTGCCGTTTGTCACCTTCTGCAATTGGTAAGATGATTGGACTCCACCGGAGCTTAGTCAAAGATTGAGATCGATCGAAGAATAGCTGGGTCTATGTTGCGAGGCCCGAATGGTCAATTGATAATAGTTTCCCGGTTGGTGTATTTGCTGTTTATTGTCTCCTTTCCTATTGAAAGTTTGAACCCGGTTCTCCACCTTCCAACCTCACTGAAGGTATTGATCCAGTGAATTTGCAAAGAAAAGTGGTCCCCAGAATCGCGGACTTGGGCCAAATCGCAGTCGAATTATGGGTCTGGGGAAAATTGAAAAGAGAAGACAGAAGATTAGCCCGTTGCAGTGGGACCCTTTCTATAGTGTCCTTGTTAACTAGCCTCTGTGCCATCCTCATTCGTGGTCAAGCACCCCCCATGTGCTTTTCTCTTCCGTCCTGTTCTTTTGGGTCTAGTTCGTGTTAATTGGCCGCCAAGATGTCCCATTACTGGGCCCACTCCGACATCGCTCTCCCTTCTCCACGCTTATCATGATCGGCAACAGTTGAGTGCTTTAGGGCAGTCTTTGTGATGAAGATTTTATCGAGTCTATACAATTATTCCTGTCGATGTATGCATTTGAATGGTGCCCGAGACCTAGAGCCTGAGCTACTAAAGTGAAAATACTGTGCCGCACACAAGCGGAGATGGCCGAGCGGCAGGGCTTGGCGTAGTTAAAGGCTTTCCAAAGAAGGTTTCTCCTAAAGGTCATCTAACTTGTTTAGGTCTCGACCGGCTTCAATTTGGCCAATAAAAGTGTTACTAGACCGTCGCAAGCACTTTTCTCTGCCGTCCTGTCTGTTTCAAGTTAGCTTACATCGCATGTCACAAGTAAACGTTATACGAGCCAACGTAGGTATGCCAAGATCCAATCCAATAGATTCGTCTTGTTGAAGAGTATGTGGAGAAACTCTGGGAAATACGATTTCAGTAGTATGGAATCCATATTTGACATGTAGAGGTCACTCACCAGAAGGAGTCTCTTATTGTAAGAAGTCATGGACATATAAGACTGACGGGAATTCCCTTAATTCGTTCTAGGTCAAGAAATCTATTTCTCAAAATCCATTCCAGCGGTATACCCAAGCTTTGGCTCTCTTTTCATTATGATGACCCCAAATGATGGACACTCTTTCGTTCGTCTGAATACCTCTGAAGCTTCGACCACGCCTGAGAAGGCCATCTCATTCATCGAACGTGACGGTGGAGTTATCATCGAGAACCTTATCTCCCACGATCTAGCCGAGCAAATCAAGAAAGACCTAAAGCCTCATTTTGACAAAGATATCCCGGATAAATATGGTTTCTTTCCAGCAACAACACAGCGCGCAACTGGTCTGTTAGGCATCTCTGATGCTTGTGTGGCGCTTGCCTGCAATCCATTCTATATCAGCGTTGCGAATGCTCTCGTGTCCTCATCTTTCACCTTCTGGAGAGATGACCATCAAGTGACAGTCAGCGGGAAGCCGATCATTTCCTCTACTGTGGGATTTCGTGTGAACCCTGGCGGTAAGCAGCAAGTGCTGCATCGCGATGATAAGTATGAACATTATCCTCGATTATATGGATTATTACTGACCTACTATGAAAAGCGATTATCATCCCACCAATAAAGAAATGCCGGTCATGATTGGCTGTGTTACGGCGTTGACAAAGACAACAAGAGAGAACGGTGCAACCATTGCAATTCCCGGCTCGCATTTGTGGGGACCAGAGCGTCGGCCACTGAATGAGGAGGCTATTCCCGCAGAGCTTCAGCCCGGAGATGCATTCATCTTCTTGGGAAACCTTTACCATGCCGGCGGTTCCAACATCACACAGTATGCACATATCGATATGTTCTCCGCTTTCTCCTTCAAATTGTGAGGGGATTCTCCAAGTGCTTGCTAATTCAATTTCTGGCATATTATAGGGACGAGTACCGTGAGACGGTTGGAATCTTTCTCTGCAAGCCAACTTTGCGCCCTGCTGAGAATCAATTCCTAATGGTGCCACTCGAAAGAGCCAGGCAGCTCAAACCACAGGCCCAGAGATTGCTGGGCTATGGGCTCTGTGACCCTGGGGTAGGCTTCATGAACTACCAAGACCCAATGAGAGTTCTTTTCGGGGTCGAAGATGAAGAGACCGTCAACATGTGATGCAGTACCTGTCATGAGCAGAAATTCAAGCATGTTGATAAAAAGTCAAGCTCTGGTCACAAATTTGAGAGAAAGCTCTGCCTGGAACTTCAGTTCAAAAGATAACAAATGGACCGATTGCAGCTTCATTTTTTCGAGCAAATTGAATCCAAGTTTGGTTCAAGCTTTGATCCGAGTGTTCCCAGAAGAGGCGTAGCATCTGCAACGCCGTCTGGTTACACCAAAAACCGGTGGCTGATATGGATTGCAAGAAAGCCATTTCGACTTGAGATTGTCTTCCCTTATCCTTTAGGCATTGTGTGCCAACAATGAACAGTGGAAAGAAAACATCATGGATGAATGCAGGATGCGAGACTTTTGTGACAGACTGAATAGTATGCCAGATAATATCACAATATTCCTCTACCCTTTGGGTGTGTTTTGCATGAGGCGCGAGACACTGATAGCTATATACCAGAGTAGCGTAATAATGGGCATCAATTATAGTGCGGAACATGCTTTGGATGGCATCACATTCTGGCAAGGAAGTAACCATTCCAGTAGCTCGATGGTAGGCCGCTTCAAGTTTATCATGCCACTCCGTCATGTCCAGTTCGGTGAGTTCCTCGCCGTTGTCCCAACGATCTGAGTGGAGCCTTTCGGTGGCAGTGATCTCATTGATAAGTGCTGTGAAGGTCCAAAAGTTACCATTTAGGGTTAATTTCCAATCCGTGCTTGTGCTTGTCCTTCCTGGGTATTTGGATCCCGCAAGATTGCCAAATGTCTCCAGATCAACAACTTCTTTAATCAAAAATCTGGAAAGCGCATCTTGGGGCTGTTCTCGCTGAGATTTCAGGTAGCATCTCTCAACCATGGTGCGACAAGCCCGAAGATGCAGTCCCCAGTCCGTTGAGCTAGGAATGTGCAACTCTGAATAGCAAAGGACGAGAGTACAGGCAAGCATCTCCAAGAGTGAAACGTCCGGGAAATCCTTGCTCGAAGTCATAGTATTTGCGCAAAGTTCCAAGCGCATTCTATAGCTCAGGCTCTTCAAAGTGTCATTTCGAATGCGATGATTGATCTGAAAAAAGAATGATGACTGGTTATCATCTAACGACGTGGCAGATAAGTGAGCTGCCGCGAGGCCAGAGATGGATAGTCGGAGATAGTCCGATCTGTGGACTAGAGGCTGGATCAAGCTTCTCCATGGATTACATGGACCATCATCGAACCAAGTCAAATGGGAGACCACCGTGGAGAAGAAATGTTGAAGCAAATTTTCGTTGAGGGATGTAGAAAGATGCCTGTTCAAAAGGTCCACGTCTCTAGACGGAGAGACCCTATCGGTATATAGACCGACAGTGAATTCGTGAACCTCGTCCACGACTGGGCCCGACGGGCCGCTTGCCTTTGGCACTGGTAATGCCTTGCCTTTGAAATTTCCACGACTGGCCACCCCCTGATCCCACCTCAGGTGGATGCGAGGGAAGCCCGGACAAGACAGCTTGCGAATCGTGCACTTTTGACAGTGTGGAAGAGTGCGGTCGCATTTGATGCGGCGTCTAGTACACTGGCGGCAATCTAGGTATCGTTAGATGCATCCCTGCGTGGCGTTATGCACGAAGACTACTCTACACACCTTTAGTCGCTATGTGGCGATCTGGCGGCAAGGAGTTAATCCGAACATTCCTCATCAGTTTGCCAGAAGGCGCCATCTCAGACATTCAAATCAATCAAGAGATGCCGGGGCTAAGGCAAGGGCTCAAGTCATGCATAGCTTCGATTGTCTCTTCACTGATATTTTCTTGTGGAAGCAAGTTGTGGCAGATGATGGCTGTCACCGGTCCCCTCTTCCGATACCCCGCACGATAGCATCTTGTCGCACAGAATTTGGGGCAAAATACCGCTAGACCAAAAATGCTTCATGAGCCTAAAACATCGTCTTCTATTGGACGATCGGTAGTCAGATACGAAGGGCCGAGTAGGCCCAGGTCCAAAGACCCACCAGCCCCTAAAAACGCACCTCGACCCCCGGCGGAGGAGTCAAAGTTCCCTAAACCTCCGTCGGCAGGAAGTCCGAGGTTCAAATAGAGACCAATTTGACGTTGACTTGCATTCATCTCTAATCACAATTGCAAAATTTTCAACATGGGGAAAGTATTCGACGCCGCAGAAGGTAGCATCTCCAATGGTAGCACATGCTGGATATCGAAGCCACTGACTCAATTCCAGTGGCCAAACACAACACTAGCAAGAGTTGCTGGGTCATTCTCTATGGGAAAGTGTACGATGTAAGTATATTCCAACTCCCTCGCGAGGACTGCATTATCCAGCTCATGGATTGAATGGGTCATCCAAAGGTGACCGACTTTGTCTCCGACCATCCCGGTGGTGCAAATGTTATTCTCAAACTGGCGGGCAAGGATGCAACCGAGGAATTCGACTCGGTTCACCCTTCCGGTACGCTCGAAGAGAATCTAAAGCCTAAGGCGTTCCTGGGAACAATCGATCCTGCAACAATAAGCAAGGCAGCACCGCAGTCTGGGGCCTTGGTGAAGACCGAAGTGTACCCTCCTGTTCAAAGTCTTCTCAACATGGACGAAATCGAAGAACTTGCCACGAAGAAAGTGAGCAAGAAAGTATGGGCATACTATTACTCCGCTGCCGACGACAAGATCACCAAGCGCTTTAATACAGAAGCATTCCGCTCAATTCTCTTGCGGCCAAGGGTCTTCATCGACTGCACCGAATGTAGTCTCGAGACGAAGTTGTTAGGCAATCAGGTATCTATGCCTATCTACGTCTCGCCGGCCGCCCAAGCACGACTGGGACACCCATCAGGTGAAGCTGGAATTGCCGAAGCGTGCGGAAGTTTTGGAGCTCTGCAGATTATTTCGAATAGCGCTTCTATGACGCCGGAGCAGATCGTTGCAAATGCTGCACCAGGACAAGCGTTCGGCTGGCAACTATACGTGCAAGACGATCGAAGCAGAAGCGAAAAGATGATCGCTCGTGTTAACAAATTGAGCGCCATCAAGTTCCTCGTTTTAACACTTGACACGCCGGTGATGGGGAAGCGCGAAGATGATCAGCGCAGTGGTAATGTCATCAACGAAATCGCTGAGATGGAAGCTCCCGAGACTTCGAAGGAAGCGCTTGAGAAGCAGGTCTTTTCAGGCATGGATCCATCTCTCACATGGACTGAGACTCTTGCCTGGCTCGAGAAGCACACCAGTCTGCCAATCGTTCTCAAGGGCATTCAGACTCATGAAGATGCGTATATCGCTGCCTTGCATCGATCTCGAGTGAATGGGATTATTCTCTCCAACCACGGAGGTCGATCTCTTGATACATCACCCCCAGCTGTACACACGCTGCTTGAGATGCGCAAATATTGCCCCGAGGTCTTTGACAAAGTTGAAGTCTGGATTGACGGTGGTGTCAGAAGGGGAACGGACGTCGTCAAGGCCCTTTGCCTGGGCGCCAAAGGTGTTGGTATCGGTCGGCCGCCGCTGTGGGGACTGGCTGCCGGAGGCGTGGACGGTGTGAAGAGAACATTGCAGAGTGAGTGAAAGCCAGGCTCCATCCCTTCATCGAATCATTTGATCAAAGGATCTCGATTAATCAAGTTTCCTCAGTCTTGGCCGACGAGACCAAAACCTGCATGCGACTACTCGGCGTACAAAGTCTTGAGGAACTTGGAATGCAGCATGTAAGTGTGATATCCGCCGTCATGTTATAGTATCTGTTGAATCGATTGTTGACTGACAATCTCATGCCCATAGATCAACACCCGGATATTAGAGCAGCAGGTGTATGATGGCCCCTCTGGTCTTGGAGCTTGTCGGGCACAATACTCGTCAAAACTTTAGGAGAGTACTCTTTGTGGAGATTCGCGCCATTCCAGAGCCCTGGATGGTTTCAGGAGCAAGTTGAGGTAGCTAGAATTTTACCTCCCATGTACCCATCGCTTAGGCCAGGCAAGCCATTCGCGGAACCCGGGATGGATGTTCCTCTCAATATCCTCTAGCAGCTGGCGTGCCATGCCATTCAAATACCAGTAGTGATCAACCGTCTGCAAGAGAACGCAGTAGTGTGCAAGAAGGACGAGCGCCGCCGGGTGATGCGCCTCCAAGTCCTTGTGAAACTGCTTAGAAAGTGGGTAGGCCCATAGAAAAACCATGCCCGCCTCCACATGAGGCCCGGCGAGTTCTAGCTGCCTGGTAGAGTTTTTGTAGAATTTGAGGGCGGCTTCATAGTCCTTCCGATGCTCTGAATCTTTCTCTGCGATGTCGTCTTTATTCGTCGTTTGGGGGAATGGATACTCTTCAATGAAACTATCGAGGCGGGATATTTGGGTCCAGATATTTGTTGGTAATAGAGACTGTGCTGCAACGGCAGGGCTGTATGAACATTAGAATGCTGCAACTTGCAATGATCTCCAAGGACAGATGATGTCGTATAGAATAAGCAGCTTACCTGTGAACACGCATTTCACTCTCAAGCCATACGGAATTTGCCATAGGCGCCAACTGTGTCCTACCAAGTGACGGGAGGAACGGTTTCATAATTGCCTGTAAGCCTTTCACGCTAGCAAACAGCTCGATGGTATTTACTATTGGGCTCGGCCACCGAGAAACACCCAGTCGAATCGGGACGGTACACAGGTGTATCGAGATCATAGACGCAAAGCAAAAAACGGGTTGCCAATTCGCAGTATCGATGGGTGATGCGATGAGTTCCCGGAACTCTTTGAGCCCCGCGGCAAGATGATATGCAGACGCCTTGATGTATTTTTCCTTCTGTCCTGACACTGGATAGAGGTATGCGCGGTGGACAGCGGCGATAGCGAGAATCCCGTGCATGAGGTACTTATTAGAGTAACCCTCGGTAGGCATAACAACGCGCCAGACGTGGCGTGCATCTTCGCGTAGGGACAAGGTGTTGGATGTCACCGTGCAATAATGGTGCATCAGCTCCAAGTCAAGGCCCAAATCTTCTTTCTGGACCGGGGAATCCAATGGTGATCTAGGCAAGATGCCCAAAAATTCTAGCCTATTTTCTGACTCGGGCCTAATGTCTGAGCTGTCAAGTACCCAGGGATAGCTGCCATTGGGAGTCGGCGCATAGTTTCCAGGTTGCGGATGTGAATAAACTTGGGGGGAGTCCAGGGCCTGGGGCTGTGACTTTGTGGCTGGGGATACGCTTGAGACGGGTGACTCTGCATGGTCACTGGGCGCAACATAGCTGCACTGGATAGCGTGTTTGACACAGTTTGTGCATGGATAACGCTCATCGCACTGCCCGCATGGTTAAAACAAAGTCGGGTAAGCTAGGAGATGGGGAAGGAGAAAAACCTTCAGTCGGCGGGACTTGCATTCGGGGCAGCCATTACGCGACTTGCGATGTGTCCTACGCGGGCCCATTAGAGATAAAGACAATAAGGGCTTTGAGTAAGATTCTAGTAGACCCTGGAGTGGGATACAGTAGATAAAGGAATTCGAATTCGAGTACGGACTCGGTTACGGATTCGGATACGGATGCGGATGCGAATCCGTAACCGAGTCTCCACCATGCACGGAAAGAACCTGCCAGACCCACTTATGCCATGGAATAAAAGGGTCGGCTACAGTGTTTCGTATAACCCCAGAGCAGAACAATTCGGGGCTAAATTGATCAGAAACCCCAGAAGACTTCGTAAACCACAAATTCCAGGTCGAATCTGGGGCATAGTATACTATTTTGAGGTCCTAGACGTCAATTTTTACCATATCTAACCCATCTTACTAAGACTACTCCGTACAAACCTGACTTGCGTATTGCGTATAGCCGCTCAGCCCACAGCCTGGAACCAGTGGATTCCGGAGTAAGAAATCGATTCCAATCCCCCATCCTTGGCGCAATTAGGGCCGTTAGGGTGGCTGTAGCGACGGGTAAGCGATGGAGAATTTGATATGAAAATAGATCTATAAAACCCCTCGGCTCCTCCCGAAAGGATAATTCGCTAGGCCCAGATACACTTTCTTTCTCTCCTTTCTAGAGTGAGGCAGTATGAACCACGAGAATCTCTACGGGTATATCCCGTCTATCGCGGCGGGCATCATCTTCATCATCCTCTTCTCTGGGACGACCTTCTACCATGCATTCCAATTAACAAAGGCCCGATGCTGGTACTTTATTCCCTTCGTCGTGGGAGGTGTCTGTATGTTCGAATCCACCCCTCAAAAGTCATTATCATATAGATGCAACGAATACTGACTTTTTTTCCTTCAAATCTCCAGTCCAGATCATCGGATATATCTGCCGCGTCATCGCTCGCAATAACCTCAGCTCCGTGCCCATCTACGCTCTGCAATCGGTGTTAATTCTCCTCGCACCCCCGCTATACGCCGCATCAATCTACATGGTCCTCGGTCGAACAGTCACATACCTCGACGCCGAGAACCTGAGTCTCGTCCGCGTCCGCTGGTTGACCAAGATCTTCGTCTCGGGCGACGTTTTCTCGTTCTTACTCCAATCCGCCGGTGGTGGTCTCATGGCCTCTAAAAACATCAGCTCCCGCGAAACGGGCTCCAACATCGTCATTGGCGGTCTCGTCGTGCAGCTTCTTTTCTTCGGATTCTTCGTCGTCGTCGCTGCAATCTTCCACTATCGCATTGAGAAGAATCCTACATCAAAGTCTCAAAATGAGCGCCTCTCGACGAGTGCTCAGGGCTGGCGTCAGCGTAACTGGTTGACTGTTTTGCTGGCGTTGTATGTGGTAAGCGCGTTGATTTTGATCCGGTCGATTTTCCGCCTTATCGAGTATAAGGGTGGGTTTGATGGGTATATCATGACGCATGAGTCATTCGGGTATATCTTTGATGCCCTGTTGATGTTTATTGCCATGGTTGTCATGAATGTATACCATCCCGCGGTGATTCTTGGGGATGGAAGGGGTGGAGGTAGGCAGTACTCTGAGTACGGTGAAGATGTTCGGTTGTAGAAGTGAATTTGTATTGTTTTCATTTCTTGTAATTATGGGACAGTCAATTGTTTGAGTTTGGCGCTATAGAATGGGGGATATCCAACTTTTTTGACATGCGAGTGACAGATATAATAGATCAGCGAATCATGAAGGCAAGGCCGTTCGTCCTTGGCAAAAAGATCAACAAAAAAAATCTCAAAAATCGTTTCTCATGTCATCATGTATAAGGTCTGTATTCCACACTACGGCGGACTTCATAACTTTTCCGCACGAGACCAGTTCCCAACCCCTTGGCATAAAGGTCAGGCGGGGGTCGAGCACCCGCCGAGCCTCGAGTAGAAACAGGCAGCAGGCTTGGCCCATAGTCTAGCTCCCCACTTCTCCGTGTTCGAGCCAGACTAATAATCTTCTCAATCTCGAGAGCCTGGAGCTGACCCTCACCACGGTCAATCGCCGGGACAGGTTTATTTTTCCGAGATAACCAGCGTCGACTGCGGAGCGTGCCCGATCGGAAGAAATCCCCGATATCATCCACAGACAGCGCAACCAAAATCAGAGGGATTGAAATGGCAAATCCAACGCCGAATGTATATCGGGCGACATATCCAAGATTCAAATTTTCGAATTCTTTCATATTGATTGTGAAAATTGATGTGATGAAGGACAGTGGTAAGAAGATGATTGTAACAATGGTGAACACCATGATGGTCTTGCTTTGCCGGGTGGTACCCGCTGCTTGGTCACGAGCGAAACGGGCTTCGAAGGCGTTGGCGTGTTTTTGCTTGAGGTCGAGTAGATCCGTGATAGAGTGGTAGATACGCTCGGCTTGCTTGTCCATACGATCGATGTCTTTCAGATGCATGTCGATCATGCGTTGTTGGTCCTTGAAACGTTTCTTGACGTCGACTTGGGAGGTTTGCTGTGCCAGGTAGATCGAACAAATGACATCTTGGAAGTCCACTAGAACATGTTTCTGGTGCTCCAGCACAGTACGGATCATGTTCAATTCGTCTCGGATATCTTTCGTCTCTGCCAGCAAATCGGTTTCTTCACCGATATCCAGTAGACGATCGACGAAGAGCGGTTGGCCATCGTCCAGATAATAGTCCTCGTCATCAGATGGGTTGTCTTCCTCTGCTGCATCGCGGCCAGAGATTGAACGGGCTGAACTTCGCGACAATGGATTCAGTTTTCGGTGGCTCTTCAACCAGGCAGATGCTTGCACAGATGCATGATTGAAGCGGTTGAAGAGCAGCGTCTCTCGGTCCGTGGCGATACCGATAGAGGACTCGAACATATCCAGGAACTGATACTCATCGTCTCCAAGACGGTGACGGTCGAAGACACCCGAGCATCGATTGGTAATGATAATGGCGAGATCATATACCGACCTAACGGGGTCTCGAGTCTTAGAGTTGATATCCTCGATGATTCCATCCAACACATTCAGAGGGTCATTCTTCGGCTGGTCCCACCGCTGCGGGAAACTGGTCACGATAAGGTTAGTGCCGAGAACCCACATCCACAGCTGATCAACCATGAAGATCTTAGGATCTGTGCCTGGCCCTTCACGTCCAGGGCCCTTGGTCTGATATCGGTATACTACCTGATCCTGGTCACGACTCTGGGTATCAATGTTCGGATAGAAGAACTGGTCTAGAGTTCGACGGACGTGCAAAGAGGTCGTCGACGAAGACAGATGCGCATCAATCAGCATCTCATCGCGCGTACGAACTCGTTTCATACCACTGGGCTGGAAGCTCAACATCTCAGCCCGCTGGATCGCGTCTTGCATCTTCTGTCTGCGCTCCGCAGTTTCGAAATGCAGATACGGCATATACACGCAGACATTGCACGCCGGGTTATGGCTCGCTTGAGGATCCCGGCAGAGAGACAATGAATGAAGAGACGAGCGTGCTTGTTTCTCCGTCGGACCCCATGGCGATTTACTTTTGACCTCGGATTTGGGCGTTCCTGGGTTGCTTCCCGATTTGCCGGGCTTCTTATGTTTGTTTTTCTTCGAGGCACCTCCGCTGCTTTCGTCGTGCGAATGGGAATCCACCCGGTCAAGTTTGCTACCAGGTCCCTTCTGTTTGCGGTACGTAGAGCTGGTATCTGTCATGATCGATGGTGCAGAATCTGACTGCTGCTTTTCCATCTTTTCCTCTTCTCGCCGCTCAAATGAACGCGGGGTGTGTTGGCATAAAGGCCGCATGAAGTGCGAGTGTATTTTTTGGCCCCGATGTTGATAATTGAAGGATTTCTCGAGGCCCTTGAAGCCATCGACATCATGCGCACCTTCTTCGATGAATGACTTGGTGAGGAGTGCCTCGACCCAAGCCATGTTATTTGCTGGGAGATGGATCCAGCGAAATTCAGTGGCACGACTATCTGCCGGCACGGTAGTCACGGCTTGCTTGCGAGGATTCTCTGGATCTCTGCCATAAAGCAGATTAAAGACCGACATTCGTTTGACACGGTTCTCATTGTGGAAATTGCCAAAGTCGACAACGGTGGCATCGAAGGCCGCGCAGGCATCTTTCACATCGTTAGACAGAGACTCGACATTGTTAAAGGGCGCCAAAAGGAGAACAATATCTTTGCGCTTGAACTGCGCGGCTCGCAAGAACGGAGTGCTGCCAAAGTTATCGCGTATACGACGTTTCAAATCTGGTCGCTCCAAGAGAGACTTAACAACCTCAGTATGACCACCTTGCGCAGCAAGATGCAAAGGGGTCACACCATTCAGAAGCTGGCTATTGATATGCGCACCGGCACGCAATAAAATGCGAACGATTGCCTCGGACCCTCGTTCGCAAGCATTGTGAAGCGGCGTCCATCCACCATCACTGCAAGCATTGACCGCGGCCTCATGCTGCAACAGTAATTGAACAATATCCGCCCTGTCATGCGCTGTCGCAATATGCAAGGCCGTCTTCCCTCTCAACTCGGCAGCATCGATATCCGCTTTGGGACCATCCGGTCTGTTCAACAATAGCTCCGCAAGCTTCCAATTACCCTGAGCACAAGCCCAATGCAACGGCGTCCTCCCGAGCTCATCCTGCCCGTCAATCCCATCAACTAGACAATCCGTCCTCAAGAGCAACTTCACAATCTCATCGCCCCATCCCCACCGACACTCCTTATCCGCCGCCAGATTATGCAGCACATTGCGCTTTCGGTGATCTCTCGCATTCACATTCGCGCCGCGCATAATAAGTAGCTGCAAAATATCGGCATGGTTCTTCCACGCCGCCGTCATCAGTGCCGTACGACCCTCCTTATCCATGGTATCTGGCGAGGCGCCATGGTCCAGCAATAGCCGCACAATCTGGTAGTGGTCGCGCTCGACGGCGCGGAGCAGTGGCGACAGTCGATTTCCCGTTACGTCTGTCTTTGCGCCAAGTTGGAGGAGGAACTCGGTCGCGGCGACGGAGCCTCGCTCGGCGCTGCGCATAACGGCCACTCGCAGGAAGTTGTCGCTGAATTGGTTGTACTCGCGGGCCAGTGCAATCACCGTCCGGAGGGCTTCGATGTCGTCGTTTTCGGCAGCCCGGAGCAGTCGCGGCTCCAGGCGCTCGTGGCCGTCGCTGGCCATGCTGGCGGTCCGGGCCATGCTTGGAGAGGGGGCCCGGATGGGGTTGATCTCGGATTCGGACGGTCGGCCAGTGGATATCCTTCGATAGGCGGGTTGTTATTCCATCCTCCCCTAATATCTTGTGTGAATGGTGTGGTTCGCAGGACTGGCGAGTATTAGTGAGCTGCGCGCGATATCCGGGGAACAGACAGTCCACACGGAGAAGAAGTTTAGTTCAGATCTTTGAGGGCCCGAGGTCACTCATTAGGTAAGGAAAAGATCTGCGCTGGGGCAGATTGACCTCTCTGTCTCCCTTAGTCCTCCTCTAGTCCAGACGGGACGGTTTGGTTTTGACTGCGGCAGTTGTGGCTGCTGCGCCTCGTATTGCCTCCCTATTTTTTGGCGAGTGGCCGCCACCCGTTAGTGTGTGGAACATAAGCGCAGATGCCCGTTGAACTGGCGAATTCCAGTGCACTTTGCCGATGTCCTTGTTCAGTCAGACGCTGCCCGTAGAGAGTATATTGGTAAGTCTTGGGGAAACAGTTTATACATTGGCGCATTGGTACCGTTCATGGAGGACCGTGTGGTTCCATGGTTCATTATGGCCCTCCAACGGGTCAACGAAATACTACTGGACACCAGACAACTACAAAAAAATCTTCTCGTAAACACATTCACTTTCTGAGAAATACTCATAGTCCAATACTCATACAACCTTCCATTATGCAGATATTAGAATCTCTATTCCCTATCGGGCGGTCTCCGACACATCTGAAGAAAAGAAAACACAAATTACGAGAAGCAGGGGGGGGAATCCAACACACAGAAGAAAGAGAAAAGATAGATGGAAAAAAAAGGAAAGACCAAATAGAGAACCCGGTTCCCACCCTCCAGTGATGCTGATGCTAATATGCTGAATAATTATGATGAAGGTGCTGTGCTCTCTCTCCATGCTCCTCTCCCGTGTAATTAAAAGGGTTGTTTTTTTATCCTCTTCGCAGCCCTGTGCATCGCGCCGACCCAACCCATGTCACAAATGTGCGCCTATTAACAAACAATCAAGAAAGAAAGAATTTCAAAAGGAGGGAGATGGAAAATCAAAAATTAGGGGTGGACAGAACACCATTCCATTGAGTCACAGAGACAAGGAAAGAGGAACGAATAACAAGTGCAAAGCCCTTAGTGCTTCTTCTTGTCCTTCCTGGGCACCTCCTTCAAGATGTCATCGAAACTCATGTTGGGGTTGAAGCGGCTAATGGGACGAGTGGGAGGCTCAATGGGAGCAATACCCGCGGGGAGCGGAAGGGCCTCCAGACCCGGATAGATCGAATGACGATGCTCAGCGCGCTGGGCAGCACCAGGGGAACGGGTGCGAGGAATAGCTGGCGGGGGTGGGGTGAGGCCACCGGGGACATGACCCATCATCGAAGGCGGGTGCGGTTCGGATGAAGACCCAGCGGATGACTGCTGGCCTTGGTAAGGAGAGGAGATGGAAGATTCATCTTCCTCGTATGCATCCTCGACCATTGGGGGCTCGATCAGAGCGCCGGCCTCAGCCCACTGTTCGGCCACTTGCCAGCAGTGACTGCGTCGGTAGACACCCTCGACACCGTTGATGACAACGTCGGACGGCAGGCTTACCACACCAGCACCACCGGCAACACCAAACCAGGCACGAGCAGTCTTGGTGTCATTATGAATCCAGGGCGCACCACCGCGGGGGGCAATGCAGAGGAAGTACTCAACACCCTCGTTAAAGCGAACCTCGGGAACGTCCACAACCAGCATGGGCAGAGATTGGAGCACAGCGTAAAGGAAGATCCACTGTCCGCAGCGCAGTTCCAGCAGATCATCCACGCTCTTGCCGTTGGCACATCGTCGCTCAAATTGGGTGAAGCTCTCGATGAATGGAGTAGGTCGCATGCTCTCACGAGTGTATGAGCCCATGAGGACGGCGTTGATGTCCGAAGCCTTGAGCTTCTTAGCGCGGTACTTGGCCTCCTTCTTAGCGTCCAGAGGCTTGCGGTGCAGCCCTTGCACAGACGGCAGCTGGGGAACATCGAACGGAATGGGAGGCGCGACGGGAGGAGTACTGCGGTCATACTCGCTCAGCACGTGCCGGAGAGCACGAAGCATGATAGCCTGGGGGTCTGTTGGGGAGGGGTCGCCACCGGGACTGGAGGAGTCGATGGTGCGGGTAGTCAGGTTGGTGCGGTCGACGAGCAGATCGTATAGATCAGTGAAATCACCATACAGGTCCAGGAGGAGTTGGCGGTTGAGCCCGCTTTCTTCAAAGGCATTCTTCTTGGAGCGAGCCTTGGGTGGCCAGGCGCCGTACTTGTTGCGGTAGTAGTTGATGGTGAAGCGGCGGAACTCTTGGAAACTGGCCTTCCAGTTCTTGAAGCGGATGATCTTGCTTTCCTCGGAAGAAGTCGAGTTCGCAAAACCGGAGAAGACCGAGGGGAAATCAAAGTCCTCCAGCTTGCCGTATAGGCCCCGCAGACGGGTATCCAGGTCGATAAAGCCACGCTCCAGGCGCTTTTGGGTGATCGGATGGATGAAGCTGTATTTGGGGCTACGGAGCTGCTTGAGCTCATCTAATTTGCCAACACCGTGAACGAATCCCTCCAGGTATAGCGGGTAGTAGCGAAGCCGCTCGCCCAGCACAATGGCTTCGATCGTCTTCTCACGGCTCTTTCGCACGTCAGCTAGGCGTAGTTCGTCGCAGTAGTTGCTGAAGCTGGAGGTAGCCGTTTCGCCAAAGTTGGATCCATCCAGGTTGGAGAACTCGAATCGGGACAGCAAGACGGCCACATCCATGAAGATGCTGAAGAGAGATCCAGACTTGGGAGTTGCAATGAGGGATTGGCCCAGCAGGAAAGCAAACAGGTTGCGGAACAAGAGCAGGGTCTCCAGGTCTTCTGGCGTGAGCTTGGAGTGAGGGCTGGACACGTCGCTGTTCAGAGGAATGGGGAGATACAGGTGCAGCTCCTGAACTTCATCATCGGGACCGTCATCGACAAATGCCATCCGCTGGCTGCCCGAACTATCATTGTCATCGTCGTCTGCTAACCGATCCTGCGGGGTCAACGGTGGTGAGATTGGGTTCTGAAGAGAAAGCGTGCGTGTGGACTGCTCCAAGCCACTCTGTTTTGAGTCGGTGCCTCGAGCAAGGTACGTCAGAGATGGGGATTCAGCAAAGATGGTGGAATCGACTTTGAAGGAAGGCGCCCGGCCGGTGTTCTGGGGGAAAAGGTAGACAAAGGTGTCGCCTTGCTCGTTCCACAGCTCGGCGATCTAAAACCGGAGATGGTCAGCAAAGGGTTCCGGGAGTTTTGTCCCCATACAGCTTCTCTCTTCATGTTCCACATACCTGGCCGCCTCTCGACAAAGGTTCCATGTCGTATACCACCTTCTGATCTAACCCGGCGATCCAGGCACTTGGCAAGGCCGGGGAGGCCGGGGTTGGCATGCGCTTGTCCACCGAGCTCGCCCGCGACCGACCCATCATACCCGGCATCCAACTTCTGCGTTTCGATGGCGTGCCCGGGCGCGAGTCTGGTGTGGAGCCCGGGATGGCCAACCCGGCCGAACTGGAAGGTCGGGTCATATCGCGACCCCTGCTGCCAGGGCGAGCGTCGGTTGGCGAGCTCGGCGCACTGGTGGCCAAGTCATGATTCACGGCCAACAATGACGGTGGGGGCGGGAGACTTTCAAGGTCGAAATCCACGGGACCGGCATTCGGGACGGTCCTTGGTTCTGAGAACACCGCATTGGGAGTCGAGACATGTCGAGTCGGTCGCGAATTGCTTCGTCGCCTCCTATCCTGGGAGAGTTCTGAGTCATTCAATCCCGACGAGGCCGGCGAACTGGGCGCATTGTGGTCCTTGTGTGAGCCCAGTGAAAAGAGGGAGGAGATACGCTTCGCCGATTTAACGGGAGCTGACAACATCTTTTCAGATGTCTTTTTTAGGGCAGAGAAAGAGGAGAGGAGGGGAGGAGGGGGGTGGATGAGAGGGAAGTGAGTGTGTGCTGAGCACCTCGGAGTTCAGGAGAAAGAGACGAGAGTCACAGTAGGCTCGTTTGGGTCGAAAGAGTGGACCAGGTCAGAGCCGGGCGGAGCGCAAGAGGGTGGGGGGGGGAAGGTCAAGCCTTGCGACGCATGGAAAGAGGAATGGGAGAGTAGCGACCGATGATGCAGTAGAAAGTCGCGAGGTCGTGATCGAGGTGGTAAAGGGGATGGTTCAGAGAATGGATCGGCAGGAGGGATTTGCAAGAATGGCAGGGAGAGACGGCGAGGGAATGATGAACTGCGGACACCCCCAAACAGACCGACAATCGGAGAAAGTAAAGAAGTTGTCGAGATGAAAAAAAAAAGAAAAAGAGAAACCTTCGCCAGCTTCAACTTTTTTCAGGGGTATTTCAAGAAAAAAAAAAGTCAAACTGATATTTTCTGATGAACTGTTTTGAATCTTTACAAGAAGCCGGAGCCTTAAACTAAAAACTAAAAAACCGGAGGGCCTTCGATCCGGTTCCTTTCCATGCCAATAATAGTAATCGTAGCTCCGGCTTTGCTGGGTTCCCTGGCTGTGCATGTCTCGGTGGAGCCCTGCAGTGCGAAAACCTGAATAACATACGAATCATGAGCCCCCAAAGGCCCTTGTGCATGCTGACTGTTCTCCGATGTTGGAGAACGGACATGACCTATGCTGCTACAATATTACTATTCTAATAATGAAGGACGGGGAACGAACTGGCTGTCTGGTGATTTCGAGGATCATACAGTACTATACATTTGGGCACCTTCCTGACCTCGGAGGAACTCACCAGCTGATTAACTAAGTTAGCTAGCTCACGGTAATCATCTGTTGTAGTTGACGGACTACAGAGGACTCCATACTGGTATGCACGTATAATTAATAATAAGCTATTGCGTATTATTGCGAAAAATCTCATTTGAAAGTCCGAGAGCCGTGAAAATTAGATTGCGCCTCGACACATCAAATTTCTGCCTGGCAGCCTGGCGGCGGAGTATTTAGCCTCTAGTACATACATGGTTAGCTCACAATGGACCTAGCAATGCTGCAATTGTCAATAATAATAATAATGCAGAAAGAATTTTTTTGGAGAACTGGCGCTAGTGGATTTGGAAAGTAAAACGAAAAGGGAAAGGACATAGGAGGATAATAGTTAAATGAGAGAAAAAAAAATCAACAGAACTAGACAAACAGACTGCTTACGCCGTACGGAGGCCTCTGGAGGGTCAATCTAATCTTACGGTTGTACTGAGACAGTTTATAGTTAGTGCCTTGGGGCTTTGCGACTAATCTGACGCAAAGCATCGCATCATGATGTCTTGGCTGTATAGTAGTAGGCCTGAGCATATACTGTATGCGACGAACCATTACAAACCAGCCTGGTGAGTAGTACGGAAAATATACTTTTAAGATTCCCGCTCTGAAATACTTCGACAAGACGGTTAATGTCAGAAACTAGGGGCCCTACGAGAAATGAAAGATAGAATAGAACCTTAATCCGATGGTATCATCATCTTGTTTGCGGGTTCCTTGTGCCTGTTACCATATTCCGTTCTTTCTTTCCCCCCTCACCCAGAGAATCGCGTTTCCCGGTCCATCCTTTGGCCTTGTCAATCAGGCCCACGGGTCCATCGACTGACGTTATCTTCTACATCTCTCCCTGCGCTTACCTAGCTTCTATAATTCCAATTCCCTCGAGCATCCCCCCTCCAATCAATCCCACAGTCATGACTGCGCCCCCCGACCAACGGCACGACCAACCGCCCATCGATCTACTCAGTGGCTGGCCGAACCCCGCGCTCCTCCCCGCCCCCGATCTGCTCCGCTCCGCCACGACAGTTTTGACAACCCCCTCAATCGCACGCCCAGGCTTGTTGTACGGACCCGATGAAGGCTACGGGCCTCTGCGCGCCCACGTGGCCCAGTGGCTGGGTGCCTTCTATCAGCCTTGCGAGCCAATTTCGTCCGGGCGCATTTGCATCACCGGTGGGGCCAGCCAGAACCTCGCCTGCGTCATGGCCGTCTTTACTGACCCTGTATACACGCGCGGGGTGTGGATGGTCGATCCAACCTACCATTTGGCTGGCCGTATCATAGATGATGCGGGTTTCGCTGGGCGGGTTCGAGGGGTCCCCGAGGATGACGAGGGGATAGACCTAGCCTTCCTGGAGAGCGGATTACGTGCGGCGGAGGAGAAGGCGCATGCCGAGGGCAACACTGAACCGGTATCGCCCTGAAATAGACAATGGATACGGTAGTCTGCTTTTGCTCCTCGAAAAGCAGAAGCAGAAGCAGACTGGGCATCGCTGTCTCATTCTCACCATCCACTGAACTTATCCCAAATCACTGGCGTCGACTAATACGTTTCTCTTTGTACGCTTCCAGAAATTCAAACCACCCCGGCCGTGGCGCAAGATCTACAAATATATCATATATGCCGTCCCCACATTCGCCAATCCTTCCACCAAGGTTATGTCCCTGGGTCGTCGAGAACAATTGGTTCGACTAGCTCGCCAGTACGATGCACTGCTGGTTACCGACGACGTCTACGATTTCCTGCAGTGGTCGCCGACTCCTGGGGGTAAGCTGGCCGCCCCCGAACACGCGTGCCTCCCCCGCTTAGTGGACGTGGATCGTTACCTGGACGGTGGCCCTGTCGATGAATGGGGACACGCAATAAGCAATGGCAGCTTCAGTAAACTGCTCGGTCCTGGGGCTCGCACCGGCTGGGCCGAAGCGTCCGAAAAGGTCGCTTACGGATTATCACAAGTGTATGTTTTGTGTTTTACGTGCTTCTTTGGCCCTTACTTTTGGTTCGTTCGTTCTCATCCTCGACGGAGCCACATACAGCCGGTGTACTTTTGGCATGATTGGAGTGGAGTATCCAGTTCATGCGCGCTTGATATCACGGACATGCACCATGTTCCTTGAAACATCCAGCTAACCTGGTAACGACTCCTTTCTACAGAGGCTCCTCGCGCTCCGGTGGCGCCCCTTCTCAACTTTGTTCAACCATCATTGATCAACTACTCCCCTCCGGCATCCTCGACAACTACATCCAAACAGTATTGCAGCCTGCATATTCAGAGAGGTATCATGCGCTACTGGGAGCGATCCAGGAGTACCTAGTCCCACTCGGGGCGACGGTTGCTTCTTCCGATACCGTTGCCGGCGGATATTTCATCTGGCTCACCTTGCCGCCGCCACTGCTGGCGGCAGATATAGTACAGCGAGCGCAGCAGGAGGAAAACCTGCGCTTAGCGCCTGGCACGCTGTTCGAGGCTGGTAACCCACAGCGGCCAAGCGAGCGGTTTGCTGGCTGCCTGCGCCTCTGCTTTGCGTGGGAAGAACCGCGTCACCTGACCGAGGGGGTGCGTAGGCTCGCACGCGTCCTGAAACATGCGCTTGAGTAGCTCAGAGCTTGCATTTCCGGTGGTTAAGTTAACTACCGAAAAGGGAAAATTGACCCCAAATTGCCACTGGTGGTGCTCGGAGGTGGGCGGAACGTCCCGGGCGAAAGAAATAAAAGTGGACTAGGACGCGTGGCAGGCACACTAAAAGGCAGCAATATATACTTCTCTGGGGGTACAGTACGGAGTACAGCCTGGCGGTGCCACCGCCGAGACATACTAGTATACTAGTAGTATTAGCACTAGAATACCAGAACTGAGAGATACCGGCGACCATGATCGTTCTGGAAGGATAGATGGGAGTATTCTGTGTAGAAGGGCGGTGCTTTATGTTAGTGCTGTGCCACCAAGCTTACGAAGAGTAGAAGCAGTAGTCACAGCTTGAACCGCGGTTTGGCGATCGACTCGCCTTGCCCAAGGAATTGTCGTTCGCCGACCAAGGTACTCAGCCGTACTTAACCAAGATCCGAGTTTCGATTCAATAACCTACAGTTACTTGGTACTACCTACTGTATTGTTCCAATCTCCCAATGGTGGCCCTGGAATGGAAGGGCTTAGTCAGGCTGGTCCCGTGGAACGATTGTTTACTGTGAGTGCTCCCAAACTTCTAGCGAGATCAATTCCGAAATGTCCCCAACAACCCGCACAAGAAGGGCAACTGAGGCGCGATAAAAGATCTTCCCACTGTGACAAGGATCCTGGACACCTTGCAATACTATTGGCCCGGAGAGAAAGCGAGCACTTCGTACCTGGCCATCGCCGCATCCGCGCTAAACCACATAGCACTACCGCAGCACCGCTAGGGCGGGTCCCCCAAGGCTCAGGGGCCGACAAAAGCTTGGCCAGCCGTGATGATCTACCCGATGCAGATTGCCAGATAGCGCATCTGCACCTGCAGCAAAGTCCGAGACAGCCGGGGGGAGGAAGAGGAAGAGGCGTCTAGTCGAGTCTAGCCCTTGGGTGAAAATTCCCTTGAGAAGGGCGGGCGTTGACAGCCTCCTCCGTCGTCATCAAGAATCTTCCTCCGGTGCCGACCGCGCCGGAATGTTCATCCATAACAACCGGCATCCTGACAAGACATTCTCGCAGCGGAGAGTCTTGACCACGGGCTCCGTGGCCTGGACGCGACCAAGTAGAAAGGCGAGTCCTCCAGCGGCGCAGCTTGGACCCAGGCATGATCGCTGGTGCCGAGCAACACTGGGCGTGGCGAGAATGGGCAACCAGCGCGCTCGTTCGAGGCCGGCAGTCGCACGGTTGCTATCAGTGCTGCTGCTACTGCTATTGCTGCTCCCCCCTTCTCCCCTGATGATCTTGTTCCTCGAATCAAATAATTCAGCGCTGGTCTCCTGTCCCTCTGTCCTGTCCCGTCGCCGTTGTGACCAGGGGAGGCTCCACCCATCATCAGGGGATTATACTAGGAGAGGGGAGGGGGGACATACCAGAGGCGCTGGCCATGTTCGCGCCGTCCCACATCCCGTACATTGCTGCCATGGAAGATGTGCCAGGAAAATGATTCCCCCCCCCCTCCTCTCGAGGCATCTGACGCGACAGCTCCAAGTCCATGCGGGCAGAAACCTCCAGATGGATGGAATGGATGATCCGGCATACCCTGTTTTGGCGGGGGGATCGCGATCCCTTTGGCAGCCACCGTCTTGGTATTTGGTATATAGCGCGTAGAGACCCCGTAGACCTCAATTCTGGGACTTTTCTTTGCCCTAGTTCTTGTCTTGCCCTTTGGCTTCTACCCAATACTATCCTTTTGGGCAGGTTTTCCTAAGACCTTCATCTCCACTGGGCATTGACAGTATAGTATATACCGGTATATACGGAGTACTGACTTGCTATCGATTCGCCCATATTCAAGGTCTACGACTGGCTAGACCCCTCGACCTGAAGAAACCGTGAGCCTGTGGCCACTCCTGCTCATTTGACGACCTCGCCTCCCGAACCGCGGGTTGTTTCCACCAGTGAATCTGCAACACTCGGCTTGGCGATCGCCTCCTCCCAGTGTTTCATCCCCGGCAATCGCGTTTCAAGCGTCGGCGTCGATACGCCCGCGGGGCTGTCTGATTGGGTGGTGTCGGTGGATTGCAGGGCGCTGTGTGTTGTGATTGGCGCTGTGGGAAGTGATTCAGGAACGATACGTGCAGATTACGCCTGGAATACGCGGAATTGGTACCATACAGACTACTTACAAGGTGAGTGCCGCCAGCATCTCCTCGAGGACTTCTCTTTTATTCTCCGTTCTCTTTGACCCATTGTTTGATTGTTGCCTTCCTTTCTACTTTCCCTTCTTCCTTTGTTCTTTTGTGGTGTTGCCTGTGGCTTCATCTGGGCAGCTTCCTTTTCAACGCCCGTTGTTCCTATTCACTCCTTTGTTTGCGGGTCGAAGTATAGATCCACTAGACTGGTAGGACGACTATCATCGACTATCAGACCAGAGCTACCTTCGCATCCAATACCTTCTTTCTTGCTGGGAAACGCAGTCTGCAATTGCTGCCTTCCTCAAATCGCGCCTTCTTGGCTGCTCGTGTTCTCACTTCCGACCCTCCTGCCGACGCTGCTGGTTTAAGCGCCGCCAGGAGTCCTGATCTTTTTACCGATCTCTACTACAATCTTCAGTACTGGTTACTGAATTTCGCTCTCTCATAGGGGTTCGGTCTCTCAATCTTAACAAACGAAACACATACGCATTAGTTTCGCTGCAGGTTCAGCGACTAGCTATCTAGAAGATGGCGCGTTTCCAAACTTCCATCATGATGTTCTTCGCCCACCTCATTCTCCTGCTGGGTCTCCCGACTGCCCTGGTTGGTGCTATTCCCGTGACGCCTGCTCCCAATGAGCTGGAGCTGGCTGCATCGAAGCGTGCTGCATCCAGCTACTGGGTGGGAAATATCAAGCGCCAGGGCACCGTGCCATTCGCTAGCTCCAGCGACTATCAAGTATTCCGTAACGTGAAGGACTTTGGTGCCAAGGGTGAGTCGCAAAACGATGTCCAGCATGTATTCACCGCACATGGCTAACATCATAATAACAGGTGATGGATCAACCGATGACACTGCGGCCATCAACAAGGCCATCTCCTCCGGTGGCCGCTGCGGCAAGGGCTGTGACTCGTCCACGACTACTCCTGCCCTGGTCTACTTCCCGCCTGGTACCTACGTCGTTTCGAAGCCCATCGTGCAGTACTACTACACTCAGATCGTCGGTGATGCAGTTGACCTGCCCGTAATCAAGGCTGCTGCCGCATTCGCTGGCATGGCAGTTATCGACGCCGACCCCTACGAGGACAATGGCGATAACTGGTACACCAACCAGAACAACTTTTTCCGTGCCATTCGCAATCTCGTCATTGATCTTACTGCTATGCCTCAGGGCTCTGGTGCCGGTATCCACTGGCAGGTTGGCCAGGCTACCAGCCTGCAGAACATCCGATTCGAGATGATCAAGGGTGGCGGCTCCGCCAACAAGCAGCAGGGTATCTTCATGGACAACGGATCCGGAGGTTTCATGTCCGACCTGACCTTCAACGGTGGTAACTACGGCATGTTCCTGGGTAACCAGCAGTTCACCACTCGCAACCTGACCTTCAATGGCTGCCAGACTGCCATCTACATGAACTGGAACTGGGCCTGGACCTTCAAGTCCGTCAACATCAACAACTGCGAGGTCGGCCTGAACATGTCGACTTCGCCGTCTAACCAGACTGTTGGCTCCGTCTTGATGCTCGACAGCAAGCTCACCAACACCCCGACTGGCATCGTCACTGCTTGGACCAAGAAGAGCATCCCTGTTGGTGGTGGTACTCTCGTTCTGGATAACGTCGACTTTTCCGGCTCCAAGGTCGCTGTGGCCGGTGTCGACGGCAACACTATCCTGGCTGGCGGCGCTGCGGTCGACAGCTGGGTGCAGGGCAACACGTACACTCCTTCCTCCGGCTCTACCAAGCGTGCTTACCGTTCCGAAGAGGATGATGCTGACACCGAGGTTGTCACCATTGTCGAGACTGTCATGCAAACTGTTACAGCATGCGCTGCCACTAACGGTGCTGCTACCCTGGCCACCAACGCTGTCGCTAGCTCCAACACTCAGGTAACTACTCCCGTCCTGCCTTTGGGCACTGGTTCGGGCGATCGCTCTGTTGTGTCACAAGCTACCCCCGTCTCTGCCCCCACTTTGTCTGGTCTCCCCGGCATGGACAACAGCTGGCTGTCTGTCTTCAGCGGATCATCGGGACAGACCCCTGCAGCAAGCGAGGAGACCACTGCTGTCGTCCCTGCTGCCGGCGAGTCCACTGCCGCCATTTTTGCGGGATCCAGCGAAGCGGCCACCGTTGCTGAGACTAGCCAGGCTGTTCCAGCCGTTCAGACCTCCGGCGCTGTTCCTGTTGCTCAGTCCACTGCTGCTTCTGGCACATCTAGTGCCGTCGTCTCCCATGGCACTGGTTCTAGCTCTGGCTCCAGTTCCAGCAGTGGTTCGGGAACGTGCAAGAGTGATGCCAACCAGGCTGTCGCCTCTGCCCGCACTCAGAGCACCATGAAGGCTAGCTCCAAGCCCGGCGGTCTTCTCAATGGCGGTGCCGTCTTCGAAAAGTCAAAGCCTCTCTACGAATCTCTCCCCGCTTCCTCATTCATCAGCGTCAAGTCAGCTGGTGCCAAGGGTGACGGAAAGACCGATGATACCGCTGCTCTTCAGAAGGTGCTGGACAGCGCTACCTCTGATCAGGTTGTTTACTTTGATCATGGTGCGTATGTGATTACCTCGACCTTGAAGATTCCCAAGGACATCAAGATCACTGGTGAGATTTGGCCCATGATCATGGCGCATGGTGCCAAGTTCCAAGATGAGAGAAACCCAATTCCTGCCGTGCAAGTTGGCCAGAAGGGCGAGTCTGGATCTGTCGAGCTGAGCGATCTGATCATTACCACCAAGGGTGCCGCCGCCGGCGCTATCCTCCTGGAGTGGAACGTCGCCGCCTCATCGCAGGGCTCGGCCGGTATGTGGGACGTCCACATTCGCATTGGTGGCGCTGCCGGCACTGGCCTCCAAAGTGATACCTGCCCCAAGACTCCTGCCAAGCAGACCACGCCCAAGACTGAGTGCATGGCGGCATTCCTGCTCTTGCACATCACCGAGAAGGCCAGCGCATACATCGAGAACTCCTGGATATGGACCGCCGACCATGAGCTTGACTTGCCCGACCACAATCAGATCAACGTCTACACTGGCCGTGGTGTCCTCGTCGAGTCGCAGGGCCCCGTCTGGCTGTGGGGTACCTCTTCCGAACACCACCAGCTGTACAACTACCAGGTGTCGAACGCGGCAAACGTCTTCATGGGCTTGATCCAGACCGAGACTCCTTACTACCAGTCCAACCCCACAGCTCTGGTTCCCTACACGCCCCAGGACTCCTGGAACGACCCCGACTTCTCGACCTGCACGACAGCCTCGTGCAAGAAGGCCTGGGGTCTGCGTGTCATGAACACCTCCGATCTGTTCATCTACGGTGCCGGCCTGTACAGCTTCTTCGAGAACTATGCGCAGACTTGCCTGAACACGGAGGACTGCCAGGAGAACATGGTTGAGGTTGACTGTTCGGATGTTCACATCTACGGTCTCAGCACCAAGGCTGCCGTTAACATGGTTACCTCGTCTGCTGGCAAGAGCATGGTCCCCGAGAAGCCCAACACAAGCAACTTCTGCTCGACCATCGCTCTTTTCGAGCAGTCTGTCTAGACTTCCTTTTTCCTTTTTCTCATCGTTCTCGTCGGGATGGGCTTGGTCCATCCTTTTGTTTTGTTTAATGATTTCCCCCTTTCTTCATCCGAGTCTTGCCCCCTATACCTCATCTGGAACTCTTTCTTTGAAGGGTCCAGACTGTCACTTTACTTTCTCTTTCCTAGACTTTTTGTGCTGCCAGTGACTTGTGTCACGGATGGAACGGGATGGATTGGGTTGGATAGGAAAAGGAAACACATAGTTAGTAGGGGAAGATCCTCTTTGGGAGGCTTGCATCTCGGGATTCTACTCGATACTACGGGAAATATTTTTTGGTCGATAGGTTTCTTGGTCTTTTTTTTCTTGTTGCCATGAGAGTCATGAATAGACATTTCATTCATATAATGATACCAGCAGTAAGCAGAATTTGTCCTATCTTCTCGTACTAGACTGTAAAATGTTTTGTCTGTACGATGTCGTTTCCTAGCAGTGAAGAACAGTCATCTAGGGTTAATGGACAATCTTACTTAAGATACTTTACACTTTGTGCAAAGAATGGAATATAGGTACATAGATAGTATTCGCAGCACAGACACCTGGGCAGGAATAAGATGATCATGTTAAACCCACTCCACGGCGATTAGCCAAAGATGTTATCCAGATGCAATGTATCCGTTCCTCCCATAGGTCTTCGTTTACTTGGATGGGCTTGTACGAAAGTGGCAAGTCAATTATTGTAAACAAGGGTTATCACCAACTTCCAGTGACACCAGGTACTCTCCCCCCTCCGATGGCCTAGTGGTCACCAACAATGGTGGCCTTTGGGTGTGCCCCGGAGCAAACAAAAAAAAGATACAGGCCTCCAGTGCTGGGCTCCGCTCCGCTGGTGGCCGGGGCACACCCCTAGGCGGGGGAGAGTGGGCGGGTTGGGATGCGGGGAGGTGAAAGCACCTCCTCGCGGCACAAGTTTTTGTTAATATTTTTTAATGTTATTATTCTCTTATTATATTCTTACTATATCTCTTGATTCTAATTTATTTTAACTAGAATAGAGGCTTTTTGGCGGTGTTAGGGGGGTGTAAAGGGGGGGCTGTTTATTGAGGGCGGCATCAGGACGACACTGGGGGACGTACACCAGCATCATGGGATGCCCCGATGCAGCATCGGTGCGAAGTATATAGGGAACAAAATGGTTGCAAGTTCGATTCATAGGGGAGTCGCGTTCATTTTTTTCGGATTATGTGACATTCGGTGTGTGGTCTCGAACCTCTGGAGATTTTCAATTATCACATGTCTTACTGATTTGGACTTGATGATCAATGACACGCCATCATTGTAATAAGCTACAAAGCAAGCAACAATTAGCTGGAAATGCGAAGAACAGCCTGTATCAGTATTCTGGAGAATCTTCAACTGGCCGAGGGGGTCAGAATAGCAATTGTGTGGATAAGTTGTGTGTGTGCTAGATCTGCCCGGACTACCATTTCCATTCTGATGTATCCTCATTTCATCCCTCTTTAAGCCATGCATTCGAATTCGGTTTAGCGAGTCCAAAGCGCGCTATTTATTTATTCGGTTAGTTGGAGATCTTCGTCGTTTAGCTTCTCTACGATTTGCTATTGTAATGGGATGGGTTGATCGAGGGTGATGATGGTGCCAGGGTCGACACTTTTCCGGAACCAGGTAGACATAGTAGAGGCGAGCTGACAGGTGTTAATAACGAGGACAAGTTATTAGAGAGAGGGCAATGTGAGGTTGCTAGCTTCTGGCGTCGTAGGGGTATGTAGAGGTTGGATGCTGTAGTTGAGGTTGACGAAATAATATGCGGAGACGACCCGACGCCTAAAAAAGCGGGCTACAGGCGCAAACGTCATCAGCACAACGGCATATTAGGTTGTTTGAAGGGCTGAGAGCGTATAATGAAAACCAAGAACATATTTTCAAGTCATCGACGAATAACTGGCGTAAAAAGCCATCATCACCGAGAACAGTGATATTATACAATTATGGATATGCAAGACGCTCAAAAAATAGACATGAATTTTCAGCCCCAAGCTTAAAGCTCCTTCTTCAGGAAATGCTCTGGCTTGTGGGTAGTCTCGTAGTCAACGTGCACGTAAGCACGCTCCACATCCGGGAGAGACTCGAGCTTCATCTGCAATTCCTCGGCGACATCGTGGGTGGCACGGAGTGAGGCCGAGTCCTCCATGACGATGTCGACTTCGACGAGCAGACGGGGGCCAGAAGTATAGGCGCGGACGGTGTCGATGGCAGTGATGAGGGGGGAGTGGGTCATAGCTGTGAGAAATAATTAGTAACCAGGATTGCTAGGAGTTGGTTGACGAAACTTACAGATATAAGTAATGAGCTGCTGCATCTTGGTATCGGCAGTCACACCGACCAGCAGCTGGAACTCGCCGTAGGCAGAGTGCAGCCAGAGGCCACTGACCAGAATGGACAGCATAATAGCGCCCATTGGATCAATCCACCAGCGGATCTTAGAACCGAGGACAGAGGTCAACAGACCGAAGCCATTGATGAGCAGGTCATTGCGGTGGTCCTCCCAAAGAATGCGGATCTGCGAGACCTGGTTGCGCAGCGCGAAGCAGTACAAAAACAGACCGAGCTTCGTGACAAAGGCGACAGCCACCGCGATGATAGAGGGCAGGTGGAAGGGGGCCAGGAGAGTCTCCGAGCCAGCGACGAGCTCACGGATCGAGAACGCGATGATAATGAACGAGACCGCCGTCATCAAAAAGCAGAAGCAGATATTACCCGCAGTCTCGATACGCGCCTTGCCAGCGGGGAACTTGCGCGGGTCGACGCGGTTAACAGCCTTGTTGCACAGCAGCAGGGTCAAATTCGACATGGGGTCGAAGATAGCGTCGGCCATGGTAGTGAACAGCGACAGTGAGCCAGACGAGGCCGCACCATAAACCTGCACAACACACAATATGATGTTGGCCGCGAAACTAGCGTACACGGCGATCTTGTACTTGAGACTATTCTCGGAATTGAGTTCCCGCGCGGCCCGGACGTGTTCCTCGACAGGCTTGAGCATGCGCTCGATGTTCTCGTTCTGCGTCTCGTAGAAGCCCTGCAGTTTGCGAGTGATGAGAGCCTGTTTACCCTTGGCGCCCGTGTCGCGCACCATCTCCATCACCCGTGGACTATTGGCATCGCGCTTGCGCCCGGTGTTGGCTTTGATCTGGCGGATCTCCTCTTCGGTCTTGAGCTTCGACGCGAGGTGGAAGGGGTCGGTCTCGGGGGTATAGCGAGGTGGAGGCTTGCCCTCCTCATCGGCACTGGTGTGACGGTGTTGCTGCTGGGACATGTTCGACTCCTCAGTCTCCACGCCCGTGGAAGTAGCTTCGTCGTAGTCGCGGGGCGTCATTCTCTCAGAGCGATGCGATGGATGAGGTGAGCTGCTCGTCAAGTGCTGGAAGGGGCCGGGGTGGTTGGATATGCTGTGTCGGATGTGGTCCTCCATGATTGCGGTATGTGCCCGGAATGGGAGATGAGGCAAGGGGGTGAGAGGAAAAAGAAAAGTGATGAAAAGAAAAAAAGATCAATGGAAGCGTCGGAGATTATTTGCACAAAAAATCGCTGAGGCTGTGCTTATCACATCTTATCAACACGCACTCTTGGCGCCAACCACGCAGTCAAGACTTCGAAGAAGCTTGGGAAGAAAGCTTGGTAGATGCATGGCCACGAGGCGATCTTGTTGATGTCATTTTTATCGGGTTTCCTAGTAAAATGAGCTCTCAAAAGTCTGTAAATTCGAGAAACCATCACCAAGGCACTCCTACAGGGCGTGGGCATAAAATGCCCGGTGTGACTTTCGATCAAAGTGGGGTCTCTCGAGGATCAGATATGAGAAGAATCTCCACGCCCAGCCCGTTTTGCCTAAAAGGAAAGACCACCTCAAGAGTCAAGTTGATATTTACGCACACCCTGCGTCAAAGAATAACACAAATCAGTCACAATCCATCTACACGAAGACCCTGATGACTTTACACAGCAATGATCAAATAAAAGATCAAAATGGAATCAGCATTTCAAGACTGGCTCTATAAAAGGGCTCTATCCCCTGAGAAAGTGGGTCCCATACTTGGCACACTATACAGTACAATTCACAACGCGGCACTCCTCCGAGCTCAGTTGCCGCCGACCAGGTACTTGAACACAGACCGAACAAACTCCAGGGTATCCGCAGCGCTGTCGGTAGGGATAGCCAGAGTGCTAGCAACGGTGCTAGGGGTAGCAACGACGGTGCTGGGCTGCGAGGACTGACGGGCCTGGGTGGCAAAGGTAGTCACGGCCTGGACGGCGGCGGTAGTAGTCTGAGCAGCGGCGGTGGTCTCAACAGCAGCGGATGAAGAGGTGGTCTTGACGCTGGAGCTGGAAGAGCTAGGCGAGCTAGAGCCGGAGCTAGAGCCGGAACCACCGACAGTAAAGTCGATGCAAGACTCGTAGGTTTGATCAATAGACTGGGCATACCAGTACCACTGCAGGACACAGTCACCAGCAGTAGCGCACTTCGAGCCCAGGTTATCCGGCATCGTGACGCTGAAGCTAGTCTCGTTCGCAGTGACTCCACTAGCGGTCGAAGCATACACGGGCCAAGAGATCAGAGGCTCACCAATAACCGTGTTGCTGGCAGTGTCCACGACGGAGACGTTGGCAACACCGGTGTGAGGAGCGCGAATATCAACCTTGAAGTCGACGGTCTGGCCGGCCGTGTACGAGTAGATGTTATCCTTGTTGTCGGCGAGCTTGTAGCCCTTGCACAACCAGATGTCGCACTCGGCGGCATTGTAGTCACTCTGGCTCTTGGCGACCTGCAGCTCGCCCTGGATGTTGCCGTAGTTGTCGGACTGCTGGTTGATCTCGACCTGGTTGCCGCAGGCGGCCTTCATGGCGGAGCCGGGCATACGGGGCTTGGGGCTGGTCACGAAGCCGTGGCCGTGGACGAGAGGGAGCAGGGCCGCGAGGGCAGCGGTGGTAGTGGTGAATGACTTCATCGTGATTCCTCAGGTGGTAATTTTGGGAGTTTGTAGATGTGGGTTGTAAGGACCGCGAATGAATGGAATAGATCGGTAGACCGGTACCGATGCTTGTATATAGCGAGTGGAAAGAAAAGAAGGCTGTGCGGTCCCAGACCGGAGAGAATGAATGGACAGGAACAAAGAGACAAGAAGAATAGACCAGCTTGATGCTTCCGAGAAATCGGGGAGCGCCAGGGACGGGCACTGGGTTTATATAGACGGACAAACGCTTTTAGGACAGAGATAATCTAGATCCTGTCAGTATCCATTCCAATCAACCACAAACACTGATCAAAATCACAATATTCCCCCGAGTACGCTCCCAGGGGGGAGGTATTCGGTGATTGCCATTGTAGGCAATTCTCCTACCTGTCAAATACAAGCTAAATGCACCTAACCAGCACTCTGAAACACCATTTCCCCTCCGTGATATACGCCAGGGACTATCCCCCCTCCACATGGCTCGATGTATGGTGAGACAATAGACTCCCAGGGCCTCGGAGCTCTTGGATAGCTAACGCCCACCGGGCATCTTGAGGACAGTGCTGTCAGTGCAAGGCTCGAATTAACCGGTGTGCATGCGGGACAAGGCCGACGTTCTTCCTAGGGCGGTGCCAAGGCCGGCTCCACGCGCCGAACAGGGATGCGCGGAGTTTCAGGTTGACAGCAACGCCAGAAGAAGAAACACTAGGTGAGAATTGTAACTGCTGGATAATATGTTAGTGCGGCTGTAGCAGATCTGGGATTAACATGGGTTCAGGGTGATGTGGTGGTGGTCAAAGGCGAAGAACTTGACAATCCTACGCGATGGGAAGACGTGGGTTCAACCACTCAGAACCGACCTTACCCTTTGACTGTTTGGTAAATGAATGATAGGCTCGGGCACTTCACCCCTTTCAGCCTCGGAGAATCCAGCCCCTCAATCTATTTTGATTAAGGTTGATTCAAAGCGGTGCTGGTCGGTGGGACCTCTGAAACATCCAACTTTCCAAGAAGGGTACTGCGAAACGCGATCGACATCATCGATCATGTCAGGTACAGCTTTGCTTTAAAAAAGGAGAATGTGATAGGTAGAAAAAATGGAGGAATTTTGGCGAAGCTCATCGTTCTAGCAGGGACTTGTTTGAGGGGTGTTCGTAGTAATCAAGTTTTAATATCAAAGGGAAAACGATGTTTGAGCCGAGCAGGGGATACTGCCGATCGGTATATCACATCACTTAGGCCCAGTCATTGACTGACTGGGCCATTTCCAAAGGACGAAATTCATGTTCGACAGCCAAAATGAAGAATACTCAAGGTATCACGAGACGGAAGCACAAAAGAGCTCGCCGGGACAAAAGCCGGAATGACCACATCGGGATACAACCAAAAAAGAGAAATAAGAGCAAAATCAAGTTCAGGGGGGTATCAATCGCTTCGCTACAGTAGCTAGTATACTGACCACCTCACATGGCCCATGTTAACGTTCCTGCTCGGTAGGCTGGAAACGCACACGTCCATCGGTGGAGGTAGCCGTCGTCGTGGCATGGGGCGGATGCCGCTCTCCATCCGAGTCGCTCGCTGCATTTTCGTCGGCGAACGGATTCTGTACCTCGAAATCGGATGATCTGTATTCATACTCCTCCGGGTTGCTTCGGAGGGCGGTCGACCGGTTGACAGTAAACGTGGAAGGAAGCTCTACCACGGGCGCAGATTGCTCCTCGGGGCTTCTTGATTGACATTTTGTCGAGTCGGGCCGGGGGGTTTGTTCTGTGGAGGCAGGAGCAGCCGCAGCAGCAGCAGGTGCAGGTGCAGGAGCAGCAGGGCGTGCGCCTATACCGCCCGATGCGACGACCTCGCTGGCGGGCGAAGAGGGGCTGTTGAGATTGGAAGTCGGGGTGGACGATCCGCGAGCCTTGCGCGCCTTGAGCATAGCGCGCTGCTGCTGGGACAACGCGACAGAGATCTCGTCATTGGTCTCGATCAGAGTGAGGAGGGTCTCCTCGTCTGGAGCCGGGTTGGTCGAATGGATATAGCCCTGCAGGTATCGCGACGAGGTCCGGCACCGATCGATAAACTCCTTGATCAGTTCATTCTCCTCCAACTCGCCCTGCGGCGTCGTCTGAACAAATTGCGTTAGCAGCTTGGCCGAGTTCTTTGCTTCCTCGATGCGCGCAGCCAGCTCGCCCGGGTCGGGCAGGGTCCTGGCCGGCGCCGGTGGGCGCATATGTTGCGGGACTGGATATTGCCCCATGGGGTTATTTGCCTGCGTCGCGGACGCGGTGGGATATCGATCAATCTAGAATTAATCCGAATTAGTTCCGCTCTGATCTTCTCTTCCTGACGCAAAGTTGCGTAGGCATTCGGTACTTACAAAAGACCGATCTTTTGCCTTTTCTTTTGCCCACATCTGCAGCAACAGTTGTAGATCCTCGTCCCAGTGTCGGTTCGCCTCCAGCTGGGCCAGGTACTGGCGCAAGTAGTGCTGCACATGCCAGTCACGGCCATTGCGCAGTAGCTCTTTGACCGTGGTACAAAACTTGGAGTCAAAGTTGCGAGTGAAGCTGTGGCCCGGGTTATCCGCTAGGATACGCATGAGCATGATTGCATTGTATTGGACGTGGTTCGGGGTGTTGCCCGGGCTGGAGAGGTATTTGCGAATGCGATGCGCGGCTTCTTTGGCGGCAGCGGGGCTCGATTCGGCGGTCTCGACGATGCGCGGAAGATGGACGAATTCGTTTCCTGACTAAAAATGGAAAAGACCGTCAGCAGTCTGCACTACTCTGTAGAGAGGAGGATATCGAAGATATTGCTTGTAGCGGGCGGACGTACCTGACTATGGGTGTCGTTGCTGGCTTCGCAAAAGGTTTTCTGGTGGCGCACCGTTAGTCTGGGAGTTGGCGATCAGGGGAGAGGTAGAGGAGCATACCATTTCGCGGAGCAGAATGGCCTCTGGTGAGTCATCGGGATAGTCCTGTTCGCTATCATCACTAGGACCTAGGGGTGGATTAGCAGTGGTTGCGGGGAATTGCGTGGGGGGAAAAGGAAGGTGAGAGCGTACTGGAGCGGCGGCTACTGCCCAGTGAGCGCAGGAAGCCCTTCATGACGGGAGTTTATTTGAGGGAAAGCGTGTCGAGACGAAAAGGCTCGTAGAAAAGGAAGGGAAACAGGAAATATCCAAGGGTAAAAAGGAGAAAGTTCACAAAGGCGATAGGGGCCAGAAAAGACTCCCCGAATTATTGTTAGCGTACACAAGCCTCTCGCCTAAGCGCAGGGTCCAGGTCCAATCGCCAACTAATTGAACTACACTAGTCCAACTGTCGGGGGTGAAACCAGCCGATATCCCCCGTCTTAACTACTTTTTTAGCAACCTCTATAAACTCTTTCTTACTTCTAGATTCTATGCTTTGCAGGTGGCAAAGGATGATGACCCTGCTTGGCAATGCCTACGTAGACACCGCGAGTCCCTGGGCGACCCCATAGGTCCAGGAACGTACTTTGCAATTCAATTCGTTGTTTTGTTGCTAAATCCGTCAACTCCGAGTCAGCCAGCTAGCGTACACGGCTCGCTTGGTGGAAATGAAGTTTAGGTTGCATCGTGAATGCTTTTCCAACTAGGCAGCCCAGTATAGAACACTTCGTAGTCTCGCTCCAAGCGAACTATGAGGCTCTAATCCCCCACCCGCATCTACGATTACCCGGCAGAGCCGCGTAGAGTAACCGGTCCTGTCTCATAGTAAAAAAAGAGTCCATGGTCGCTTTATTCTAATTTCCATACTTTTTTAAATGTATAACAATGTATTCTCAATACCCTGTACAGTATATCAAAAGTACTCATGCATACATGCAAATGGGATGCAGACAAAGGTTGACGATTGCAGTGTGGCTGAGGCAGCCATTTCCCACGCCAAGCCTCGTCCTAAGGTTCCCCACCATCATCCGTCACCTTCTTCTCTTCCTCTTCAGCCAAGGAACATCTTCACTGGCCCTTGACTTGGACCCCAACAGGCAACAGCCATAAAGTGCTGACCCAGCTTACTACTCTCCCCGGTCCAAGGCATCTGCCATATCCCCCAGGGTATCGAATCGCCAATCAAAAATGGGTTCCTCCACCGTATTTCCCATCGTGGCCCCCGGCCTCTCAATCCACACCGATCGAATCCCCGCCTGCCGCGCCGGCCGATGATCATGAAATTGCGACTGCGCAGTCTGAAGAATCTCCTCCGGTCGTACACCAAATTCCTCCTGCACGGTCGCCTTCATGTATGCGAAATTGCGCGCATCGGGCTTATACGAGCCCACGTCCTGCGCTGTGATGATTCGGTCGAAGGGGAATCCTTGCAGACTGCCAGCGTTGGAGCGGGCGAATGAAGCCCGGTCCACGTTGGAGAGTACTACCAACTTGTAGTGCTGCGACAGGCGCTGCAGGGCTTCGACCGTGTCTGGGAAGGCGGGCCAGGTGCCTACTGACGCGCCAAAGCGTTGGTTGTCAGCGTCGCTGGGGGTGGGTAGGCCCAGGCGTGTGGCTAGGCGGGGGTGTACAGTGGCTAGGAGTTCGGAGTAGGGCATGTCCGGGGTGATTCGCTGCTGTTCGCTTTCCAGCTCTTGGTAGAGGGTCAGCAGGTGCTTGCGGGAGAATTCGGTAGTGCTGGCTGTGAGCAGTGGTTGTAGCGCGGCGAGAATGCCGTTCTCCCAGTCGATCAAGGTGCCGTAGACGTCGAAACATAGGAGACGGTAGCCGGAGAGTCGAGACATGGTAGTGGATGAGTGTGGCAATTGCTGGGAATTGTAGAGAGTATAAAGGGCGGCCTGTAGAATTGGGTGTTCAGTAGACGAAAACTAGATGACCTTTTGTATAGATCGACGAGCGATATCGTGCCCCGCATGAGCCTTCCCACGACATACCTACTGCCACCCCCACCCTCCATATCAGGACCCCGATGCTTGGCAACCCTGAAGATACAGCATACGATCTTTCCAATCAGACCTTGACCTACTTTAATCTACGAAAGATATCTCGCTCCCGCGGTTGCTTTATCATGACAGCTTTTCTGGTCTAATCAACGACGGAGGTAGGTAGTCCTGTCAAGAAGCATAGAGAGTATTCTCACAATGGTTAGCCTTCGGACCCTATGCTAGCAAGCTGAATCCAGACACCAGCACCTGTTGCAGTCACCTTTGTCATTTATTTGGTAGGGTAGCGAGACATACACTCACACTCGTATCGAGAATTCTTCAAGCCAATACCTCTTACAAAGCGTAGCTAAGACATCAATCGCATAACGATTCAAATCTATATTAGGTTGTTGCTACATAAAGGTTGCTGCGATCAATACATGGGATGAAAGTATCTCGGCTCTCTTAGGTAGGTTTGGATGCGCCAAATGATTGGCGGGAGCACAATGATGACCTGCTAAGGTTGTTTTCTAGGAGGCCTACGGCTTAAATTATAAAACACAATTTGATTATTCAAATAGAGCTCAATGAATAATGTTCGGTGATGCGTAGAGTGATCTAGGACCCAGGTTGCGTGGACATTGTGTTTGCTCCCAGGGCAGAGACGTTCGGATATATATCGCACTCTGGTATGTGGAGATGATGGATGGCTTGGTGGAAAAGCACTGAGAAGCGCGTATCAACATGCAGTGTTCTCATATACTCATATTCGATACCTAGTCTACTTTACGATCTTTGAGCTGATTGAAAGAGAAGAATGCATCTTTGAGTCGTGAAACATGATATTATTTTAGGAACCGAGCGGACCATCATTCCCAGAACCCTCGCAAAACATCCGATCTGATCTGGAACGAACTGAACCCGATCAGACAAGACAAGTCTAGGCAAAGAAACAAAGACACTACCCTACACAAGGAAACCCAAGAGTTCCCACACACAGAGCCGAGACAAATCACAGAAGAAGAACCAACATTGATAATCATGATCGGACCGGGCAGTACAGAGATTCCTATATCCATCGTTCCGGAGCGGCGCTGTTTAAACTTTTTATTTGGTTCTCCTCCGAGTGTTGGTGCCATGACCTTAGAAAAAATCTTGTATGATCCGGTATCATTTTCCGTTCCAACATACAGATGCGCAAGAACTCCGGTCAAACCCGTCCACCGCAAATCCTTTTTCACCAAGTCGTCCCCGTGAAACCTCCCTTCCCAATTTCAACATAACATCAGGCGATCCGTTTATGCCTCAGTGAGGGCACGGCGGATCTGGGAGCCGCGCTGGCGGGAAGACAGGCGGGTAGCCTTGAGGGAGGTCTCGGGGGCCTTGGCGACCTCCTCGTCAGCCTCGGTGAGGATGAGCTCGATGTGGCAGGGGTTGGTCATGTAGGGGTTGATCTGGAGAGAGAAAAAAAAATCAGTTCGGGCTCTCATGAAAAATTGACTCAATATTTCGAGTGAAAAACATACACGACCGTGGGCACGGTAAGTGCGGCGGCGGCCCTTGGGAGCCTGGTTAACCTGGATGCGCTTGACAACAAGGGCACCGGTGTCGAGACCCTTGGTGTCGGCGTTGGCCTCGGCGTTCTTGAGGAGGTCGATCAGGAACTCGGCGGACTTGACGGGCCAGCGGGCCTTGGAGACACCGAACTGCTTGCCTGTAGACGAAGGTGATTAGTCGATTTGTTCCATAGCCGTCAAATTTCCCACACTGAATTTTTTCGAGCAGCAACGGTATCGATTTCCCTCTCCAGAATCGTCCACATATTCCGTAGAAATAAGTCCCAACAACGACCTTTTTTTCCACCTCCTTCTCGAGATTGTCGTGCATTCAATCCTGATACCCATGCCTTCTTCGATCCTCCCCCTTGACACCGTTGCAACCCGAATCCATCCAGTGTAGAAAATATCAAAATTTCGAGGGCAACTCACCCTGGGCGGTGCGGCCAGTGGAGCCAGCGTAGCGGCGCATGGGAACGGCCATGGACTTCTTGGTGACGTTCTCGAGGTAGGTGAGAGCCTTCTGCAGCTTCATGCCGTTGATGGCCTGAGCGGTCTCACGGGTGTTCTTGAAGCTGACACGCAGGTAAGAGCCCCGCGCGCGGGCGCTCTTTGCGGCCGGAATCTCCTGGGCGGCGTAACGGACCTGTACATTGAAGCAAGAAAGAGTCGTCAGCAATCATGGTGTGTCGGTCTTTTGTGGGTGGTGGTGAAAGTGGTGATGGATCTTCAAGGCGAGGTCAAAAGTGACGGGACCGGGACGGCGTTTCCAGGTCCCTTCGCTGGACTTGAATTGGGCATTGGGAATGGGATCGTAGAGGCGAGATTCGAGTTTTTCTGGCGATGGGCATGGGTAGCACTCACCATCTTGAAGGAGTTGGCGAGGGGAAGGTGATGGTCCTCGGAGTCGGATGGATGTTGTCGCTTTTCGTCGTCGAGCCGGCTGACGCTTGACACCAAGTTTGGTGCGGTTTTTTTCGCTCTTGGCATTCGGGCCCTAAGCGAGCCCTAACGCTAGCCGCCTTGGGTGAAATATTATGTAAGACATAGAATGCAGTCACATGACTCTCTTCCTGTCCAGCGTCCGCCATCTATGTTGTAGCCTCAGGCAGAAATGACTATCCAGTTCTTCTACTTGACAACGATTTAAGCAACATGAGATGCAGCTTTCGATAGAATAAGATAATAGGTGATAGTAAGAAGGTCGCTCATGAGTTTCAAGTTGGCGTTGTAATTGGTTTGTCAAGTGAGCTGGAAAGGCAGTCCTTCAATGCAAATCGAGATAATTTTGTAATCTTCTTTGGTATTGAGTGGAGCATATTGAAGCTAGCTAGTGGCACAACCACAATTAAGAGCTCATTGAAAGATTTATAGCCATAGGCAAATCAAAAATTAAGTAATAGCTAATGTCCATAACCGAATCGGCGATACTTCGAAATGGCAATAAGAAGCATCCATATCTCTCACTTAGTCAGATCCTTCGCGGGGCCCTTCATGCTCCCGTCGTATAACTTTCCTCCAGAGCCAGATCTATTCTTCAGACGCCTTTCCATCCTCACTATCTGGTCCCTTTTCCGGAGGACGCGCACACTCATGTGCCAAGTACCAGCATGCGTGGGGCGAATGAGATTGGCGCATAACCTGTTTGTATCGCTGGTCCTGGAGACAAGAGAGGTTATAGGACCGCAAATCCTCAAACGACCGCGAGGATACACTTTCAAAAGATTCTCGCACGTTAATCTCCCCATCCACCGTATCTGAATCTTCTCGGCGGCCGAACCTGTACATCAAAGACGAGCTATGGCGAGTCCATCGTCGATCTTCTGGGTCCAGACCAGGACCAAGATTAAACCATCTTGTGATTACTAGCGAAAGTTCGGGCTCTTTTGCAACAATGTCAATCTGGAAGTCCGTATTGCATTTGCGACAGGTATCGATGTAGGAAGGGGCCTTCTTGTTACCCAGAGGGCCCGCCCAGGCTTGTCTCATTTGTCGCCAAAGATCTTCGCTCGCTACGTGAGAGCAAATCAAGAGCTCCTGAAAAGGAGTTCTTCCCCATTGAGATAGAACATATTTCAATGTTCCTCGCGATTTTTCAATTTCCTGCGTGCGTAAGCAAAGAGTTGCCGGGTTGGAACAAATCTCTGCCTCGATTGAAATTAGAGTAATTTGTTCTGGGGGGCGCGAGATATTGTATGTGGGGTGGACTTGGGTGTAGGATAGAGACTCGGTGCTGATTCCAGCACTTGGCCCGTAATGGAATCTTCTCATCGCAAGCTGAAGATGCATAAAGTCAAACGAGTAGTTGAAATGTGTCCGCGAATCGATTTCCATGCCAAGCGTCATCGCATGGCGATACGAGTTAAGACATCGAAGTTCTTCATTGCGCTGAGAGACTAGTCCGCAGAGACCGAAGCATTCAGAGCAATCATACTTATGGAGAAGAAAGCATGAATGGCAAGCAAAGTAGTTTGGTAGGTCTCGCTCCAGCCGATTCAAGATGGCCAGTCTAACCTGCTGTTCCTCGGGAGATAATTGGCGACCCTTATTCTCACTGCGTAGATGGCTCCGTTGAGTCTCAAGAACTGCGAACAGTTGATGGTTGCAGAGTGAAAGACAAGCCAGATCCTCTGGAGCGAGAAAATCGGCGATGGACGATATCAGCGCGGGAGAGAGCCCGGCTAGTGTATCAGGCTCGACAGTCATGGCAACGTCGACCAACTCAAGTAAATGAAGGATGGAAAGGTTGCAACGAATAAGTATTGATCTCAAAGAGCAGAAGAGATGTCAAAGTGATGAGATGGAAGCCTGCAGCCTAAGCTGAACCATGGCACAGGAACCGGCACCCTAACTTCCTGTTCAGGTACGACGGTCCCCATTCAGGCTTAGTAGCATGATGCCTGTCCGAGAAGAGATTTATTTAGTCTAGTTTGAATGTTGAACTCGAGCCAGGTCTCTTCAATATTGATGTATAAACACAGGTATATTTGAGACTACCGCTTTATTTCCAAAACATGCAAAACCAGAACAATCTAAACAAAAATGGGTCTCACATAGCAATCTATCGCTTCTGCTCCGGCACCTGTGTAATCAACTCTCCCTTTTCCACTCCCAACTTCAAGTTATCCAACACCAAAATCTCCATCTCCTTCTGCGTCTCATAGGTATTTGTGCCAATGTGCGGCAGGAGCATAACCCGCGGGTTGCTCAACAGACCGGGGTGAACCTTGGGCTCTTCCTCGTACACGTCGAGACCAGCAGAGCGGACCTGAAAAAGACAGTCAGATTAATTCTCCTTCATTCCGGGGATTGAAAATCACGTACCTTGCCGGAATCAAGCGCAGCGACCAGCGCATTCTCATCAATCAATGCGCCACGCGCAGTGTTGACAATAACCACGCCATCCTTCATCTTGCCGAACTCGGTGGCACCGATGATGTGCCGAGTAGAGGGGTTAAGTGCCAGGTTCAGACTGAAGACATCGGAGTTGGCGAGGAGCTCATCAAAGGAGACGTAGGTGGCGCCGGCTTCGAGTTCAGCGGGGAGGCGCGAGCGGTTGTGGTATTGGATCTTCATGCCAAAGGCCTTGGCCCGAGTAGCCATTTCCTAGTGAATTTGTTAGTCGAAACAGTCTTCTTAGGGGAGGAAGGTCATTCTTACCCGTCCAATGCCACCCATGCCCAGGATACCGAGGACCTTGCCCTGGGGATCATTGCCAGTGGTGGTCTCTCCTTGCCATGTGCCTGTCGCGTGTCCAAAAATTAGCCAAAAGTTCCAACAAAACGCAATGATTTGCTATGATGAATTGCAACTAACCAGCCCGAATCGCAGCAATAGGCACATAAGCCTGGCGCAAGGCACCGATCATCAAGAAAATGCCCACATCGGCAGTAGCATTGTTCACAGCCACGGGAGTGCTAGAAACAGCAATATTCCTCTTGGTGCAACCAGGAATATCTAGGTTATCATAACCAGCGCCGTTATGGCAGATATAGCGAACAGATTTTGGCAGGACCGAGAGCAATTCGTCGTTGAAGTTGCCAGTGTACTATTCAATCCCGTTTTAGTCATGCGCTCTGCCAATGGATCAGTCTTTCCGGGCATTGCGCACCTTGTTAGAAGTATTGGAGCGGTAAATCGCAACCACGTCGTCGTACTGGCCTGACTTGCAGTTCCGGATGAACTCTTCACGGGTGCCGCTGGGGAATTCCTGCGGGCACGTTAGTTGACGCCGCGCATTTGAATTAGCGCCGGATTGCGCATACCTTCAACGTCAGAATGGAAGACAGAGCCTCCCACTCCTTGCGCGCGTGGGTGATGCCTCCAATGAGGAGCGCAGCTTGAGAAGGCATTATGAAGGAATTCTGCGATCGCGATCAGATTCATGAATGATGTCAGTGGGGTTTAGTTCCGTCGCCTACTATTGCTTGCTTTCTTGCGGGGGAAGTATATAGCTGGTAGAGGAGGGATAGAAGGCAGAGATGAACAGGAGAGGAATGAGAAAGAAGGAGAAAAGAAAAAAAGAGATGATGACCAGCTTCAGGCTAAAATTCAAGCGGCTCCCCCACGATTGCTATCAGCGCTCGTGCGATTCGGTGGGACGTGGCGAACAACTGGGCCTCGGAGACGGAGATGGAGATTGCGTGGAACTCGACTTCCGATGGAACTATAGAGACATGATCCTATCTCTTATTCATTTTGCATGTAATCTCAATTATTTGCAATCAATCAGCACTAGAATACAAGATCCTATTCCTTGATTGTTATTCCTCCTATCTACAATACAAAAAAAAGAAGTCGAAGAACTTGGAGGAGCTCGTCCATCGCGAGTCTCCAACAACCCCCACGTTCCCCCGCGGGGGTGTCCAGCCGGCTATTGAAAGATTCCCCTTTTGACTGGCAAAAGCCGACCAGCCCCGCGGAGCATCTCCGGTACTCGGGCCAACTTGATTGCCCTCAATAATTCACCCCACGCGGGTATGAAAAAGGGCAATGAGGGGAAACATGCAAATTGAGGGGCCGAGTCAGATGCCGCTGGAATTCTGACCCGGCTCTATTTCTTATTGCTTCAACTCACGATCCATTCTATTCCTTCTCCCAATTCACATACACACTACCTCCATCATGTCAACAGAAACATCTGCTACCGCGCTCGTCTTGCACGGCGCTAAAGATCTCCGTCTGGTAAGGCTGATGACGTCGCCATTGACTTTGCAGAAACAACAACTAACCACACAATTTACAGGAGAAACGCACCGTTCCCGCTCCAACAGGCGCAGACATCCAAGTCGCCGTCACAGCCACCGGCCTCTGCGGCTCCGACCTGCACTACTACTCCCACGGCCGCAATGGCGACTTCGTTGTCCGCGCGCCCATGTGTCTCGGCCACGAATCCGCCGGCACAGTCACAGCCATCGGCCCCGAAGTAACAACCTTCAAAGTGGGCGACCGCGTCGCCCTCGAAGTCGGCCTCCCCTGCCGCAAATGCGCCCTCTGCAAACAAGGCCGCTACAACATCTGCTCGAAGATGCAGTTCCGCTCCAGCGCAAAGGCCTTCCCCCATCTCGACGGTACCCTCATGGAACGCACCAACCACCCAGCCGCCATGTGTCACGCCCTCCCGGCTAACGTCTCCGACGCGGGTGGTGCCCTCGTCGAGCCGTTGGCTGTTTGTCTGCATGCGATTCGTCGCTCGCGCCCTCCCACCAAGGAGGAAGTGGCCCTGGCGCGTAGCACGGGCGAAGGCACCGCGGCACTGGTCTTTGGCGCCGGCGCCATCGGTCTACTCATCGCCTCTGCGCTCGCGGTATCCGAGAACTTCGACACCATCGTCGTAGCGGACATCGACGCCTCGCGCCTCGAAATCGCAGCATCCCTCGGCCTCGGCCTAAAAACATCCCTCATTCCCCGCGGCGATCCCGCAAACCCACCCCCTCCCAAGGACGCCCCGCACGCAGACCAGACAGCCTGGGCGCTCAAGAACGCGCAGAGCGTCGCTGCATCGCTCACCCAGGCTGCCCAGGCCGATGGCGTCCCGCCCGTGTCGGGCTTCAGCCGCGTCTATGACTGCACGGGTGTCCCTGCTTGTGTACAGGCTGGCATCTACGCCTCCGCGCCGGGCGGTGTCCTCGTGCAGATTGGTATGGGTAATCCTATCCAGACACTGCCTGTTGGAGCTGCGGCTTTGCGCGAGGTCGATATCATCGGTGTCTTCCGGTATGATGGGTATGCTTACCCAGCTGCTATTTCCTTGTTGGGTAGTGGTAAGCTGAAGAGTACTGAGGAGAAGGTTGTGACGCACCGGTTGTCCCTTGAGGAGGGTGAGCGGGCGTTTACCCTTGCTGGGAAGGGTGTAGATGAGGATGGTAAGCCGGTTGTTAAGGTTATCATTGAGAATAAGCCGCAGGCTCTGGGCCGGTTGTAAAAAAAGATGCTGCGGATGTACGGGAGGTCGAGGAGAGTTTTGCTTTTGTGATGATGTTGATGACTCTTTGAAAAAATACCCATTGTGACAGTAGTTGGGGGATGTCGGAGACTGGTTGCATGCGCTGTTGACGCAAATTGGTAATTTCTGTTTATAGCCTAGAATGCATGACGAATTTTCATTTCTATACATACTACGTCCTTCCCAGATCGAGTCATAGCTCATTTTAGTGTTGAGGGGACAGATGAAGCCAAGTACTCGGGCTAGAGATTGGAAAATTGAGACGAATCAAGTACTTAGGCAGGATATAGACATTCGTATTGCTTCATCAAACGATACAACTATTTCAAACCTCCAGCCAGCAGGAGACTCTGGCCGGTCATATACCCCGTTTTACACAACATAGTAACAACATTAGCGGTCTCCTCCGGCGTGCCCAGCCTCTGCAGCGGGATACCAGCCGCAACCTCAGGGATCGCCGCCGCATTAGGGATCATGCCCGTGTCACCGATCATAGCGGGGGCAACGTCGTTGACGCTGATGTTGAACTCGGCGAGGCGAGTTGATAGATTTTTCATCATACCGGTGAGACCGCCCTTGGATGCGGCGTAGTCTGTAGGAATAGAGATGGTTAGATTTGAAGGGGAAATCAAGGGAATAGTGGATGGGGTATATGGGCAAGACTCACGACAACCATTAATACCTCCTCCTTGCGCAGCGATTGAGGACATAAACACGATACGGCCCCAACGCTGGGTCTTCATATGCTCCACCACACCCTTAACAAGGATGAAAGAAGCGCGAAGGTTGATGTTCAACGTGTAATCGAATTCCTCAAGGGTAATGTCCCACACGTTAGGGAAGCGCTTGCCATATCCAGCGTTGGAGACTAGAATGTCCGGTCGCTGGCCGTGCTCTTTGTCGATTTGCTGGAACATGGATTCGATTTGGTCGGCGGATCCGACGTCGACTTGGTGGATGGAGATGCGGAGCTTGTGCTCGGCGTATTTGGATTGTAGGTCTTTTACAACTGCATTCATGGCGTCGAGGTTGGTTGAGTAGGTCAGGGCGAGGTGAACGCCATGTTGTGCGAGCTGGTCTGCACAAGCTGATCCAATACTGAAATACGAAATCAAGTGTTAGCTGGTAGCTTCTTGTTAGTGGCCTGTGTGAGAACTCACCCTCCTGATGCGCCGGTGATGAGGGCCAGACGGCCGCGGATCTCGTTGAGCGACATTATGAGACAGTAATTGAGTGTGGAAAGTTTTTACAAAAGAGAAAACATCCAAGCACCTTCAAGAAAGGATGTCTTGGGTCTCCAAAATAACCACCATGGCCTCGGTTACCCCTCGTGAGAGGTCGGCGTTATCTCCGAGCGGAGCTCCCCACAGCCCCGCATCATTTGCCGCAGCAGGTGACCAGCGGGCTTTGAACGAACCCGCCGATAACACACCAAAAGCTTAAAAGAGGAGATTGCTGCTCATATCACCTAGCCAGGCAGACGGTTGCCAAACCTGCGACCGGTCCTGTCCTGGCTGGTATGGATCAGACCCGTTCTGGAATGTATCGAGACCCAGCAGACCGCCTGAGATTTGATCGCCAGAGACATAGTCTCCCACGGCTTCCAGATCCAGCCAGGAGAAGTCGTTTGCAGGACTAAAGTCCATGTATGTGTGGTCTGTGACTGGATTGGCCAATGCTGTTTGCATTGAGAAGTCGCTGTTTTGCTGCGACTCTGCGGATGTATTGGCACTGCTCATGGAAGGCTTGGTCCGCCAGAGAAGTTCTAGTAGGCGAGAGTAGCGCGATCCGATATCGTCGGGACCGGCACTCGCTTGTTTGAGGACCTCAGTGGTTCGAGCTACTAAACCCTGGACTTTGGCTTCCTCGGAGGGAACCATCATACCAAAGGAGCGAGCCTAGAAGAAGTGGTTAGAAAATAGGCTTCAGAAGTCAAATGGCGTTTGGAGGTCTTACCTTGTAGAGGAAGACGGCAGAGTAGATGCCATACCTGATCTTCGTTAGAATCTTCATCTTTCTAGTTATTCGACCCGACTTACAGATAGAACCGGAGAGGCATGAAATGTAAGTGCCTCTCTGGATCGACCGAGTCTACCAGAATAGTCAAGTAGGCCTTTGCTGCATCAACAGATTCATAGATAAATCTCGAGTCCTGCATTGAAGCCACATTCTTGAACGTAGACCTCAATTGCTCTCGATGGGTGCTCCTGTCCGTCTTTGGCTTCGCCAGGGATTGCGAGATCGCAGCCTGGAAGGCGAACGCAGTAGTGTAAAGACGCAAATACTCATATGACAATTGCAGTGTTGCGCGCATGGGCGGCGAGCCTGTCCGCGTAAGTATCGCTGCAACATGGCGAGCCAGATTGGTCCGATGGCATAATGAATCAATCCTCGAGAGTAGACTTACAGTCCAAAGGCCCCCAAAGCGACTTCCATCGCAAGATGGCTAGTCGAAAGTCATCGACGTATTTCACATAGTCGCCCATCAGCATCATCTGATTACTCGTGCGCATACCCGAGTACAAGACCTCATGCACATTCCCATACAACTGCGTGAGGTCCAGCATCGCCTGATAAATCTTCGAATAATCCTCATCACCCTCTTTCGCAGGCTGCAGCGATGGGAAGTCCTGACTCGATAATCCCGTCATCGGGCCCGGCCCACGCGACCAAAACGCGCGCCCAATGCGAACCGAGATCAATCGGTCCGATACATAGCAGCTGGCCCAAGCCAATCGCCGACGAGCCTCCGATTCCTGGTCACCGTACGGATCTCCCCGGAAGGATGTCCTATCCAACCCGATGAAGTAGCCCGAGCGCAGTGCGAGTCCAACATGCATCCACGCAGCACGGTCTTCCTCACCACGACCAACACGCTCAATGCGTGGACGCAGACCCTGCGGTTCCCATTCTGCTAGCAATAGCAGAGCCTCGACGGCTTCTACATCGCATTCCGCGCCAGCGGCAATGCCCGAGATCAATTCGTGCATGAATTTGGAGCAGTACTCGTGGATCTCGGGGCGGTCGACGAGATCCTTGGACGCGATGGTGAGAACGGCGGTGAGAAGGTATTTCTCGTTATTGGCAAAGTCGTCCAGAGCCGAACGCTCGAAGTATTTTCGTGGTACGAGGGGGAGATATTGGTGGAAGTTTTCGGCATAGCGAGTTACCAGCTGCCACACCGTTCCCGGGTCCAGGGATCGGGACTGGACGAGGCGATAGGCTCTGATACCGGTGGTCGGAACATTGTAGTCGGATACGATGCCAGTACGTAGACCATTATATGTCGACATGGAATCGGACCGTACATGGGTGCTGGCACGGCCCTCTGGTGCGGTCTCCGCACTGTGAGTGGCGATACCCGTCAGGCATTGCCAGGCGTCGGATGGGTTTCGAGGCACAGAATCAATTGAAGCTTCTTCTTCGTCATCATCCTCGACGGCTACTGATGTAGAAGCACCAGCAGCGGCAGTGGTACTAGCTGGAGGATTCGGTGGAAGAAAGACGACTGGTCCAGGGTAAGAAGCAGACGGCGCCCGGCGCGCATCTGAGGTAGTCGGGCTGGCAGTCCCCTCGGAGTCCTTACTCGGCGAGGGATTCGGCGCTGGGGTAAAATTTTTGATCTTATTCTTGCGAATACGACGTCCACCCCGATTTGAGCCACCAAGAACACACTCGCGATTCTCGCGAAGGCACCGCTGGCACGGCGGCTTTCCAGGATTCCCATTGCTATCACTATTGCGTGGGATTAGCGGACACACAGCACACACATACATAGACACGGCTTGCAGATCCGGGGCAAAAAGCGCGGAGCTTAGGGTGACAAGATAAGCCCCGTTGAAAGGGAAATAGTGACTTACAGGTCACAGCGTGACTTGCGCTGCCTGCAGTGCAGACACGCCCGAGAGACGCGCTTGACGATATGGTCAAGCCGCCGCGAGGCAACGTGGTCCGGGGACTCCATCTTTGGCCGGGCCGTATAGCGTGGAATTACAGTGACATTATTGCCCGACGCTGGAGATGGTTAGAAAACAGACGCCGGCTGCTGTTGAGACCCACCGGATATCGAGTAGCGCAAAGACCTGGTCATTACTCATCGGGAGGAGGACAGGACGGGAGTTGAAGCTCCTCTAAGTGTGGGGAAAAAGGGCCGAGTCTGACCACCTCCCGAACTTTGTATTCTACGAATATAAAGTATTCTACATAGAAGGGCATTCTCTTCTTCTTTCTAAATTGTCAAGAACATACAAGAGTTATTCAATCGAACTGCTCTGTAATAGTAATATCCATTTACAAATTCTACGTTGCTTGTCTGTCGGGGGCCAACTGAGCAATAGCCGACGGCAACGGAACTCGGCAATGGACTCTTCCTCTTCCAAAAACCACCCCCCGCGCGTGGGGAAACCAACCGTGTGACTTGTCGTCATTCAACAATATTTGGAGGGGCAATTTCCTCGACTTTCTTTTTTATTTCCCTCCATTTTACCTTGACTGATATTAAGGTACACATACATACACAATGGCAGCCACAGTACCATCTCTCTTCTCCCTGAGCGGCCGCACTGCCGTCGTCACCGGTGGCACGCGAGGCATTGGCCAGGCCATGGCCTTGGCTCTGGCCGAAGCCGGCGCCGATATTATTCTGATTCAGCGCGACGAGTCCAACACGGCTACCAAGGACGAGATTATCAACCGTCTAGGCCGCAAGGCGCATATCCACGTTGCCGAGCTGTCAGACCGCAAGGCTGTCAAGGAGATTATCCCTGCAGTAGTGAGCCAAGGCTTCAAGCCCGACATCCTGCTGAACTGTGCGGGTATTCAACGGCGACACCCGAGTGAAAAGTTCCCCGATGAGGACTGGGATGAGGTGCGTACTACACTCTTCTCTATAAAAGATCCCTCTACACTCCAAGCTCCTGCGAGCTAGCGCCCCCCCTTCATTTCACCTGAAACATTAGCTAACCAACTCCATGAACAGGTCCTCGAAGTCAACCTCTCTCAAGTCTTCATCCTCTGCCGCGAGTTCGGCGCCTACCTCCTGGCCCGTGACGCTTCCGAGTTCCCCTCCGGCCGACGAGGCTCCATCATCAACGTTGCCTCGCTACTAACCTTCCAGGGTGGCATCACCGTGCCCGCCTACGCCGCGTCCAAGGGCGGCGTGGGCCAGCTCACCAAGGCTCTGTCGAATGAGTGGGTGGCCAAGGGTATCAATGTCAACGCTATTGCCCCTGGGTACATTGCCACGGACATGAACACCGCTTTGATCAATGATGAGAGCCGGAACACCAGCATTATGGCGCGAATTCCGGCCGGTCGGTGGGGTCAGCCGGAGGACTTCAAGGGCGTGGTGGTCTTCTTGGCGAGTGGTGCCAGTAGCTATGTCTCTGGTGAGATTATCACGGTGGATGGTGGATGGATGGGTCGGTAAAGAGGAGTGGAGTGATGTGAAGAAAAAGATGGGCTTGGGGTGGTGAGACCGAGGCAGAGACAGAGACAGAGTGGCTTGGGATTCACACTGTATATGGACTTTTTTTCTGGCATTTTTTGGCGGTTTTGTATATAGAGATGACTGCATCGGAGGTTTCTGGATATCATACTCCGTATCCGAATTTTATTGTTTTTGGCATATGAGTTCTCTGGATTCGTAATACTTAGATTATGCATGAACGCACGAGTCATGGTTCATTCGACCTGGTTCAGATGTCTTGACTGATAGCTCCACTACTATCAGAAGAGCTCGCTTGTGTTAGCTAAGAGATTGGTGGAAAATCCAGCAAGAAGGATGAGACCGCCATAAACTTCCCAGTTAGGTATGCGACTCCGTAGCTATAGAGGACTAGCCTGTGCTAGTAATTCTCACTAGTTAATAATAGTATATAGAGCTCTGTCAAGTTTCAACTAGGCCCTACCGCCCTGGCAGCCGGTAGGGCTAAGTCATTCAGGCACCGAGGCACATAGTTGTGCCTGCAGAACTAGGCATTATTTTCTGCCTGAGGTTGGATAGCCCCCCTCATTAGCTCTTTTTGTTCTCTTCAGTCTCACTTTCAGTTCACCGCTTGACCATCTTTCATCTCTTAACTCCATAGTTCTTTTGTTCATTATAATCATACCACAGTCTCACACACAAAGAAGAAACTAGAATCATACCATTCAGTCGGACATAGGGTCCTCTTATCGGTCCGCGCCACAAGGGGGAAAATAGTTTATTGTCCGTGGTTTCTAATTAACAGCAGCTGTGAAACCCCCCACAATGCCACTGTTTGAGGCACGCTTGGCCCGAGCTGCACAACAGGCACGCCGAGAAGAACCAAGAGAAGACTTTCCCTGATTCATCGATTCTCATCCGGACAGAATGCTCACTTTGGAGCAATCGTCTGCTGCAAGATGGGCGCCACCTACGAATGACGGTGCGAGAGTCAGGGCGTCACGCCGGTCGCAAGATCTGCAAGGACCAGCAGCGTTGACATTGGACCGAAGTGCAGCGAATCACGATGGTGGATTCTATGGTGCCTGCATCTGTTAGAAACACTGGTGTCCCTTGGTTATTAGGAGGAGTCCTCCCGATAGGCTGGGACAGTCTAGACCCGCCTGCCAACCACCTTCAAGAAGATGGCCCTGACCAGATGGGCAGTCGGTGTCGACTGTCATGCACCACTCGATGGCCTGGGAATTACTTTTAATAATAAATCTTCCCCTTTCCCCTGCCACGACAGGAGTTCTTCTTGCTCTTGAGGATCATTCGTTCGTCTCGGTTCTTTTCTTTCTTTCGTTCCCATTTTTTCGTCGATCGCTGGCTTTTCTCGATGCACCTTGCATTCTCCTCATAGAATAGACTGTTTCGGCATTGCGTTGATCGCATAGACCCTTTGTCACTTTCGCTTTGACTTTGTGTCCATTTTCATATTGTCTATTTGCCTTTTCTTTTACCTTCTTTGTCCAACTGGCCTCGTCTACTAACGTGAGGTCACTCGCTACCTTGCCAGAGAACGTGGTGTGACCAGTCGATCTGATCCCCCTCCCTTGCCTGCATTCCTGAAGTCCCGGACGATGCCTCTGCTCCTCGACAAGCAACGCGAAATTTGAGCTTTGCCGATCTGCTTGTCAAATCCAGATTTCTCTGATCATCTGTTGATTGTCCGTCCTTCTCTCTCGTTGTTGACTGGCTCGCTGCCTACAGGCTTGCCTAATAGCGTCATTGTCATTGACTTCCAACCTTCCTATTGACATCAGCACAAAGGTAGCAACCGCTTTCCTGTGACGGTGAATGCCTTTGTGCCCAACCAATCCAGCGACGATCATCTCTCAGATCCCCGTGCCATTCTATACCACGTTGGATCGCCTTCTGTCTGGCTGACTCTGATTTCATTTCGTCTTTCTTCAACGTCACCACACTCGGTCATCGCATTCCCTATCGACCCCCCACAACCAGCCTCGACTGCTGATCGACTTCTCCAACATTTGAAATTTAACCGAAGACCCCTGGCAGAGTTCCGTTCGGGAGTGCAAGATCTTCGATCGGTGTCTTGCGCATCACTCCCCGGCTCACCACAGTCGCAAATATCCATCATCAAGACCAGATCCCCTGCCAAGCACATCTGCGCCAACGATAGCCCTCCACCCCTAGACAGGTGTCCCGAGGGGCAATTCAATGGCGACGCCTGGCCCGCAACTTGCGGCACGAGGCTACGGGTCTAATGCGACTTACATCTACGAGTACTCGAGAGGACTGGGTGGTGTCGATGTCCCACGCGATGTTATCATCACTCGCATCATTTACTCTTCGGTGATTATCCTCGCCTTCGCTGTGTTTTGTGGTCGCATCGCACAGATCAGCCATGCATATCTCCGCCAAATCACATCATGTACGGCAAACGGTCGACAGCAAACCTTCTGGCGCCGGGAGACATCATCACTGTGGTCCAACATGAAGAAGCATATGCTGTATTCTCCACTGGGCAAGAAGAGGCATAATCGGGAGATTCAACTCTCCTCAGCGGTTGGCATCGGCACGTTGCCCTCCCGCTTCCAGACCATTTTGGTCACGTTGTACTTTGCAAGTCAAGTGGTGTACTGTGTTTTTCTAGACTATTCTGTCAACAATAAAGCTGCGCTGGTCGCGGAGCTGCGCGGGCGCTCGGGGACGCTGGCCACCTTGAATATGGTGCCGCTATTTCTGCTGGCGGCGCGCAACAACCCTTTGATCTCGATCTTGCATATTAGTTTTGATACCTACAACCTTCTCCACCGGTGGCTGGGTCGCATCGTCGTGATCGAGTCTGTCGTCCATACTGCCGCCTGGGCAGTCAATGCAGTTGACGAGCAAGATTTTGGAGACATGCTGTCACGATTGCGAGACACGCCATTCTTCACCTGGGGATTGGTAGGTACGGTGGCCATGGTTTTCCTCGGCCTGCACTCTCCCTCGCCAATTCGTCACGCATTCTACGAGACATTCCTGCACCTGCATCAACTCGCCGCGCTTCTCGCCTTCCTGGGTGTATGGTTCCATCTTCAGCTGGACAGTCTCCCACAGCGCAGCTGGGCTACCGGCATCGCCGTGATTTGGCTCGTCGAGCGTACCACTCGCCTCATCCGCCTTGCACATCTCAACCTCTCCGTCAAGCACGGCTCAACCAACATGACCGTCCAAGCCCTGCCGGGAGAAGCATGCCGGGTAACCTTCCACCTACCCAAAAGCGTACGCATCGAACCCGGCTGCCACGTGTACGCCTACATCCCCTGCGTCTCATGGTGGATGTCCCACCCGTTCTCCATTGCCTGGGCCGAAGCCAGCAATCCAAACCCCAACTCGCCGCGCTACCACGACTCCAAATCCCCCGACTCAATGCCCAGTCCATCCTCGCTAGAAAAGCAATCCCACGACCTAGACACCTACTTCGAACCCATCCACCGCCCCACAGAAGTCTCCCTCATCGTCAGCGCCCGTCAAGGCATGACCCGCCGCCTCTACAACCTCGCCCGCGGCAAGCCACAACAAATCCTCCGCGCACCGGGTTTCATCGAAGGTCCCTACGGCTCCCACCCCGCCAACGCCTCCAGCTACGGCACAGCCGTCCTTTTCTCCGCCGGCGCGGGAATAACCCACCACCTCATGTACACACGGGATCTCATCGAACGCGCCGCCACGTCCCGCGCCGCAACCCGCCGCGTCTACCTCGTCTGGTCCGTCCGCTCGACAGACCACCTCGCCTGGGTCAGCCAATGGATGGATCAAATCCTCCGCCTCCCCGGCCGCCGCGAGATTCTCATCGTGAAGGTATTCGTCTCGAAGCCCCGGCGCGCGGCGGATATCGTGTCCCCGTCCGCGACCGTCCAGATGCACTCTGGAAGGTGTCGGCCTGAGGTGGTTCTTGATGAGCTTATGCCGAAGAGTGTGGGTGCGACGCTTGTTTCTGTTTGTGGTCCCGGTGCCTTTGCGGATGAGGTGCGGGCTGCGGCGAGGGGGAAGATTGGGAAGGGTGCTGTGGTGGATTTTGTGGAAGAGGCTTTTACTTGGTAGATAGAGGTGGCTTTTCTGGCCCCTTTTTTTTGCTTTTCTTTTGCTCGCTTGGTGCTCGTTTTCTTAGCATGTCGTTGCGGTGTTGTGGCTGCTTTTAATGTCTATACAATCATATCGTTGACTACGGGAATACTAACTTACCTGATACTTTCTTTGCTCGAGTGCTTCGTTGTAAAAATAGACTTGGTAAGATCTCGAACAAATTTTAAACTTAAGATTCTCAAGACCGAAAGATTTAGAATAACAGAAATGAAAATCCCCAATGAAAAATACCAAAGTAAATATCGTCCGACGCAACCATATACCCCATCCTACCTAATACTCCTCATAAACCATGGCTGGCAAGATGCCCGTCCCCCTCATATGGCATCACCGTGAACAGAGCGGAAGTGCCCCATCATATTATCCTTTCGACTGAAAAGCTTATCGCAACTCTCGTCGAGACATGGAACCGAGCGGGGCGCCACGTGCCGGGTATCCACGTGGCGCATCAGAGTTGCTTTGCATGCAAATGGGCCCGGTTTGGTGCATTTTGCCCGTTTGCAGAACCAAGAATTCGGACGAAGACTATATTTCGAAGCAAGTTTCATGTTATTAAAACGGTCCATCGATACGAGTAGACTCTGGGTTATAGACATGACATACTTTGTTTTCTTCTTGGAACGATGAGTAGAAGGCTTTGCGCTCGTGGTGTTTTTGAGACTATCGTCCTTCAGCGAAGGTGTGGAGACTTGAGAGCCAAAGTCATGGCCTTTGTACTCGAAGTTATCGACCATGAACGGAGCGTTGGTAGCGGTGTACCTAGGAGGGACTTGTCCTTTGAAGGTGTGACTGTTAGTTGGATGATAGATCATAGACTGGGTTGATAATATTGAAATGGAACCAACTATAGAGAGGACGCGAAAGCAAAGCAAGTTCGTCTGCGGTCAGAGGTAGCATTGGTGGATTTGCGGATTCAGCTAGGCCATAGCCTGAATCTATCATCGCTGGAAATTCTGAGGGAAGGTTGCAACTATCAGAGAAGATGGTTCTTGGATGGTATGCCATCTTGACCCGGAGCGGTGTATCAGGGGAAATAGGTCCAACGAAGTAGAGATAGAGAGAGGCTGCAAAGAGCTTGGTACTGACTGGGACAGAGTCAGAGAACAGCATCTTTCTCGATGGGTAGAGGAAGGTATTTATTTAAGGTAGTGTGAGCCAAATCATGGAATAATACAGAAGGGTAGACTTAGGGTACGAATACAAAGACATTACGGGCATGGATCACCATACGGAGTACGTGATCCCTGCTAGTATCCACCAGCACCAGTGGCTGATGTCGAGGGCAGTGACAAGGTACTTACAGTAGAACCTGGTTATTATGATCCTCTATTGGGTGGACAAGGCCTAGCGCCTATCAAGATCACAGCCATATTACCATCAAAGTTACTGTCCAAATCACTTTTCAAAGCACTATCAATATTACCACCTATCAATATGGTAACCTATCAATATTCCCATCAGGTTTACCATCAACATTACCATCAATATTACCATCGTGGTTCCCATCACACTGCCATCAAAATGCCACCCAAATGCCACCAACATGGATTACTTGCCCACCCGTTACGCCCCCACGCGCTATCCAGACGCTTATATTCTACTATAAGTAGCAGGAGACACCTGAGATCGCTTATATTAGGCGGCTACGGTAAGATAAGATCGATTTGTAGAGAACTGAGGTCGAAAATAGGCGACTAGGTAATAGAGCGATGTTCGGGGGTTTTTTATAGGGGGTTATTGCATATAGCGAATTGACTGTGTAACTAATAGTTCTCGTTATAACCAGGTTTGACTGTAACTGAAAGCGGGGCCGCCCGCGGGTCGGATGCCGGACCATCCTCGACGCAGAGAGTAGAATTGCATCCTTGGAATCCTCTTCGATTGATAAACTTGTCGTAGATGTCACCAGGGCAATATAAGGCGTGTAGAGAGAGAGCCACATGGTGACATGATGTGTCTTTACTCGACGCATAAGAGTTGCTTTGCAGCAGCAGGGGCAAAACTATAGTGTTGCAACAAGCTCATATATCCCCGAACTTGACTAAGACTCTGAGCGGTCTTGGAATTAGATACCAGGGGCCTAGCGTCCGCGGACCTGTGGCCCTCCCGAAAAACGCGGCGGATGACAGGGGGGGGGGATTTTGCGACGCTTATTAAATATCAGTGACAAGTCAATATCGGCGTACTGGGACTAGTTATACCCGCGCTTGCTCCGTAAGAATTGGTGTCGAAGCATATCCAGAGAAATGAGATTTTTTGCATAGCTAAATATGCATTTCGCTCGAATCCGCAGTTCTCCGAGCCGAGAGCACCTACTGGGGATGATGTTAACTTACTCCTTTTGCCAGGAAGCAATTAACGACAACCATACTAGGGTACCCCAAGTTTAATTCAGTATCTCTATTTAACAAGTCGCCTATCTCTTTGAACATGTCAGTCGCCCAAGTAAGCGACTATCATCCATTAAATAGCTTCCACAACAGTCATGAAAATCAGCAGAAGATACCGATACTTAGTCACAGACCACCGAAGCAAGTGCTTTTTGAGAGATCCCAGTATAAGCGTTCCAATCAAGCATTAATTACATACAATCACTCCACTCAAACAAACCCCCTCCAAACTCCATCCACACGCGGCACCAACTCCACCGTCTCCCCACACTCAACCTGCGAAAGATAAAACTCCGTGAAAAGCGACTGAATCGCAACCCGAAAAACACCCGAATACACCAACTCCTCCTCATCCCCCAACATAACATCAACCGCCTTAACAAACGGCAAGGACCCCGCATCCTCATCTCTCCACCCAACAACAGACCGCATACACTCCTCATCAACCATAAGACAAACATTCGTCCAAAGACCCGGCTCAAGTCTATCCTCCGCCATAGCCCCATTCCCATCTTCATCGCCGCCCGCGCCGTCTTCCAAACTCCGATACGCAATGGCAACTTGTTCGGGCGTGATATCCCGCAACGCCTCGTTGGATACCTGTTTCAAGAACATTTTGTCGGTGATTCGAGATAGACCGGATTCTGGGGGTGCGTTGGTGATGGTTTCGGTTAGGATTTGATCTTTGGCTTCGAGGAAGGCATTCCAGAGGGTTTCGTCGTTGTAGTGGGTGCGGAAGAGGAGGAAGCCAAAGTCGGTCCAGCCTTCTTCTTCGACTAGGTCGACTAGTTGCTTGAGTCGGGTCGTGTAGGGGTCGGCCATTTTTGTATTGATAGAGTTGGGGCTTAAACTTTTGGCGGTGCGGTTGTCTATAAGTTTTGGGGAGCGTTCCTGGCTGGATCGGGTACGATGTTTTCTGGGTGGGGTATGATCGTCGTGAAGCCTTACTCAGAGTAGTTAGTACATCTTGTCTATTCCTATTCAGTCACTGTCGAGCCTGGTGGTAGTTGGCGCCCTGGGATTTATTCTCTGGAAAGAGCTCCATAGTTAACGCATGAAGGGCTATATGAAGAACAATTTGGCCCACCAGTCTATCTAAGAATACAATGGCAGAGCAAAGCAAATATCTACCAAAACCGCAAACTTTTCACAAGAGAAAAGAGATCTTTCAATAATCTATACATCATTACAACATTGATGATGATCTAGCGACCTTTAAAAAATATCAAAAAACCTTCCATGCAAAAATCAAATGAAGACAGTATTAATAACTGTCCCAGACAGGAAACGCTCAGTGCCAAGGAAAGGCAAAGAAAGATCAACAACGAAAGAAAAGGGAGAATCATCTAAACACATGTGGAATAATGCAGAGCCAGAAAGAACATTTTGAAAATTGAAAATTAGCGCTTAAAATAGCGCTTAAGACAGCGCTTAAAAGAGATCTTCGGATAGTCCTGAAGATAACTGAGACGCATGAGCACCAAATCCTATTTGGTGTCCTTGCTGCGGCTGCCCTTGGGCACACGGGCGAGCCAGTAGATGCCAACAGCCAGGAAGACGTTGACAATGATGTAGACCCACATGATGCCAAAGTTGCGCCAGGCATCCTTGTAGTAGCTGACCACCTGGGCAAGGAAGACATCGGTGTACTTGACAGTGCAGAACGAGCAGTCGGTGGTGGCATTGTCATTCAGGAGATATCCACCGGCTCGGTTGATGAAGGGCTCCATGTACTGCAGGCAGGTCTTGCCGCTTGGGGGGTCAAAGTGCAGGTACTCGATGCTCTCGCAGGTGGCTGTGGCACCGGAGACACCAGTCGACAGCATTGCGGAGACGAGATACGTGAACGGTGATACACGGTACATAAAGATCCAGAAGCCAGGCATCTGCGCGGGAGTAGCGAGGACACCGCAGAAAATCAGGCAGAGCGAGAACAGCAAGTTGGCCAGGTTACCACCGGTCTCGGCGAGATCGATACCGGCGATCATCATGTGTGCAAAAGTGGAGGTGAAAAGCAGGAAAGTCCAGATGAGCAGGAACATCAGCGCGCCACGCTCGTGGACGGCACCAGCCTCCTCGGCGTTGCGGTACAAACCGATCGGGTAGTACCAGCAGACAAAGATGAAGACAGCCATGAGAGAGTTCCAGGGGAGCTCAACGAGAATGTTCGCGCTCATGAATGCTTGCCAAGAGTAGGTCTTCGAGGGACGTTCACGGACTTCGTAGAGGGAGCGCTGGGTACAGAAGTGGGGCATGATTTGCTGAACCAGGTTACCGAAGATGGTCAACAGCATGAAGATACTGAACATCTGGTTCTGAAGGCCCTGCTGGGAGTTGTGTGCATTGAAGAAAGAGAAACCGATGTAGAGAGCCGTGAGAATGCAAAGAGCAGCCTTGGAGTAGATGTAGACCGGAGTGCGCCAGTACTGGCTGAAAATGCGGACGAGACACTCGTAGAGCTGGACAGAGAAGGGAGCAGCGAATTCCCTGTAGTTGGCCGGGTCGTTGCTAGACTCCTCGATGGGCTTCTGGGAGAGAGTCGCCTTCAGTTCAGCCAGGTGCTCGTGCACGCCCTTGCGCTCGGGACTCTCGCGCCAGACGGCAGGCCAATCAATATCACTGTGAGAACCAGGAGCGGCACCAATGACCTCCAGCATCCATTCGGCAGGATTAGCCTCGAGAGGCAGCTTGGGTGCACCGTTGCGTTCGAAGTAGCTAGCGAGGGTAGACGACTTGTCGCCGATCTCGCCGAAGTAAACTGTTCTTCCGCCCTTAGCGAGAAACAGCAGACGATCGAAACGCTGGAACAGCATCGCAGACGGTTGGTGGATAGTGCAGAGAATAGCTTGGCCGTGCTTGGTCAAGGTGTCGATGAGATCGAGGATAGACCAGGAAGTTTGAGAGTCGAGACCGGAGGTAGGCTCGTCCAGGAACAGAAGCAGCTGGGGCTTGGCAGCAAGCTCGACACCGATAGTGAGACGCTTACGCTGCTCGACGTTGAGACCTGTCATGAAAGTTAGAATAGGCTTCTCAGGAGTATTGATTGAGGATATGTTAGTGATTTACCTTCACCGGGAACACCAACAATGGCATCAGCATAGGCTTCCATGCCCAAGAGCTTGATGACCTCTTCAACGTAGTCCAGCTTCTCCTGACGGGAAACATTGGCAGGCTGGCGGAGCATAGCACTGAAGCGCAGTGCCTCACGAACGGTAGTGGTGTAGAGATGGAGATCCTGCTGCTGGACATAACCGGTCTTACGCTGGAAAGACTGGTCGCGGGGGCGGCCATCAACGAGCATCTCACCGGAGACAACACCCATAGTAACACGGGTAGCAAGCACATCCAGAAGGGTAGTCTTACCGGCACCAGAAACACCCATCAGAGCAGTGCAGGTACCGGGCTTAACCCAACCATCAACGTGATCCAAGATACGGCGCTCCTCGCTCTTGATCTTGATATCGTAGCACACGTCCTGCCAGTGGAACACAGCGGTCTGGCGCTGGATACCAGCGGAAACTTCCTGGCTGGTCGTCTCATCGGTCTTCTCGCCGGGGGCGACGGTGTTGCTCAGCTCGATGTCATCCTCGGGCGAGGTGCGCTTGGGCGCGAGACCACGGCGGAAGAGCAGGACCTCACCCTTGGACTTGGACTCTGAGATGTACTCGGTGGCGAGAAGGTAGGTAGCCATGAAGAAGATCATGAAACCGATCATGATACCCAGGTTACGCCACTTGTGGCTGTTGTAGTACTGGAAGCTGTCGGCAAGGTAGTCGTTACCGAAGACCTGGGTGGAACCAGCGCGCGCACCCTTTGCAGAGCAGATCTTGTTGGTCGACGGGACATTGGCATAGCCGTCACCACCAGGAATCATCCACTTGTCCGGACAGTCGAACCAACGGTTGTGGAACTCGTTGACCATCAGTGACTCAAAGCCGTATGCAATAGGGTCGATGTAGTTCATCCAGCGAGACCAGCCAAGCATGTTGCGGGGCGGGATGGTGAAACCAGTGTAAACGATCAGACCCAAGATCAGAATAGCGGCCGGCACCAGAGCCTGAGACAGGGTTCGGGAGCTAGCGGCAATGGTCCGGAAGATCATAGACATGGTCAGGGTCGTGAAGATGGAGAACACAAGGAACGTGAAGAATGCCCCAGGAGTGCGGCGCAGATGCGTCATGAAGTAGAGTGTCACGTTGAAGGTCACGGCGTTGAGAAGCTTATACGGCATGTCACATAACATCGAAGCAATGGCTTCGGTGAACGGGTGATACATGGCGTAGCGAGCTTGCTTTTCGACAATCGGACGTTGCGCGTAAAGAGTGAGGATTTCCAAGGCACTGGAGAAGGCGTTGAGGAGGACAGCGAAGAACAGAAGGGCACCACGAGAGTAGAAACTGTCGGTAGTATCCTGAAGATTGAAGAAGACCGAACCGATGATGAGAGCCATGATGAAGTTACCAATCAACTGGGACAGTGTCAAACTAGCATCTCCCTTGAGACGCTGGAAACCACGGTTCATGCACAGGGTGACCTGCTGCCAGACAGAGATCGTGTAGGGAGAACGAACGCGCTGGTTCTTGGCCTGCATAGCACGGCGCGAGTCGACGAACTTCTGTAGGGATTCACCACCGAGAGGATAGGTCTGGTCGAACTCCTCAATCTCGCGCAGCAGTTCCTTGTAATCCTTGCTGTTCTTCCAGGCGGCAGCGAACTCGTCGGGGGTGCGAGGGACGAGGTTCTCGAAGCCCTTCTTAACGATACGCTCAGCGGGGCTAGTCAGGGAGGTCAGGAAATCGGCCGTGGTCTGGCGTTCGGGGCACTCGAAGCCCATATTGGTGAAGAACTCCTTGGCCTCGGTAGTACGGCCGAAGTAGATCTGACGACCCTCGTATAGGACGGTGACCTTGTCAAAGACCTGAATCATAATATATTAGCACAACCGAGCATCAAACAGTGTATGTAAAGAATAACTCACGTCGTAGGCACTCTGGGAGGCCTGGTAAATGGCAACTGCACAGGTAGTACCGGAATACTTTGCCATCAGGTTCAGAGTCTTGCAGAACTCCAAAGCGTTGGCACTGTCAAGACCACGGGTGCTGTTATCCCAGCACTGAAGCGGACTGGCACAAAGAGTAGCCTCGGCGATAGAGACACGCTTGCGCTCACCACCAGAAACACCACGGACGAAATCATTACCGACGCGCGTGTTGATAGTGTGCGTGAGACCAAGCATGGCCATAACCACGTCACGCATGTGCTCGGCATACTGGTCGCGAGAAACACCGGGCAGACGGTTGCGAGGGGCGCGGGCCAGCGCAGCGAACTTGAGGGTGTCACCGACGGTCAACTGGGGGAAGTGAACATCGGTCTCAGCGGTGTAGATAGCCTCGCCGCGGAACTGGTTCTTCATCTGTTTGTCGGAGATACCCTGGTAGTTCATGTACGTCTTGTCATCCTTGTGGATACCGTTCATCTCGCCGGCCAAGGTCTTTAGGAAGGTCGAACAACCGGAACCAGGACGTCCCAGGACGACCAGCATCTCGCCGCTCTTGACCAGGCCATCAAAGTCACGGAGGATCTGAATCTTCTGCTTGCCCGTGCCAGTGACCATGCGAGCCAGAGCAGCCACCTGCAGGACAGAGTTGAACACGTCCTTTTGGTAATCCGTAGGGCTGCCATAACCGTGCACACTAAGGTTGCGGAACGAAACGCCAGCCTGGCGGGACGGGTAGCGTTCGGGATCGCGGGAGGTGACAGCGAGCAAGTTCTTCATCCAATTGCGAGCCTTGAAGTTGTCGCTGTGCGGGTTGAGGGTCGAATCCTCCTTGGTTTCGAGGAAAGTGTTCTCGCCATCGACCCATCGAGTCGATTCGCGGGTAAGTTGGCGGGCCAGACGAGTGACCTCAACCTCGATCACGTCCTCGTTGCCGACCTCGTTCTTCTCGAGGGCCGTGTCCTCGCTGCTGACACTGTGGGCGGGATCATGGTGGTGAATTTCGCGAGCCACCGAGACCGACTCACTGGCTGCCTCGGTGGTGACGCTATGGTTGAAAGTCCCCAGAAGCGACATAGCGGGCTTCTCTCACGTGGGGGAGTTGATTAGAAGGTTTGTGTTATGGGTCCGAGATGTGGGGGGGTGAATCGGAGAACCCAAAGGAGTCGAAGTGATTAGGAAAGCACCATCAATGGATGGTTTTGAATGGTGTGACGAGGCGACTGGAGTAGAAAGGGGGGTGGAGAGAGTGATTAGTGGTGGGGGTCAATTAGGGAGAATGATATTATGATGCAGGAAAGGAAAGGAAAGGAAAAAGAGCGTCAAGAAAATTAAGGTTAAGAAGGAGCGGACAGGAATGATAAATAAAGAGGAAAGAAAAGAAAAAAATCCTGCAAGTAAGAGTCGCAATTGCTCCAAATTCGGGACCGGGAAAGATCCAGGATTTGCCTCCGAAAGGGAAATGGGCGATCCGTCCGGCGATAAGCAGCCGGGCGGAGACAAAGGGGCGTCTGGGTCCTTAGCTTTGGGCCTCTGGGCCTCTGGGGGGAGGTTGACAGGTACGGAGACCGGAAAATGGAGTGCGACTTAGAGGGTGTCATCCTTGGATGCCTAAGCTAGGACCAAAAGAGCAATTGTAGATGAGATGAACCATCAGCTTATGGAGCCTTGTACCATACAAAGCACATAGCCCCACCTTGGCAGACCTACAGAACGTAACTAAATGACATTGAACCTTTATCACATAATAGGATAAAGTGATAACATTATGATTCTTAGATGAATCATATTTTCTCTGAAGGTACACGTACTTCACACTTCACACATACATTTCTCATGCCAAGGATTATTATGCAACTTTGGTTTTTTTTTTCCTTTTCATTGAGATCGTTAAGGACAAAAAACACGTGCCGGACCGTTCTAGAAGTAAAAGTGGGCCGGGAGCAGACGATCCGAGCTCCCTCTTTTGACTGACATAAGCCTCATCTCGGGCAGTTCTGCTGCTGGCTGCCGCTCGGCTCGGATACCGGGCTGCAGGATATCCGAGGATGACTCAGCCCATCGTCAGCCAATCATGTCACATACGGCTAAACCTCACTCTAAAGATGTAGTTTATTGACCGCCTCGTACTGTATGTTTGTCCGTTCGTCCACATCATGGATGAACCCGGACGATCTCATCATCCCCTTATCTGATCTATAATCCCTGGTCAAGGTGGCGCCCATAGCCTCGTTGTCGGCTTCGGGATGCATCTCGCCCGGCCTGCAGGCCACGCACACGCCCCATGCTCATCTCACCTGCCAAGTACAGTACTCATCACACATCAATTCTCGTTCCAGGCGGCAGCATGCAAGGGTTCTCATGGCGTACGTAGCGTGCAACAGCCTACACTACTAGCGTCATAGCACACAGAATAGCTAACGGTAGGAACTACCAAGATTCTCCTGTAGATTGGATTGGTGGTTGCGGGATTTCACATGTAATACATTATGCTAGCCTACAAACTCAGGTGACGACATCATTAATGATGGCGTCTCAACCCAAATTGTCGGCCGCCTCTGCACTGGCCACCTCTTCTTCATCTTCGTCATCATCCTCTTCAATGGGCTCCACTAGTAGATTACCTCCCCGGCCGATCTTCTCGCGGATCGTCCCGCCATCTTCCACTGCATAAACAGCCCGGGGCATAGGAGATACCAGGCGGAATCCGTACTGGTGCTCAAATCCTTCAGGCTTATCCACATCGGTGGGTCGAGACTCGTCCTGCAAGGCTTCGTAGCACTCCACTACCGCATAGATTTCTTCAATGTCGGCATTGGGCGCAAACCGGCGCATGATTCGTTCGCCAGAGGGCAGTCGTACACTGATGCGCACCGCATCCTTGACCTCCGTTCCAGGCTCAGCGCCAAGCGACTGTGCCCGCCAGAGCTTCCATTGGGCCAGATCCCGCTGTCTTTTCTCTTCGGCAGCTTGGCGCTCCGCTGCCTCTTGCTCCTCCCGCCGTCGAGTCGCCTCTGCTTCCCGGCGGAGACGGGCGCGTTCGCGGTCAATCGCGAGGGACCGCTCATAAGCCGAGTCCTGTTCTTCGCGCAGGCTGCGAGAAGCCTGTTGCTGGCTGCGGTCCTGGCGGATCTGCGAGAGTGGCCCTTGGTTCGAGGTGACGGCAGTCGTGAGCCGCTGCTTGAACTCAGACATCGGAAGAGGTCCGGGAATTCTGGCCACCACCGACATGGCGGTCGAAGACACGTTCGGGGTGTGACAGATCACCGCCGCAAAGGGGAACTTGGTGACCCGTAATGAATTGGCGACTTGATAGGCCTCCGAATCCCGCACATTGCCACCCCAGACGATCACATTTCCATTGTCACCGGGAGGATTGACAAACTCGACCACGTCCGGCGATAGTAGAGTCTCCCGCACCCAGGTATGCGTATCATCGTTCTCGGGCGACAGCAGGACCACCAGTAGGAACTTCAGATCGCGGTGTGCCCTCTCCAGGGCCATGTTGTATCCATTCTCGAGGAATGGGAGCGGATTCGACCCATACTCCTCCTCAAACTCCCGGATGAACCGAGCGGCAGTATCTTTAGGTGCCAGCGGTCGGCGCCCCGTAGTATTTTGACGAGCTCCCTGAAGAGCCGGGCTGGCAGTTGTGCGCAAGAGTCGTGGGAGGAAGGGAAACAGGGTCCCAAAAAGACGGAAAGAGCTGAGGAGGAGTCGGTAGACGAGATTGAAGGGGGTGAAGAGGAGCGCGAGGATGAAAGGTGGTCGGTGTACCGGTTGGTTCTCGGGTTGCGTATCGACTCGCGGGGCGGGCTCCGAGGTACGCTGGGCAGGCCGAACTTGTTGGAGTAGATCTTCGTTCATCAAGTTGATACCCGGCCCTGGCTGATAAGGTTGTTCGGGCTGAGACATGGCTGCTCGAGCCTCCTCAAGCGGGTCAGGCCCTTCTCCATCGAAGAACTTGGAGATGGCAATCTAGGTTGTGGGGGTGAGCAGATAGCTACCTCGGCGGGAGCTGGGGCAAGTATGACGACTAACCTGAACATTCCATTGCGACCGGCGCAGCAGAGGGATTGCCTCCGCTGGATCTTGCCCTGTCACACTTGTGTACTGCTCCAATGCCGATCTCTCGCTGTCCGAGAGCTGGTCGAGGTCAACCTCCGCCGCGGACATGGTTGCTGATTAGGTGGCAGCGCTGAAGGCGCCGAAGTGGAGATGGACATGACTATATGGGCGACTCCGGGTCACCGCTCTGTCCACCGCTTTCCCAATTTAGGCTTGACCTGGAGCTATTCTCCGCCGTGTCCGGCGACGGGGCAGGTACGGAGCACAGAGTACGGAGTACGGAGTAAGTACATTGTGGCATCTCCAAAGCTTAAACCCCTCCACTGGAAACCTTCATGTACTCCGTATGCTGTAGATAATACTTACCCCGGACTGAGATCGTTTTGACAATCGAATACAGATCCTAACAAATTTCAGAATACGATTTCAAGCTTCCATTGCACAATCAACCGTTTGACGTACGAAAACTTCCATAAAGTTGAATTCACGCTTTTGCTCATTACTGACTTACTATAGTTCATTCTTAAATCAAAGGTGAGGGCGGATACTCCTAATTTACCTCGCCCTCACATCTATCTTCGTATGGATAGGTAGCTTGGTGTGTTCAAAACTTATAGGTAGGTATGCGCAACCTGGCTTGACTATAAGGGCGATAAACATACACCATGCAGAAGCCGGATATATATCCTAGCACCATAACCTCTGGCTAAGAGCAATGGGGTATATTTACAACTGGAATGCTGAATGGAGGGAGATGAAAAAAAAGGCATTTCACATATCCCCCTACAAGCTCCATACATGACAGATACTAATATAAATCAATATAGTAACCGTTATTGCCGACTCTACAATTATTACACCATCGTATACTCCGTACATACGACTACTAGACCTCTTCGGGGATCAGTGATGCGATCGCGGGCTGACCGCCTGGTCCGTGCACGTATCCCCCTTCACTCGAGTTCGTCTCGCCCCGCGTCTTGGTCTGCTCCATCGGTTCTATCACTCCCGATCAGATTCAGGAGGGAGGAGACCTGGATCAGTATATTTATTACTGTGTGGCTTGTAATACAAGTATCTATATCGCCTCGGTCGCCCGCTCGTTCTCACCCGCAATTGACCCGCTCTCGACGATCGCCTCGCCATACGCGTCGATAACAAGCCCCGGGAATCAGCTGTCAGATCGCAGGGAATGTGGCTTCCTCTCGATCGACTCAATCGCTTTGTTCCGATTTCCGTTTCAATGGAGATCTCACTGCGTTGATCCTGTCTCGTCTCTCTCATCGGTATCAGCCATATCGTCATGGCCTCCTCCGGCAAGCCCCCGCTGGACGATTCCCGTCGCACGACGGGGTCGCCGAAAATGAAGACTCGAGGTGAGTGTGTCGCAAGTGGCCGGCGTTGTTCATCGTCCGGGAAGAGAGATCTGTTCGGTCCGATCGGATCGATGTACCGAGATGTGTGATAGATTTGCGCGCTGACTGGAGGTGTCTTTGGAACAGAGAATGCGAAAGATACACTATGCCGTAACGTAACCATCTACGGCCGCTGTCGATATGAAGATAAAGGTATTTGCCAGTACCGAGTGATAGTTGTGGCTATTGTCCACGAGAATGAAGACCTAACTCGGGGGCTCTCTCTCAATAGGGTGCGCGTTTAACCACGACCCTCTGAAAGTCAATGCGGCAAATCAAGCAGACAAGTAAGCCCGATGTTCCTTTCTTCTCTTCTGCAAGGCTCTGTACTTGCAACATAAAGCTTATCAGCCACCATGTACAGCAATAAGAAACGATTTAACGTCGACTCGCCGAGCTTTACCCCATCCCTCCTATCCGGCAATGGCACCTCTGCCCCCAAGAAATCGACCACTATCTCCCCGAAGGCTGCGAGTGCCGCTCCATTCCAGCCCAGAGTTTCGGCATCATCGCGTAGGATACAATCTCGACCTGATTTTCGGAGACGGCTCTTACTGACTGATGATAAAGGCTCCAACACGAGTACTCCGGCGCGACAAGAAGTAGGAACTCCGGACTGGACGGTAGCTGATGTGCAAGAGTTTGTCCCTCAGGGCTTTGAAGGCGCTCACGTGGTAAGTCGGTCGTGATCGTACCTTCCGTTTTTGAAGCTTCAGCGATTTCTCCCCTCATAAAAGGGTTGGATCATCGTGAATCGAATCGTCGCGTTGTCACTTCTCTCACGCTTCAGAGGAAGCAAGAAAAAAATATGCTGGGAAATTTCCACAAGCGCTCCACCAGGAGCCTGAGTGCTTTGTCCGATGACTTTGATTCTATCCGCAAACAAAACCAAGAGAAATATCGCAGCTTCAGCCTCGGCCTTCGTCCCGCTAACTCGTCTGTCCAGGGACCTCTTCAAGGCAACGGCAACGGACTCTCCAACTCGGGTGCCTTTGATCCGTTCGTCACGGCCTCGACGCCTCTATCCGCAGGAGCCGTTGGCCCGGTCTCCGGCAACCCATACTCCCATGACCCAACTGCTGCACTTGCAGGAGGAGCTTTCTTCGCGAACCAAGGGGGCTTCCAGCAGCCGGTATGTGCAACTGTGCAATCCGTCATTAACACCCCGTGTCCCCAAGCTCCCAGCCCGCTGATAAGTGTTGCAGGTCCAATATCATCTTTATGCCCCCATCGGCCCTCATAACCAGAACACGCTGGGCTATCAGCGCAACGTCCACGACCTTTTCCTCCCAAATGACTTCCGAGAAGAGCTTCAGAAGAAGGCGGCAGCTACCCTTCAAACCCTTCCCAGTATGTGAATATGCCCCCCGCACGAGCAGTGGGATGACATTGAAATTGACACATCACCTGCAGATACAACACTACCCGCCCAGGTTGATTACTTCCACTCTCTAGTTCCATTGGATCTCAGCCACCAGAAGAATGCCGCAACCTTCGGTTACCCCAGCTGGGTTTACAAAGCGCAGTCCAGCAAAGACGGCAATTTCTACGCTCTTCGAAGACTCGAAGGTATGAAGGATATGACGACCCGACGAAACCGGGATTTTCCTTCCCTGTGCATCCCGAAGTTAACACCGTTTAGGTTTCCGTTTGACCAATGAGAAGGCTATTCGGTCCGTCCAGGCGTGGAAGCGCGTTTGCAATGGGAGCGTGGTCACCGTCCATGATGCGTTTACCAGCCGGAGCTTCCAAGACAGCTCCCTCATTTTCGTCACGGACTACCACCCACTGTCCAAGACCCTTGCCGAACAACATTTGGGCGCTGGAAACCGTTTCCAAAGTCGCCCGAACAACAGCCACATCCCCGAGCAGGTACTCTGGGGCTACATGACGCAGATTGCGAATGCGCTAAAGTCGATCCACACCAATGGTCTCGCTGCTAGAGTGTTGGAGGCCAGCAAGGTTCTGTTGACTGGCAAGAATCGCATCCGCCTGAATGCCTGCGCCATCCTGGATGTGGTTCAATTTGACTCGCAGCGGACCCTGGCGGACCTTCAACGACAGGATCTAGTCAATTTCGGGCAAATGATGGTTACTCTGGGTGCCAACTCGCCGAATGTCATGCACAATCCCACCAAGGCGATGGAGCATTTCACTCGCGCGTACAGCCCTCAATTGAAGAACTCGGTCTTTTGGCTGTTGAACGGGCTGCAGAAAGATCAGGACCGCACCATCGACCTCTTCATCACTGGAATCTCCTCCCAGTTGATGTCGACCTTTGACTCGGCCCTTCATTTGGATGATCAACTCACGTCGGATCTCAGCCGCGAACTCGAGAACGGACGTCTGGTGCGCCTGATGACCAAGCTGAACTTTGTCAATGAGCGACCTGAATATGAGCACGACCGACAGTGGTCCGAGAATGGCGAGCGTTATTTCCTGAAGATCTTCCGGGACTATGTCTTCCACCAAGTTGATGCCTCTGGGGATGCCGTGGTCGATCTCGGACATGTCATGACTTGCCTGAACAAGCTCGATGCCGGATCGGATGAGAAGATTACCCTTGTGAGCCGCGACGAGCAGAGCTGCTTCATTGTCAGCTACAAGGAGGTCAAGAAGGCTCTTGAGTCATCGTTCCAGGCCCTGATGAAGCCCACCAGAAGGATGCATTAAGATCCTCTGACGAGCGGCGGTTCCTCGGCCTACCAATTTCTTTTCTCCTATGCGCGGGGCTCACAGAAGCCACGATTATGATGGACTACCCGGTTGCTTTGTTTTCGACATCCGTTCTCCTCGATTCACGGTTCCTAAGACCGACGAGCTCGGGAAGGAGGAACACCTCACCTTTGTCTCACCACCTGCAGATCCTATCAGAGAGCCTCTGCATGATCTCGTTACATTTTGCGTTTTTTCTTTGCCTGGAACGACCTCGCAGCCGAGTACAGCCAGCACATTCTATGGAAATACAGACAGATAAAGAAAGAAATCCAATACTTATTCCTCACAAATTGAGCTAAACCGGAGATACTCGCCCGTGAGTATGATAGAGTAGAGATAGACCAAACCATTGACCCCCCCTCCATCCAATTTCCAACGGGATCCTGATCACAAATCTCATCGCACGCATCCAATTTGCCCTTCGATCCTCGTAAACCTAATCACCCGCATCACAACTCATCACCATCCTCCTTCCATGTCCGGGTACGACATCCCATCGAGCACAACATGATACTGCATCAATGCACCAAGACTCTGTTCGCCGCATTAAAGAAGGCGTCCAGAAAGATCTCATCTATAGAGTCATGGTGATGACATGGTCTGCACCTTGGGCGTCGTGGTCTCTTTGGGTAAGGACATGGGCGAGGACGAGGATGGCAGTTACCAGGAGAATCATCTTCACCATCGTCACCCGGGCTAGGATGCCCGGGTCGAGGGCATTGTCGATGGTGGTGGTGGTGATGGTGGTGGTGGCCTCTATGTTCATGTCCTCTACAATCCCCTCCTCCACGGCCACCTCCATGTCCTGGACATCTATCTCCAGGGTTGTCGTCCCCGTCGTTGCCACCATCTCCATATCCATCTCCAGGACAGCCACCACTTCCTGGGGGTGGACATTCCCCGTCATCTCCATCTCCGTCACCATGGCCTCCTCCACTGTGGCCTCCTCCACTGTGGCCTCCTCCACTATGGCCTCCTCCACCGTGGCCTCCGTGGCCTGGGCAGCCGCAGGGTGGGCTTTTATCTCCATCGTCTTTGTGATGATGCCCTGAGCCATGACCAGGCCGACGGCAATGTGGATGGTGATGTGGTGGATGTCCGTCGCCTGATCCATCATCGTCGTCATCATCATGACGACCATCATCCGAATCATCATCTGAATTGTCGTCGTCGTCGTCTTCATCTTTCCGGGATTTATTATCGTACCCATCTCGAGTAGTGCCAAGATGCTCTAATTCTCCATCAGACGGTAAATCGGGACCATCCTTCGACATTGCAGCTGCCATTTTCCACCATGAATCGGCATCTGTGACTTCATCTGGATTCTCGTCCTCACTCAGAACTATCTGAGAACTCGGGTTATTTGATCGAACATAGTTCTCCAAAATAATCTCGAGAGCTTCATGATCTGGAATCACCAGGGCAGCGCACATGGCTGCTGCCAACAATAGGGGAATAAAGAGCTGCATGCTGATAGATTGTTAATCCCAGAAAAGAATGGGAATTGAGTAGATCGAATTGCGGGAAAGGCAGTGACTATAGGAAAACTAGTCGAGAGGAGATATTCTCTTTATGACTAGGACCTGTCAGACAAGTTGCACCGTCATCCCTGCCTGACAGATTTATAGTAACACTATAGCAAACAGCCCTAATGATTGCCCCACGAAAGCACATGTGCTCCGTCGCACGGAGTACGCGCAGAGGAAATCGCAATTCTATTGTCTAAATAAACTTCAGACGGGAGCTTTTTCTGACACCTTCCGATGTTCCGTAGAGAATACAGAGATCGGCGGATCGGGCGAGTGCATGTATCTATCCATCTTGATTCCCCTAGTACTATGCTGCGCTAAAACATTGGATATGCCTTACGATATGCAACAATGAGGATCAAATCCATGCAATTCAGGGATAAGGTATCCAAAAGAAACTTAGAGACTGAGAAAAAAGAGGGATTCATCCTAGTCATCCTATGTCAAGACTTGTACATGTATAACCCTTGTACACCTTAAACCCGCAATCGTAGATCATCCATTCCACTGCCAGCCCATCAATCCAAATCCGGCACAGGCAACCCGTTCACAATCTTCACCTTCCGCCCCAGCTTATCCAGGGCAATCTTGGAGTTCTTCGCACGCAGCGCGCTCGTCTCTTCATCCGAAACCAGGACAAAGTCATAGGTAAGCAGGGCCTGACCCTCAGGAACATTATACTGCTTGGCCAACTCGGGACCAACCTTGCCCAAGTCCACGGTCAGCGAATCCTTGACACCAAAGACAGCGTCGGAGGTTTCGTAGGGGTCGTTGCGGAGGTATAGAGCACTGGCATATAGTTAGCACCGATACACCCCCAAATCACACAAACCAGACGTAAATGAAAACCAATCAGGGGGTCACTCACGTAATCAAATGATCATACCCCTCCTTCTCAAACATGAAATGCATATGACTAGGCCGATACGGATGCCGATGCAACTTCTTCAACAACTTGCCCACAGGCCCATCATGCGGAATCGGATACGGCACAGGCGTAATAGCCTTAAACCAAAACACGCCCTCCGCATTCGACCGCATCACACACCGTCCATCCGGGCCCTCTCTCCCCGCATACTGCACATCATAATGGCCCGTGGAATCCGTCTCCCAGATGTCAATCTTGACGCCCTCAATCGGCCGTCCCTCCGTATCCCGCAGCGTACAAACAACCAGCAACGGCTCGCCCTTGGGATCGTGGGACATCGACTCGCCATTCGGCATTTCCTCTGCATCGTGCGTGTGGAACGGTCCTAGCACGGTTCCCTCGGTGGAACCGGCGGGTTTGGGGTGGTCGATTGAGTCGACCAGAATAGACAGACCGAGGACGTCGGAGAGGAGGATGAATTCTTGTCGGACGGTCGTGCAGATTTGGCCTACTTCGGTGAGGAAGCGGAGGCCGGTCATCCATTCGTCGCTGCTGAGGCGGGTTTCGCGCGCGAAGTCGTGCAGGTGGGTTACTAGGCGTTCGAGGACGTATTTCATGCGCTCGTCTTCGCAGAGGGAGTTGATTGTGATGACATTTTCGGTGATGTTGTCGGCTGTGAGGTCTTTCATGGGAGGGATTTTGACTTTTGAGGGGTCCATGATGGTGGATGTGTGGTGATATGTGTGTGTGTGTGTGGCACGCGACACGAGATAAGATGGTTTTGTATAGATGGAGGGAGATAGAGGAGTAGGAGTAGGAGAGGAGGTGTACCAATTGACTGATATTCTAGTCTGTGTAAAAAAGAAAAAAAAAGAAATCCAGAATCAATCCAGGGCGCGACCAGCTCGTTAGTTTATAACATCACCACTCCTCCGAATCAGACTTGGGCCCTTACGTCGGCAAATCCGGCGGGACTTGTGGGGTGTGGGTGTGGTGGGCTGCTCTAATAGTGTAGTGTACGGAGTACGGTATACGAGATACTCCGTATACTTTTGAAGAACCAATATCCTTCAATAGTTCAATATTGATCTGTCCAATTAAAAAAAAGAAAAGACTCCAGGTTCTCCAGTTTAATCCGGCTGGCATCACGGGAAAGTTCCATTGCTCTTCTGATCTCCTCTCCACCCCGCAGAATCAGGAAAAAGAACACCCACTCAGAGAGGCGGAATTACGGAGAACCCGGGAATCCCCCACTCCATCCGATATCCGATATGATTACAACAAGTACACATCCTAATAAGTTGTGAGATATTTACTATATTCTCAATTCTACAATCTATAATAATACATACCAATTTGTGTATTTGACTATCCTATACAACTACACCTACTGTACCTCTACATGTTCTAATGGAAGAGACTATATCCGAGTCCCATTCTCCACCATCCTAGGTCAGTACTTACATTATTGGTCAGCATGCTCTAAGCACCCCCCAGTGGGGCAGTCATCGGTAAATGTCTATCCGAAGATTGGATAGACTGCGAACCACATACCAAAGATTGACAGAATGATTGACTTCCAACGGATAGAGAAGGTCAGGAAAAGGTTAGGACTGGATGTTGCTGTATATCCGATGAAAGTGCGGGGGGTTCAATAGATCCGGGGTGGAGAAAAGATACAACTGCCGAGAATACTGTCGATGGACCTCAATAATGTAGGACTCAAATTAATCTCACTTGCTTAAGGATACATTCGTTAGAACCAGAAAACACATTCAAGCACAGAGAAACCGATCATGGATATATGATAATAGAATATATGTACGCTCGAACGAGACACTCGCAACTCCCCCAGACCCATTCCCGTTTCGCCATCGCTCACTGCTATACAACCAAGGAAAAATCGTGCCGTAGTATGGTGATAAAAGAACATGAAACCACGCCATTATTACACACAGGCTCAACGAGACCGAGATGTCTAAGCCTGCACCATGCGCCGCTCATGGTCCCGGTCGCGATCTCGCTCACGTTCACGTTCACGTTCACGTTCACGTTCTCGATCCCGCTCGCGCTCGCGCTCACGCTCTCGTTCGACATCCCGCTCCTTATGGGAATTCAACTGACTCTCTCCGGCACGCTCTGCACCGCGCTCCTTCTCTTGCACAGCAGCCGCCACACGCGCATGGTGATCCACCGTATCGAGGATAGCCTGCATCAATCGCTGGTTCGCATCCGGATCATCATCCTCCGCATGTCTAGGCGGGGCCCCATGGTGCTGCTGTCCATGACCACCACCCTCCGTCTCGCTCATGGCCCGGCGGGGTGATTTCTCAGATGCAGGGAGACCCATAGATGCGCCCGAGCCGGGGCCAATGTGGGGCGCGCCAGGCGCAGACTCGCGGCGATTGTGCTGGGAGTATTGCGGGTCGCTGGGGGTCTCTGAGGGCCGGGCTGAGCGGTCTAGACGTCCGTAGCGCTCTCGTTCAGCGGAGATTGGGGCGCCGGGGGAAGGCACGAGGCCGGGTAGATTCAAAGGTGGGAGGCGATCGTCTTCCATGTGCTCGTGGGATTCGCGGATTTCTCGGGGCTCGCGGGGTGCGGATGGACCCCATGCGGCTCGTAGTTCGTCTTCTTTGACGTCGCGCCAGGAGCATTTGGCGTGCTTCTTGGTGCAACCCATACAGGCAGTGAGGTTCTTGAGACAGTCCATGTGGAGGCGACGGCATCGATCACAGGGTGGGTTAACTCGCTCGCCGCGCTGGAGTTCCTCCATCCGTGCGACCATCTCCAGTTTAAATGGGCCCCCATCGTCCTTTTCCTGTGGGGTAGTCTTCGGTGGGGGCAGCAATGACGACGGGGTTCCAGGGATGGCCACTGGCGTCGAATTGTTGTTGGTAATGCTAGGGCTGTTGTTGTTCCCGCTGCCATTGCCGCTGGCAGTGCCATTGTTGTTGTTACTATTGTTACTGTTCCAGATGCTATACTCGGCTGGGTCCAAGCCTTGAGGTCGAGGTCGAGGCTGAATCGGATTCGTCGTACCGGTGACTTCGTCATAGCCACGAGCTTGTCGGTCCGCCGTGGTAAAGAACTTCTTCATCAGGTCTGCTCGCGTCGTAGGTGAGGCGCCCTTGATCGACGTTCCGTTGATGATTGTGATATTTTCCGTATTGGAATGGGAGAACATGAACTGCGACGGAAGCGGAGCCTCTTCCGACTCGCCCTCGGGCCGGCTTGCATTGACTGCGACGAATCCCGATGGGGAGGCAGTTGACTGGCCATTGGTAGGACCGGGGGCTTTAATATCACGCCAGACATCGGCAGCAGCAGCACGTGTTTGCGCATTGAGAGAGGCATCGTTTTCGCGACGGCTGACGATTGCGGTGCGGCGGTTCTTCAGACGGTAGCTAAGCTGGCGGGCTCGAGCGGACACTGGACAAGGAAAATAATTAGAGACTGGACAAGGAATGACCACGAATAACAGCTGAATATTGGCTTACCTTGATCAGCCATCTGGATGATTTGTTGCAGATTCTTCTCTAAAATCTCCAGCGCACCCAGCTCCTTCTCCTCATCTTCAATGATGGGCTGCGGAGGGATCATCTTCTGCGGCATGCCCGACGCAATAAGCACAAAGTCCTCCTCACTAATCTCTACCCGACACTGCTTGGTATAGAACTGGCAGACCCGCACTCCATTACGCGACTTTTCCAGATTGAACTGCTCGGGCTTGTTCTTGGCGAACTCGACCACATCCAACCAGGTAACCGTGGGACCGTCCTTGCCGTGCGATTTGAGGACGCGCGGAGGTCCATCGAACAAGCGCTCAAAGCGCTTGATGAGAATCGGACCCAGTGGACATGCGCCCAGGTTTCCGGCGATACTTTCATGGCGATGAAGGACTCCATCGTATTCGCCTATCAAGTGGATGATCGCGGGCATGGTATCGTCCGAGGCGACTAGGGGTAGATTATCCGGGTACTGGCGCGCGAGATAGTTGATCTGGAGGTGATTTGAGTGTGTCTTTGGCATCTTGGACTGGTGAGATTGCGGGTGGTCGCCTCCAGGAGACCGCGGCCGTTTGTTTGACGGTTCCGCCGTCATGGGGCGGGGCTCCATGGTGGAATTAATCGAAGGATATATCAGAATACAGGAGAGGAGACGATATAGTCGCGAGAGATATATTTTGGTCGCGTGAAACGTTTCAGGCACCGGATGAAAATGGAGGGACAAAAAACACCAGGCCTAGGAAGTGACCAAGGCTGGGAAGGTGAGCGGCGAGGGTTGTCAAGACCGAGGGCGGAGCACTGAATGCGCGGGTTGAGCCGCAGGAGGAGAGGGCGATCGAGCGGACAGACTAACGTCCATGAATGCCCCGGGAAGAATAATTAGGGAGGAGAGGTGGGAAAAGGAGGAGGACTGAGCAGGGCTGGGCAGATGGAGAGGAAGAGGGAGAAGGGAGGAAAACGTGCAGCAGGGCAGCCGGAACCGAGTGGATTTGGCTGGGGCGAGACAAGCGCCAGGCGGACAGGGTGGAAAGGGAGTGGACGGGAGGAGTTACTGTACCTGGTACCTGGACCCCGAAAGACAGACTATTAGTATATTATTAACAGACTCGATGGATGCGATTTATACGTGGACTCCGCGGACGGAGTAATGTCTTCTAATCGTGTTCTCTACTCTGTACGGAGTACACGAATCTCCTTTTATGGACTGTTAGAGTACTCCATGTCTGTAGCGAGTCGTACACCGTACGCTATACAGTCCGTGACAGTCTCGTGACCAGCGGAGTCCCGCCGGGCCTCTCCGCTAGGACCTTCAGGCTGGCATCCTCTCCGCCCTTTGCCTCTCTTCCCTTCCATCTCACAACAGTGGAAGTTGGGAACTTTCAACGAAGCAATAATAGTTTACATATCTAGGATGCCTAGTTTAATTTGACTCCATAATAGACTCATGGGCCCATTCGCCGATCCAGAAAATAAGCCTTGAAACTTTCAGCCTTAGTGGGGAGGGTCGTTTCGTGGATGCCTGGAGCTGGTTCCGACCCCCGATGACCGCGTGGATGATTCCGCCTGGGAGGGTGGGAAATGGTAATCATGGTAATATTACCAAGGATACTGTACCGGCGGGATCTTTCAGGCGGACGGAGTAGTCGACGGACTGACAACTCACCAGTCCGCCCGCCGCCTTTTCGCCAATGCCAGCCAGTACCAGCCAGTACCAGCCAGACCTGCCCTTACCGGTAACCTGCCCGCTCAAAATTAATCCCTCATACTTTGGGCTCCCCTCCCCTTCAAACTCCCACTACCACATCAAACACGACTACCATAACAAATCAATAATCCACCACTCACCATCCCGCTAAGCTCATCCACCACTCACCGTGCACCAAGCGGTACCCGAGCTCTTTTTGCAGGTCCCAGCTACCTTCCGACCCGGCCTAATTCCCCTCCCCTCCCTTCTCTTAAACTCTTCCTACTCTCTCACCGCTCTCAGACCACCCCCCATGTCTGAACGAGGCTCGTTCCGCGGCGGCCGCGGTGGTGGTGGCCGTGGCGGTCGCCAGCAGCAGAAAACTGGCGGTGGTGCCGCTCAGCAAGAGAAGCCTAAGAAGGAGAACATCCTCGATCTGGGCAAATATATGGACAAGGAGGTCCAAGTCAAGTTCAATGGTGGCCGTGAAGGTGAGTCCTTACTGATTTCTTAATTTCTCCCGCAAATTTCGTGTTGTTGCGCGGGAAAGAGCTCTATATAAGATTGTATTACTGACCCTTGTCCCACTAGTTACCGGTACCCTGAAGGGTTATGACCAGCTTATGAACCTCGTCTTGGATGATGTCAAGGAGACGATGCGCGGTAAGGGCCATTCTCTTTCCCTGTTTTCTACCAGATCATCCAGCTAATCATCCCATCCAGACGATGCGGGCAACCAAACCACCCGCTCCCTGGGCCTGATCGTTGCCCGTGGCACTCTGATTGTCCTCATTTCGCCCGCTGATGGCAGCGAGGAGATCGCCAACCCCTTCGTGCAGCCGGAGGAGTAGAATGTGGTCTTCGCCCACAATTTTACCTCCGGGTTGCTCGCCTGAGTCAGGCCACCCAGTTGGGCGCTCGGCATCATGCATGCAGAAGGCGCCGCGAAGAGGCTCCTGAATCCCTCTCCTGGCCTCCCAAGAGATATATCCAATTCTCCAAAATCAAAAACTTAATCCGATAGACCCTGACTGTCTTGCCGAGGCGGCGGTCGATGCTCATTGGAGCTACGAAGGGAACGAATGCAATGTGATGGGTTTTCTTTTTGTCTTTTCTTTTCTTTTATCTCATTTGACCTTTTCAATCCATCTATTTCCGATGGGCTTGACGGGTGATGGAAATATTCTTATCACATTCTCGAAGATATCTACAAGATGGCATCGCCCAATCTGCTGAAAGCGTACTACACTCCTGGAGAGAAATAACCTCCTCCATAACCTTCATGCTACTAAAACATTGAAAAGATTAGAGAGAAACATCAAGGTCGAAATCGTAACATTGCTCTAGGTATCATAAATGCAAACGCCAATAACAGGCCAGAACCATATACACCAAAGTTTCCAAATTGTCCCCTGATTGAATCTCCCCGAGGGGTTCAAGATCTACGCAGTAGGGCCCACCACATCGCCAAAGTCACTATCCTCCCCAGCAGTGATCACATCACCACTAGCAGGCACATCCGCCTCGGTCCCACTACTCCCCTTCAACCGCCGCAAACCCTCACCATCCTCCACCCAAGGCCCTGCCTTCTCCATACTATCCGTATACTGCACGCCAACCCGCAGGTTCAAGCCAGCACTCAAAGCCCGCTCAATCCGCGCCTCCCGCGACTGCGAGACCAGCGTCCGGAACACCTGCACCAAGAATCCGCCCAGGATATCCACACTCCAGTCCTCGGGTACAAGCTCGAGGACCTCGCGGACGTCAAACCACGCCCCGAATCGCGCGAGCAGGTCGCTCGTGCGTTCAATGCGCTCTGTCAGATCCTGGATCTGCAGGAATTCGTCCAGCAGATGCCGGAACAGCGTAGTCTGCAGGTCATGCCCGGCCAGTTCAGGCTGTGTACCGCCGGATGAGGTGGCGCTGCGCGGTCCGCCGAAGAGGCAGTAGCGGATGGCGGAGTCGTAGTCGCCTAGTCCGTGGGTGAGGAGGCGGAGGGCCGCGCGGTGGTGGCCCTGTAGGCCGTCGAGGATGATGCTCTCGGAGACGAGGTCATCTTGGTACGGCTCGATACGGGCGAGCACATTTGGGATGGAGTAGGTGATGCCGGAGGGGAGCGCGGTGGTGGAGAATTGGGTGCCCGAGGTGCCGCTGAGGAGCTGTAAAAGGCGCAAGCGGGACTGCCACCAGGGCTCGGCGGGCGTGTTTTCAGTGATGAAGTTGAGATAGGTTGGTTTGGGAGGGCGTAGTGCACGATAGGTCGAGTAGGATTCGGCGAGAGATTCCCGTGCGGCGGGGGAGGACTCGAGGACGGAGAGAACCTCGTCGAGGTAGTATGCTATGAGGTCATCGGCGTATTGAGTGTACTATAGACGAGTCTGGTTAGCTATAATACAAAGGCTTGGCGAAATGGTCAAGACTCACGTTTTTGGCAAAGACCAGATGCTCCAGATATACCTGGACGGCATTAGGAGCCCGCTCCTTGAGCAATGCCACTACATCCGCTGGCTCAAGCCTCACTCGACTGGAGTGGTCCGCAAACACTTGAATACCAAGCGCAGGATTCCGTCCAGCAAGCCAGGAGCCATACTCTTCCACCAATTGGGCATCTTTAATCTTCACCAAATACTTGCGCATCTGCGCCTCAACGCCGGCGCCAGTAACCTCTCCACCAGCATCGGATTCTCCGTCAATGATCCTTCGCCAGGTCTTGAGCACGTTTCGGGACATCTTCTGGCTCTGGTATAGTCGGCTTAGAATGTAAAGCCGCTTGTACTGCTCCAGCAGAGCAACTGCTCGCTCGAAATTGCCCTTCCAGTTATCGACTAGCCTGTTTAGCTCACTGCGTGTGGATGAAGCTCGCTGCTGGGCACTCAAATGCGCATCTTGCTCTAGCACAAGATGGAGCAGTGCAGCATCGGTGCTATCCAGGACATATGTTTCATCGGTGATACTCCCATAGCCTCTTTTTTGTTGCCACGAGAGAAGGAATCGCTTCACCATGTTCAGTACAGAGCTATGCACCTCGGCTGCATCGCTTGTCTGTTCAACTTGTTTCAGGTATTTTGCTGTCGTGTCTGCTAAGCCAGACTGTATCCAGATACCCTGTGGTCCCTGTAGCACCTCGCATCGAAGCAGTGGAATAAACAGCAAGGCCAGTCGAGGGTCCAGATTACCCGACAAGAGAGCCCTTTCAGTATTCCTAATAGTGGGATCCGCACGGTGTTCCGCGTGCATGGACAGAAGATCTCCATATAGCAACAAGCTGGCTTTCTGTTTCACGTACCCCAGGCCAAGAAATTCGGCCTCGGTTTTGGGCTCAATATCTTGAATTGACACCATCAATTCCATGACAGCATCCCTCTGTAAAGTGATGTGTCCTTTCTCATCTACCTGCTGAGCCTTTTGAAGAGTATTCTCTAGTTGAATGACCAAAGGATTCTTAAGCAACCGCCAGACTTGTGAGCCTGACCACAGCACGAGACTGCTCTGCAGCTTTCCCAGTCCGCGGACGAATTTCGCTTCTTCGGCATTGCGTTGACTTTCCCAGTCGCGATCTGCTGATCCGGAATCTCCTTTCTTAGACCCTTCGGGGTCAGTCAGCTCTTGCGACTCGAAGAGCTCATTTTCTGTCTTTTGCTGCTCAATGGACTCCTGGGTTCGAGGGTCCACGGTGGCAACATGTGGGGAAAGCAACGGCGTCTTGAGGCGGACCATTTGCAGAAGCTTTCCGATCTCATTGTGATCAAGCTGGCTGGGACTGAGCGTGTGCTTCAAGCCGACCCGAGCAGACTGCACCTCGTCGGGTGAAGATGGAATGTCTAGCCATTTCTTGTGTCGTTCTATTTCAGCAGGATCGTCATCCCACCGTTGAATTTCTAGTCGGGTTCGTTGCTCTCCATCCTCTCCGACATCGATCAAGGCGAGAACATATTCCTCCTTTGAATCGTCATTTGGCTGCAGGGATTGGTCGTCTTCACCCGCATCAATCACAACTGACTTGGGATACCGGTGGAAGTTGATCGTGCCTCGAACAACCTCACCATCCATATCTACAAACAGACCCACTCCCGGTTCCGTTTCCTCTGTTCCGGTAACAAGAAGGAATTCAGATGGAGTCGGGGATACCACATGCGGCTGTAGTTGTTTTTGGGCTGGCTTCGGAGGCGGGAGTGGCTTCACACTGTCCGACTCCGTCGCCGCCTGAGCCTCCCGCTCGGGGGTTTCCGATGTCTTCTGCTGTTTAGATCCTTCTTCCCCTTCGTCACGCTCTTCTGAGCTAGAGCGACGGATGCTTCCAGTGGACGTGAAGGGGTCTGGTGTTCCCGAAGGCGATCGACTATGTCCCCGCGCCTGTGCGTGCGGCTGCAGCATACCCACAAAGGTATTCAAACTGCTGCTTCTACCATGCACATGAGGATCCATTGGAGGCGAACTCGGGTAGGATGAGGAAGGCGATCGTTTCAGCGGAGCCTGTGGTGCCGCCGGGATATCTTCCACATGGCCGGATTCGAAGACCTCGCTGGAGGAGGATATGGGAAACAGCGGAATCTTCTGTTGGTGCTCCACCTCCAACAGCGAGTATGAATGGGTGTCAGCAGCACAGGCAATGGTGCCTCTGCGCGCCGCAACCAAGCAACCGGGGAACTTGATCTGCTTAATGCGCCGAGCTCCCTCTCCAATTCGAATCAACATGATGCTGTTCTGCACAGCAATCATCACGACTGGGTCTTCCTCAGAGGCAGCATCCTGGTTGAGATCCAAGCCACCGATCCAGCGGCAATGATTAACCTTGGTATTCCCAAACGCCGGGCTTAGCTCCGGTAGCATGTAGAACGTAACCATGCCATTGCAAAGAATGCAAGCTTTATTCACCGACGGCAATATAACAATTTGTCGAACCCCTGGAGGATCATTGTCGGAGGGCTCGTTCTGGAATGGGATGGGTAGTCGTGATGCTAGGATAAAGGTAGGCTCGGTCGAGTCGTCATCGGAAGCCGCTGGAAGGCAGACAAAGTGCAAGACTTCCGCTGCGGAGGTACCAATATACAGGTTTCCATCTATATCATTCCAGATCAGCAAGATGGCCGTTGTAAATAGAGCCCGGGAGCAACCGCTGATAGCTTACCCCAGTACTCGACGCAGGTGATGTAAACGTCCGAGCTATCGTCCGTCGCGAGCGGGACGTCATCGAAGAGTGAACGTAAGACATAAGGTTCCGATCCGGGAGGACCAATCCTCCGCCTCTTACGAGGACCGACTCCATCATCTGAAGCCATGATGGCTAGCTTCCAAGTGATCTCCCCGCTCGCATTGGAGAGAGATGGGTGAAGGCGGTCAGTGTTGCCTTTGGGGCCAAAGCTTCAGGGGCCGTAAATCAGGAACGGCTGGTGCCTCGGAACACGGCTGTCAAGGGAACACTTGTACACTACTGTGTGAGAGTCGATAAGAAAGACACACCAGATTCTCTCAGATAAGCACCTGATCAGTGATTGCAAAAATTGTCCATTCAACCAACAGTTCGCATCTTCTTTTCCTGACCTGATCCCATCTTTATACAACACGGAACAACAATCGGCCGCGCCGCGCGCCGCGTGTCCAGTTCCAGCTCTCCGCGCGATCATCCTCCCCTCGGCGGATTGCGCTCTTGGTGTGGGGTGATTGTGCAAGGACTCTTTGGTTGAACGCTGGACATGGATTCCTTCGCCATAACAGAGGGCCTTGCAGCCCAGGAGCGACAAGATGACATACCAGAAGTCTCCAGCAAATTGTCCGAGGAGACCAACAAGTTCCAGCGCGCCATTGCCGCCTGGCGAGGTAACTATATGCCAACTGCTCGGACCAGAAATATGCTGGATATTTGAAAACTGACATCCGTTTATACAGGAATTGATCTCGCCAGCACTATTGCCAAACTCGATACTACCGCGTCGGACATCGTTTCGCATCAGCGGGATGCGCTCGTACAGAGAAAGGAGCTGGCTCAGAAGACCAAGGATTTCAAAAAGCTGGAGGATGAAGCCAAGCTGTCGGAATACAAGGGATTGCTAAAGGCTTACCAATCTTTTATCGACCTTTTGACCAACCAAGGGAAGGCGTCATCATCCTCGTTCCTCCAACTTTACTCGTCCTTGTCCGAAGCACCAGACCCTTACCCGCTGCTCGAAGCCTCCGTGGACTCTCTCGTCCTATCCGAAGATACGGTTCCGAAGCTTACTTTGGAAAGAGATCAATTACAGCAGTCCGTCGATCGTCTTACGAAACAGCAGGAGGAAACCGAGAAACGCCTTCAGGAGGAGCGCGCTGCGAGAAAGAAGCTGGAAGAGAACCAAGAGTCAAAAGCAAAAGAAATCGAGGCGTCCTGGGATGCGGTGCTGAAGGAAAAGACTAGTAACTGGGAGGCCAAGGAGAAAAGTTTGGAGGAGAAGGTTGAGAACCAGGAACGATTGATCAAAGAGCTCAAGGCTAGCTACGAGGTCTCTCAGCGTCTGGGTGTTGGCCAGGATGAAGACACAGAAGATGCCCGTAGTGGTGCTACTGCTGCGGAGCTGGAACTTGTTTCTGCCGATCTGGAGAAGACCAGCTTGAGATTGGCCGATATGGAGGCACGGAATGAGCAGCTCCGGTTAGAGTTGGCGCAGGCCGTATCGCACTCGAACTCTGGCCAGTCTGCCTCGGTTGAGGATGACCCTAGCTATCAACGCCTGCAGTCCGAGAACTCTGCTTTGCTGCGAAAATTGGATGCTGCGCGTTATGACAAGGACTCAACCCGACACACCTGGGAGGCCAAGCTCCTCCAGGCGGAACGGAATGCCTCTAAGACCGGTGCCGAGAGGGACGAGCTGCGCTCGCGCCTTGAAAAGGTTGCTGACTACGACGATATTCGCCGGGAATTGGAAATGATCAAGTCGATTGAGTTTGCCACTGGTGACGATGAGGATGCCGGCGAGGCAGCGGCGAAGACAGAAGATGATACCGCGGGCACTAATGGTGCTGCCAGCACAAATTCTAAAGATAAAGGCTCCCTGGAGCAACTTCTGATGGCTCGAAACAAAAAATTGACCGACGAGCTTGCTGTTCTACGGGTATCAACCCGCGACCTCCAGGACCAGCTGGAATCTCTGCGCGGTGAGCTTTCGACCACCAAGAAAGAACTTGATAAGTCGCGAGGTCTGTCTACTACCCTAGAGAATGATCTTCTGCGCGTACAAGAAGAGGCTGCCAATGCATTCCCATCGTCGGCAATGTCTGTTGCAGGCACTTATACTTCGAGGTACCCACACTCTGCACGACGAAGCGGGGCGGTATCTCCTACTTCGTCTATAATTTCCGGCTTTGATCAGAGTACCGCTTCTGCCAACACCATGGAAGCCATTCGTGCCGGGGAGGCAGTAGGTGGTGGTTCTGGCCTTCTGCCCATGATCCAGGCGCAGCGTGACCGTTTCAAGAAGAAAAACGCCGAGCTTGAGGAGGAGCTTTCTAAGACGTATAGCACTGTTAAGTCTCTTCGACAGGAAGTTTCAACGCTTCAGAAGGACAACCTCAGTCTCTATGAGAAGACTCGCTATGTTTCCACATACAACCGAGGCCAAGGGGCATCTACGTCAGCTTCCTCGTTCGCCAATGCTCCCAGCTCAGCATCCATCTATTCTTCTGCAGATGCGCCGGACCGGTACCAATCAGCATATGAGGCCCGCATTTCACCGTTTGCTGCATTCCGAGGTCGTGAATCCACCCGTGCTTACAAGCGCATGACCCTTCCAGAGCGGATCGTGTTCTCGCTCACCCGCATAATCCTGGCGAACCGGACTAGTCGAAACCTGTTCGCGAGCTACTGCTTCGCTCTGCATATTCTCCTATTCGTCATTTTGTACATGATGAGCACGACGGAGATCGAGAAGCACAGTGCTATGAGTGCTGTTGGTAGTGCTGCTGCCGCGGCATATGGTAGCAGCGGCGGAAGCGGGTTTGGTAGCAGTGGCAGTGGTAGTGGTCAGCTACATGGGGACGATTGGCAGCAGGAGGGTTTCAATCAGGCTAGCTGAAACGTCTCCGCGGAGTCTGATGATTGAGTAGGATGTGTGATGTGACCATCACCTGTCCTTCCCTACTACTGTTGAGATGAAGAATACTTGTTATGTTTGAACAGCGAGGGTCTTGGCGTTATTATCTTGTTTCTAATTTCGTCTGTCGGGATGTTTTTTTTCTCCTGATTGATCATCAATCCTGGCGTTTCTTGGGTGAACGGGCCTCTTCTCTGGCAGTGATGGCCCACAACAGATACTTGCTGCATGCTTTGTTGTTTCATGGGCTCCTACTCAACCCCTGTACAGTCATTTAGGACCTCGGAAGTGAACTTTGGTTTCTATTCTTGTCAATTGGACGAGGAGGGTAACAGTCTGACTTGCCAAGTAGATGACCGGCAGTAACGGAAGTGTCTTGCTATTCCAAGGAAGCGGGGTCTGTAGATAAATTAAGACCTGTGATGAAGATTGTTGTAGAACCGTTGACCTGGTCATGCATAACAGTTCAACCTCGGGGGAGACACCCATAATAGAATAGAGGAGCATTCCTGCAGGAATTCAAAGCTAGTAACATGAGAACAGGTCTAACTTGATTTTGGCTTCGTCTCTTCGGAGCTATCTACCTGTCTCGGTTCCATTTGCTTATCCTCGCCATCCTATGTTGACAACAGAGTAGCGCCTTCAAAGATTGGAATTAGTCAAATTAGGAAAACTAAAATTATCCCATTCCCTTTCGTCTTACTTGATCTCTTTTCTGGGATGTTTTTGTAGCCAGGTTTCTAGATATCTTCCCAAGTGTAAGTTAATCAGGGACATATTAGACGTAGTGGAGTACTCCATCCATTCATTGATTTCATGTGAAGGCTCAATCTTCTGAACTAAAAATTCGAGCACGCTAAGTACTTGAATCTTCTAAGATTGTGACAACGTCATTTCTTTTTCCCCTCTCCTTCATATTATAAGCACCAAGGAATGAGATCGGTAGCCAGCTATCCCATACTATTCTCGGCTCGGAGATTGACCTGGGAGAACAAGAGGAACGTGCTTGGCTAGACAGCTCAGGTTGATGGACCAAAATAGCGACGGAATAGCAGTGAACGGATGAGCTTAGGTTAGTCTCGGAGAAGAGAAACAGAGAGATAGAGCATCGAACAAGTCTAGTTCAACCAAGTGTCTAATCTTCCTTCCTAAACATATCCTTAAAATTGCAGATTTGTCTACGTACCGAGTATAGTCTCTCACCATGTTGTCTCCGCATCTATCTATACCTAGTCTACCGACTATTCATATCTACACTGATCGGTTAAACTAACCCGGCTTCGATTCCGAGCGGGTCACTCTAAATAAAGATGGCTATAATTGTGGCGACCTTGAAAGGAATCAGGTAGGTAAGACCTAAGATAGTGCTGACTATTACCTCGTACTCGTACGCGCCCTTGAGTTGCAAAACGAAAGCCACATGTGGAGGAAGTAAGCCCCCTCTTTTCGTTGGACCAGCCCCGCCCAACCTCCCCGCAGATGGCAGATGGCAGGGTTTCTCTGAAGATTCGATCTCTGCCTGAAGAATGTCATTTTTCTCGCGACGAATACTGCTTCGGCTGCGTCCAATAAGACTACTATTTCCAACCAAGCCAGATCCCTCCCAACCGCCCTGGTTTGACAGGGGGAGGTCATCCTGGATCCTTCAAGTCTGCAGACTAACCCAACGGAGCAATCACACTGCATATCCAACCGCCCATCACCCACATGGTGAGCCTCTCTACTCCGTAAAGCAGGCTTGATTTATTAATAGCCCCGACCGGAGAATTCCCTGGTAGGCATCTCGCTCTCCTCCCCCTCCCTTCGCATTGGCCTCCACTGCCAAACCGGAAAAGCTCCTTGGGCTTGCCGCCCATTCAAAGGCTGGTGTTTTGCTTAGCGCGTTGCAATCTCGGTGTAGCCAAAGTTGTTTGGGCTCAACGACGAATGGCGTTGCGAAGAGGCTGGCAAAGAAAGCCGTCGGCGCCTCCCCGGGCCAATGACTGGGCTCAGTCCCCCTTCTGATCCCTGCTAGTACCTGCAGCCTGCATCTGATTCCCTTTTGTTTTTTTTATAGACTCTGGCTCATTTGTTTCGAGTTAGACGAGTGTTACTATCTTTGCGATATGGTTGTCGAAGCGGAGATTATTGCAATCAAAGCCGACTGACTCTATATGTACCGTCGACTGCCGGATTCATCATCTTTTCATGTCAATCCCTCTTACTTCTCCAGTTGTCGTTCCTTTTCTTTCCTGTTCCTACTCTTTGTGTTTTGCCTGATTACCAGCCTGGTGCTGCTATAGGGCTTCCTTTGTTTAATTTCTCTACCTCTTAAATTCCTCATCAACGAAAGCTCACCACCCATCCATCTCCACTCAACCTACTCCTCCCGCCCTCGGTATACAAGAGACCTAGTTATGCGTCTCGCACCCGTTCTCCTCTCACTGGTGACAGTGTCACTGGCTGCCCCAGCGAACTTTTTCGATAATGCCTATGACTTCTCGGATGAGCTCTCAGACTTTTATTCCAAAGTCAGCCAGTATATCGACCGCGTGAGAAAAAGCTCGAGTCCGTCTGCGACATGTGATACATCCAAGATCAGATTGCCCTCATACGCCTCGGGCCTGCCAGCTCCCAATGACACGAGTCCAATGTATGTCGCACTTGGACGAGGAACACAGGTATGCGTCAAGAATTGTCCTGCTAGAATGAAAGATCTAGATGACTGACTGTTCTTTCTAGAACTATACGTGTGCCGACTCTACATCTGCGTCTATTCCCAAGGCTATCGGTGCTGTCGCCAACCTCTACAATGCGACATGCTTGGCTGCCAACTACCCCGATCTTATGGAGTCGCTCCCCAACATTGCCTACAGGATCTCCCTGCCTACCAACGAGTATGCAACCTTCCCACCAGCCAACCTCGGACTGATGGGCCATCATTTCTTCACTGGTACCATTCCCGAGTTCAACCTCGACACCACAGCCACCAAGCAGTTCGGCATTGCCATGACCAAGAAGGTTGGCTCACTTGACGCACCCTCAAATGCCGTCAAGGGCAAGCATGGTGCCGTGGCTTGGCTGTACCTATCTACAATCGATGGCACTGTCGGCAAGTACAAGGGCGTCTACCGGGTGGACACAGCTTCGGGCTCTCCACCTGACACTTGCAAAGGCATGCCACCTTCGTTTGAAATCCAGTATTCTGCAAACTACTACTTCTTTGGGAGTTAGATGGGAAGGACTTGCTTTTTTTTTTGTCTGTACATAAGGGACTAGGTGGCGGATAGGGTGGTTATGACTCTCGAGGATTACCAGGCTGGTCCATATATTAGTATTTATTTCCGGTCTCGAAAGGTTTACCCTTTGATGACCAGGGCGTTAATGAAGGAGTATAAGGAGCACCACGTTCTCTGTCCCCGCCTTTTAATCCTATCTGCCTCAAAACTTAAGTTGCAGCACCACTTCTTCATCCACTGGCTGCAGGGTTCTTCCACACCACGTGATCTCGCTTTCTGAGAGCGCAAACAGTCATGTCACGTGATACCAGCGGTCTTTCTCGCACTAACGCAAAATGGACTAGCGTCGTTCTGATTTTCTGAAAGATCCAGCAGGCGCAAAAAAATCTCGACCGATCAACGAGCAGCACCGGCTTTGACCCGCACGCGACTGAACCCTCACGGTCAATTTTTCACCAGCTGCTTGACTCAGTAACTTCAATTACTGTGTCACTTTTGCTCAATTTCGATCGACTCTTCCTATTGAGGCCGATCTCCCATCAAATTTCATTCGCACTCGGTCTGAGCACTCGGTAGCTCGACTCCAACCTCTTTCGACTCCCTTTCCCTTCGGATTTTTCCTTCACAACTCCAAATAATGGCCTTCACTCCTCGTGGTCGCGGTGGTCCTCCCCGCGGTGGTCGTGGCGGCGCTCCTCGTGGCGGTGCTGGTGGTCGTGGTTAGTTTTCAAAGCTCATTCGAAAGTCACAGACAAATCTGCATGGGTGGGCGATGGAAGATGAGAGCTTGCATCTCATGCTTGACCAGTTTGCCTGCAGAGTGCCCTGTCTGTGCTTAGCTCTTTATGTCTAGTTTGCTGACCGGGATTCTTTTTTTAAAGGCGGCTTCGGTGGTGGTCGCGGCGGTGGCTTCGGCGGTGGTCGTGGCCGTGGTGGAGGTGGTCGTGGCGGTCCTCCTGGCCGTGGTGGCCGTGGTGGCCCTCGCGGTGGACGCGGTGGACCTCGTGGTGGCCGTGGTGGTGCCGCTGGCGCCCGTGGTGGTGCTAAGGTCATCATTGTGAGTATCCCAATGCGGATTTCCGGAGTTCTTTAAGATTTTCAACCCACTGACCTCGAACTTTTTTCCTTCTCACAGGAGAACCACCGTCACGCTGGTGTCTTCGTTGCCCGTGGTGGTAAGGAGGATCTGCTCGTCACCAAGAACCTGACCCCTGGTGAGGCTGTTTACGGCGAGAAGCGCATCTCTGTTGAGTCCCCTGCCGGTGATGATGGTGTTGTCACTAAGACCGAGTACCGTGTGTGGAACCCCTTCCGTTCCAAGCTGGCTGCCGGTATCCTGGGTGGCCTGGACAACATCTACATGAAGCCCGGTGCCAAGGTCCTCTACATTGGTGGTGCCAGCGGTACCTCCGTCTCTCACGTCGCTGATATTGTCGGCCCCACCGGTAACGTCTACGCCGTTGAGTTCTCCCACCGCTCTGGCCGTGACCTGATTGGCATGGCTACTCACCGTACCAACGTTATCCCCATTGTTGAGGATGCCCGTCACCCTCTCCGCTACCGCATGCTCGTCCCCATGGTCGATGTCATCTTCGCCGACGTTGCCCAGCCTGACCAGGCCCGTATTGTCGGCCTGAACGCTCACATGTTCCTCAAGGAGGGCGGTGGTGTCCTGATCTCCATCAAGGCCAGCTGTATCGACTCCACGGCCGCTGCTGAGGTTGTCTTCACCCGTGAGGTTCAGAAGATGCGTGAGGAGAAGATCAAGCCCAAGGAGCAGCTGACTCTGGAGCCCTTCGAGCGTGATCACTGCATTGTTGGTGGTATCTATTCTCGTGCTTCATAAAAAGGGTGTCTAATCTTCTCGCTTTTCTCATGTTTTCTTCATTTTCCCTTTCTATGGTTCCATTTCACTTCCTCTCAGGCGTCTTGTGTTCCGCGATGTATCCAATGCTTCTCTTTTTCATTGTGACTTGATTGTCTCTGCCATGTACGATTGCTTGCGTCACAAAATAGGTCTCAATTTTCTGGGAAAATGCACGCACTGAAATGATCTTGTTCCTTCTTGTGTAGATCAGTAGATGAAAATGGCCTGAATTGCCTGACGTCCGATTGTTTTGGGCCGTATTGTACTGGCCCTGTTGGTGCTTTCTGGTCAAAGTTCTCCCAAAGTACTCAGGTATAGCAGTGGATCCTCTGCCTCTCGTAGATCATCTACGGAGTACTCCTCGAATGTTCTTGTTAGATGCCTAGTAGCCAGCTGAGATTTGATTCAGTATCCAGCCTTTGTGCCCGTCCATAGCGAATAGAGCCTCTCCTGGCCCAACTTCATAACATCAGATTAAATTCTATTTAGTTCACAGATTAATTACCTCTGGTATGCAGCTCTATTTTTTCTATAGTCACATGTCTCACTGCGGGTGTTCTCAACGATCTCGGACTTGCCCCGCGACGTTCTACAACAGCCTGCTTGGTTCGGGTATCGGATTTCTCCCCGAGATGCAAGAGCCGACTATGCTGCCCACCTAAATGACTCGGAAATGATGCGTGGGGGAGCACCTGGGGGGCTAACATCAACATAGAAGAGTTTGTCTCATTGGTGGGATGATAGTCTTGACCTTGGGTCCTTGGATCACGGAGCGTGGGGGAGGGAAGCGCTCCGCTGCAGCCCCGCGGGGTTCGTGATGCTAGCGACTATATAAGGTTGACAGAAAGGCCGCCAGGTTGGACTGAGTGCGACTCTATATTCTATTCTCAACTGCATCGGTCCGGTTACTTGATTGCATCTGATACTTCTATTGATACCCCCCACCGCTCCCAGACCCATCGCATCGCGTCGCATCAAACATGTCGATTCTCATCACTGGTGCTGGAGGCTACGTTGGCCAAGAATTGGCTGCTGGTCTTCTTGCAACCACCCCCGCTTCAACCACTGTGACTATCACCGATGTCGTCGAGCCAGAAGTTCCCGAGTCCGCGACACAGTACGCCAACCGTCTGACCTGTGTTCGCGCCGACCTGACCTCAACGAAAGAGGTGGACGAATTGATCAATGCCTCCCGTCCCTACGAGACCGTTTATATCTTGCATGGGATCATGTCCAGTGGCTCCGAGGCAAACTTCGAGCTGGGCATTCGAGTCAATCTCGATTCCACAAGATACATGCTGGACAGACTACGTGTTACAATGCCGGGCGTCAAGGTGGTCTTCACATCTTCATTGGCAGTCTATGGTCCAGCACCTCCAGGCTTCATCATTGACGAGACCAACTTCCCGCCTGTGCCCTCGTCATCCTACGGATCACAGAAGCTCATTATCGAGACCCTGGTGACGGACTACTCTCGCCGCGGTTTCCTGGACGGCCGCAGTGTGCGTCTTCCTACCGTGACCGTTCGAGCTGGAAAGCCCACACAGGCTGCTAGCAGCTTCGCCAGCGATATCATTCGGGAGCCTTTTCATGGCAAGAAGGCTATCTTGCCAGTGGGCAAGGAGACCGAGATGTGGATCTGCTCGCCACACACGATTATCAAGAACCTGATCCACGCGCGTACCGTGCCCAAGGAGGCATTTGGCGAGTCGCGATCAGTCAACCTGCCCGGTCTGAAGGTTAGCGTGCAAGAAATGCTGGATGCGCTGGAGGAAATTGGTGGCAAGGAGCGACGAGCGCTCGTTGAGGAGAAGTATGATGCTGCCACGGACAAGATCGTGCAGTCGTGGACTCCTCAATTCTCGACTGATCGTGCGTTCAAGCTTGGATTCCATGCGGATATCTCTATGACGGAGAATATTAAGCAGTTTGCTAGCAGATTTGTATGATAGAGACGGGACGGAGCAGGATAGGGCGACTTCGGGGCCAATCATATAGGCTGAGGCTAATCGCACGACAACTTGTGCCCTCGCACGACACGCTATACCCCTTTCGAATGGTGTGAATAATAGGTATATCGAGTACCTCGACATCATCTTGATACCTATTAAGCCTTTCATTATCTATAATCCTATATAGTGGCAGTTCAAAAGTCTGAGTCTATTGACCAGGGAAATAGTCCAACTAGATATACTTCAACTACCTCTTTTTTAGAACATTATTCTAAATATCTTTTAAACCGTCTTTTTTGATAGCTCAGGTGTTATTCTTTAGTCTATTTTCTGGTCTATTTTTTAACTCTTAACTAAAAAGATGCTTTTGAAAAGTTTGAACCTATCGGGTTTTTAAACTTATAGAACCGTACAGTGTACTACCTATAGATAAGCACTACTTACGTCTTATCTTACTATCGCTACCTAGTTCTATATATATAGAATAAAATAAGCTATGATTTTAAGCCGGCCATAGATCTATACGTAAATAGGGTTTAAGTTCGATAAAAAGAGAAAGATAGATTAATTTACCTACCCTGGGGTATAGTGTCTCGTGCGAAAGCACAAGTTATCGTGCGATTAGCCTCAGCTATCATATAACCCAATATGAACAGATGATTATGGTTTCATTGGACAATGTAAAAGGGCAATGATATTTTGTGAATATGTTTCTCGAGTATTTGTAAAATAATGTAGTGTCGAAAGGCCAATGACTGCAGTTTCATCGGACGTCATGAATTAAAAGCAGGCATAACAGCGGGCAAGGAAGTAATCGGGATGGGAAGGGCGGTTTGGAAAAGCGGGTCATGTGATTGGCTGACGAGCTGGGCGAACAATTTGACTTCCGAACTTCAACCTCAGGGCCGACTCCAGCTCTTTTCTCCATCCCCCTTCCCCCCCCTCCCACCCCATTCTACTTGTCCGCAATGGCTTCCCGCCGTCTGGCTCTCAACCTTAACCAGGCTCTCCGGAGCCGTGCGGCTCTCAAGTCCATCCAGCCCGTGAAGCGTGGCTTCGCCTCGCCGGTTGCGCTGCCGTCCACCACCCAGTCCACCACCCTCTCCAACGGGTTCACCGTACGTTCCGCATCATACTCGATCAATGGCACCGCATTTTGGCTGATATATGTTTTAGATTGCCACCGACTACTCGCCATGGGCTCAGACTTCCACCGTTGGTGTCTGGATCGATGCCGGTTCCCGGTCAGAGACTGACAAGACCAACGGCACTGCGCACTTCCTCGAGCACCTTGCCTTCAAGGTTCGACCCCATTGACCTTAAACCGTGCGGAATACCTCTGACAACGATTTCTAGGGCACCAACAAGCGCTCGCAGCACCAATTGGAGTTGGAGATTGAGAACATGGGTGCTCACCTGAACGCCTACACCTCGGTACGACCGGAAAACCTAATGCCATCTAGTTTCAAGCGCGGAACAGCACTGACTATAATATTTGCAGCGCGAGAACACCGTCTACTACGCCAAGGCCTTCAACAACGATGTCCCCAAGGCCGTCGACATCCTCTCCGACATCCTCCAGAACTCCAAGCTCGAGCCCGCTGCCATTGAGCGTGAGCGTGATGTTATCCTGCGCGAGCAGGAGGAGGTTGACAAGCAGCTCGAGGAGGTTGTCTTCGACCACCTCCACGCCACCGCTTACCAGGGCCAGCCCCTCGGTCGCACCATCCTCGGCCCCAAGGAGAACATCCAGACCATCTCCCGTGAGAACCTGACCGACTACATCAAGACCAACTACACCGCCGACCGCATGGTTCTCGTTGGTGCTGGTGGTGTCCCCCACGAGCAGCTCGTCCGCCTGGCCGAGGAGCACTTCGGTGGCCTCCCCAACAAGCCCCCTACCTCCGCCGCCCTTGCCCTTACCGCCGAGCAGAAGCGCACCCCCGAGTTCATCGGCTCTGAGGTTCGTCTCCGTGACGACACCATCCCCTCCGCCCACATCGCTCTTGCCGTTGAGGGTGTCAGCTGGAAGGACGATGACTACTTCACTGCCCTCGTTGCTCAGGCCATCGTCGGCAACTGGGACCGTGCCATGGGCCAGTCTCCTTTCCTCGGCAGCAAGCTCAGCTCCCACGTCAGCCACCACCACCTCGCCAACAGCTTCATGAGCTTCTCCACTAGCTACAGCGACACTGGGTAAGTTTAATGTGTTTTCTGCACTTTGATTGGCAATCCTCCGCCAGTTCTCCCTTCTCTGGAAACCAATGGCGAGTTCAATGACTAACATCGTTTTGATATATAGTCTCTGGGGTATCTACCTTGTTTCCGAGAACCTGACTTCCCTCGATGACCTGATTCACTTCACCCTCCGCGAGTGGTCTCGTCTCTGCCGCGACGTCTCCTCCGCCGAGGTTGAGCGCGCCAAGGCTCAGCTCAAGGCTTCCATCCTCCTGTCTCTCGACGGCACCACCGCCGTTGCCGAGGATATCGGCCGCCAGATCGTCACCACTGGCCGCCGCCTCAGCCCCGAGGACATTGAGCGTGTCGTTGGTGCTATCACCGAGAAGGATGTCATGGACTTCGCCAACCGCAAGCTGTGGGACCAGGACGTTGCCATGAGCGCCGTTGGCAGCATTGAGGGTATCCTCGACTACCAGCGCATCCGCAACGACATGTCTCGCAACCTGTCTTAAATTTACCCGTGTCTCCAATTGTGATTAAAAGACGGCCATCCTGGAGTCTTCGGGCTTGGGATGGGGGTGTTTGTTTGAATGTATTATCAATCATTGCCTTGGGTTGCTGTTTAGACCCTGACTTGTGTGTGAAATAGCAATTAATGGTTTGCCATAGTAGACTATATATAGTCTGTCGCCCGGGGTGTGGCAGACCAATCGATCTCCTTTGTTTCTTTTGTCCCCCTTATCGAGTAACAATGACTTGTACACAAATTTTGAATATACCTCTTGAATATGTATAGTCCTGCTCAACGTCCAACCATGGGTAGATTCCTGTAATTATCATCGTCCCATTTCCCATCATTCCATCTGATCTTGATACTATATGAATGTTCTTCCCAACTTGGATACCCGGCCATCTATCAAAAGCGGTGACGAGTGGCATAAGATCCGTCGCCCCACGGGAGTGATTAGATAATCTGTCGCTCTATCCGTCTTTTTTTTTGGAGACGGAGATTTGACGGCAAGCCTAGCACAAATTACACTCAAAATGGGCAAACGAGGCGGCAAAAAGGTGCGCAAGAGCTACAATCTGCCCTGGATGAAATGTTCCTCCAACTAATCTGTGTCGTTCATGCAGGGAAACCGCGGCGGCAAAGGTGGCGGCGGCCGTGGCCGCGCAGAGCGCTCCACCAATTGGCAAGATATAAGCCGTACCAACGAGAAGCTCGAGAGATACTACAATGAGCCGGAATTCATCCCAGAGGAGGAGAAGGAGGAGTTTTGGAATGCTATCAAGAGGGATCTGCCCAACAGCTTCCGCTTCACTGGCTCGCGTGGGTAAGTTTTGGGAGTGGATTCGCATTTCATCTGCGCCTTTTCGAGTATTCATCCGGTTTTTGGAGGCATTGTATACTGATATTTACCTCTTCAAGGCACGCGCTTGCTGTTCAGGAGCGCCTGAAGGACTTCTATGTCCCCGAAATCACCTCCATTGAGTATGAGGGCCAGCCGGTCGAACCGCCACAGCCCGTGTCCTGGTACCCGGACCAGCTTGCTTGGTCTATGACCACTCCCAAGCAGGTTATTCGTCGCCATGCCCCCTTCGCTTCGTTCCAGAAGTTCCTGGTCGCCGAGACCGAAGTTGGAAATATCAGTCGCCAGGAGCTTGTCAGCATGATTCCTCCGCTGCTCATCGACATTCGCCCCGGAATGACCGTTCTGGACATGTGCGCTGCACCGGGCAGCAAGTCTGCACAGCTGATGGAGGCTCTCCATGCCGGTGAAGAGGATACTATTCTGCAGGCCGCGAAGGAGGTTAAGGAGGGCAGTGCTGGGCCTGAGCCTTTGGGCCCCGAGGGCTTGAACGATGATGGTCGCACTACTGGTCTGTTGATCGCCAACGACAGTGACTACAAGCGTGCGCACCTCTTGATTCATCAGATGAAGCGTCTGAGCTCGCCCAACCTGATCGTGACCAACCACGATGCCACTATGTACCCATCCATCAAGCTTCCTCCCCTCCCCGCTCCTGAGGGCAAGCGCCCCTTGAACCGATACCTGAAGTTCGACCGCATTCTCGCTGATGTGCCTTGCTCTGGTGACGGTACCGCTCGGAAGAACATTGGTGTATGGAAGGATTGGAGCCCTTCCAGTGCTCTAGGCCTTCACACTACGCAGGCTCGCATTCTGGTCCGCGCCTTGCAGATGCTCAAGGTTGGTGGCCGTGTTGTCTACTCTACTTGCAGTATGAACCCCGTGGAGAACGAGGCTATCATTGCTAGCGCAATTGAGCGCTGCGGTGGTGCTGCCAATGTGAAGATCATTGACTGCAGCGGAGAGCTGTCCGGTCTGAAGCGCCGGCCTGGTCTGAAGACCTGGAAGGTCATGGACCGCGAGGGCCGTATCTGGAGCAGCTGGAAGGAAGTCAAGGAGCAAAGAGAGCAGGAGAGTAACAGCAACGGCTTGGCCCGTCTGGCCGAGGGAATGTTCCCTCCTTCCGGAGAGACTGCCGAGCTGCCGCTCGAGCGCTGCATGCGTGTTTACCCTCACCTCCAGGACACTGGTGGTTTCTTCATTACTGTCCTCGAGAAGATCTCCGAGATCAAGGCCAAGCCTGAGAACCCCGCCAGCGTCATTCCGCTCCTGCCCAAGGGATCTGTTGCAGCTCTTGCCGCCGAGCTCGACTCGCGCAACAACGAGAACGGAGAGCCTTACCAGAAGCTTGACTCTCTGGACGACCTTGCCCCTGCCAACGCGGAGGTCGAAGCTGAGATTGCGAAGAACGCAACTGTCGCCGAGGCTTCCAACCAGCCTCCGTACTCAGTGACCCTTGATGCTTCGCAGCCAGCCTCGCCCGCTAAGCGCGAGGCTGATGAGCTGGATGAGGAGCTTCCTGCCAAGAGGACCAAGCTTAACGATGGTAGTGAGGTCCTGATCGGTGATCGTCCGGTCCACCGTCCTGCTCCAACGGTTGAAGTTGAAAGCATCCAGACTTCGACTGATACTACTCCCGCACCCAGTGCCCCAGCACCAGTGGCCCAGGGGGGCTTCAAGAAGAAGGCTGTTCAAGAAGAGCCGTACAAGTATCTGGACCCCAACCACCCAGAGCTGCTGCCAGTCTACGACTTCTTTGAACTGTCAGAACGGTTCCCCCGTGATCGATGGATGGTGCGCAATGCGGAGGGCCAGCCCACGCGAACTGTTTACTACACCAGCGCCCTGGCTCGTGATATCCTGGTCATGAACGAGCGCTCTGGCATGAAGTTCGTCCACTGCGGTGTTAAGATGTTCGTGAAGCAGGATGCACAACGGGAGAACGTCTGCCGCTGGCGTATTCAGACGGACGGATTGAAGATCATCGAGCCTTGGCTGGGTGATGTCCGCACCGTCACCTTGACCCAGCGGGAGACTCTGCGTCGCCTGCTCATCGAGATGTTCCCCAAGGTCAATGACAATGGCTGGAAGCAGCTCGATGAGATTGGTGAGCGCGTGAAGGATATCCCCATGGGCTGCAGTATCTTGCGCATTGAGCCCAGCGGCAAGGAGGATGGCCTTACGTATGTTTACCCCCTTGATTATTTATGACCTATGCATACGATACTAACCTATCCTTTCTATAGCGAGCGTATGGTTCTGCCCCTCTGGCGCTCCCTGCACTCTATCAACCTCATGCTTCCCAAGGAAGAGCGCCGCGCCATGCTCCTGCGTATCTTCAACGATTCCACGCCCGTCAACAACAACTCTATGAAGAACCAAAAGGGCTCGCAGAAGCAGGTCGACACTGTTGTCGATGTCGTTGATGCCGTCGATGCAGTCGACGCCGTTGATCCTCCCGCTGCGATCGAGGACGACCTTCTGAAGAAGGAGAACCTTGCGCTGGGTGAAGATGAGCAAGAGGAGGTGGACACGCGGGAGACGTACACCCAGGCTGGCGATGAGGAGGACCGATTCAATCAGACTGTCTAGAGGGCAGATCTAGGATTGAGAAACGGCCGGCGCTCGTGATTTACTTTACTTTTATTTGCATGATCTTCTCACAGGGAGCGAGCGAGCTCACTGAATGTACTAAAAAGCAATACCATGGAGATTTACCCGTTTAAGGGAGTCTGAGTCCGAGATTAAGTCTGAACGAGGTGCTCTCTGGGCTTAGGCTTAGGGCCTAGGTATTATGTATGTGTCCTGTGGAAGGCTGAAGTCCGGAGTGGCGGAGTCTGTTCTCGTTCCTGGCGCAAGGGTCCGGAAGTGCTTGGAAAAGAACTGGAGGCCAGAAATACCCGAAAGCTTGGTGGGTATGAGATCTGCATCGAAAGATGGCCTCGGACTCCGGAGAATCGTCGGTGCTCAGATGCACCGGGTAAATTCGAGCTGGTCGCTTTTTTCCCCGCAGCACTTTGCTTCAATTTAAATTAAATGACGAGCATTGAGGGTCTATACACTTACTCATTTGCGTTAGGACCAAGCCTCAATTGACTTGAAAGAACACGGATACGGAGGCTGATAACCCGAAATATCCGAACTGTAAACAGCCAACTGTACGGGAGTACATCTTCTAATACGGAGTCATGATGTGCTTTTTGCGTTGCGCTTTGAATGGCGGACAAGCTCTATTCCGCTGATTCTCCCGACTCCCGAGTCCAACTCCTCCGTATGTTATACACAACAAAATACCAAATATGAAGCGGTCCTGTCGATCAATTGACCCTCCGCAGGGGAAGTGCCTCATTGAAAACACTTCGAATCCACCAAACCTCATTGTGACCTTCGATAAGCGGAAAAATTGCGGCGGTGGAACCCCCGCAAACCAGGATTTAAGATGCACGACTGGGGGATCATCGGTCCAACTTCCTGACGAGTACAAGCGGCCTCTCCACCTCATCTGCGACGTTGTGCTCTGCTGCAACTGTCCATGCACATCCCAGGCATAGTGGCGGACTATGAGGGTCAACCCCCCCCCGCCTTGTTCCCCTGTCGATGATGGAATGACGAGATTGCCGAAAGAGGGGTTGAACTGCAGTCTTGCTCGAGTCCGAGGCCCACGGCCTTCGAAGTCCAATGCACGAAAGCAACGGGCAGAATAATGATGCGAATACGGCAGTGACGGAGTACACGGCATTCTAACCGCAGCGAGTGTGGTCCGCCTGTCGATCGTCGCTCGACAATTGTTATATGAAGGCCCGCCGATCCCTTGTAGGGTGCGAAATGCAAGCTGCTGCAGCTGAAGCTCTTTTAACTATTAGCTTCTCCTAAGGCGAAGGTCACGTCTATTCTTTTCATCGTCGACTTCGCTCACCATGAAGCTTCTGTCTTCTTGGGTTGTGGCCGCTTTGGCGGCGCAGGCTGCAGGTGCTGCTCTGAGCCATAAGCTTGATGGCTTCTCCATCCGGGAGCATGCGGATCCTGCGAAACGGGCCTTATTGCAGAAATACGTACGTCATATGGCTCTCATCCGAGGCTCAATTGGACGGTAATGCTAATGAAGTGCGACTATAGGTGACCTGGGACGAGCACTCGATATTCGTCAATGGCGAGCGGTTGATGATTTTCAGTGGTGAAGTCCACCCGTATCGGTATGTTGTTACTTGTTTCGAAGTATACCCAAGACTGGACGAATTCGTCTAATAGAAATTACCCAGTCTGCCTGTCGCTTCCCTGTACATTGATATCTTCGAGAAGGTCAAGGCCCTGGGATTCAATTGCGTGTCGTTCTACGTTGATTGGGCTTTGGTGGAAGGCAACCCGGGCCACTACTCCGCCGAGGGCATCTTTGATCTTCAGCCCTTCTTCGATGCGGCCAAGGAGGCTGGTATTTACTTGCTGGCTCGTCCTGGTCCTTATATCAATGCCGAGGTCTCTGGTGGTGGCTTCCCCGGCTGGCTGCAGCGAGTCGATGGCATCCTGCGGACTAGCGATGAGGCGTACTTGAAGGCGACCGACAAGTATGGATATCGTCCTCTGATCTGGAACTTGATTGGTGTCGTAAACTCTAACAATCTTTCTTAGCTACGCCTCCAACATTGCTGCCACGATTGCCAAGGCACAGATCACCAATGGTGGCCCGATCATTTTGTACCAGCCCGAGAACGAGTACTCCGGTGCTTGCTGTGGCTATGATGACTTCCCGGACGGCTCCTACATGCAGTACATTGAAGATCATGCTCGTGATGCCGGAATCGTCGTTCCTTTCATCAGCAACGATGCCTGGGCTGGTGGCCACAATGCTCCCGGAACTGGTGCCGGTGCGGTCGACATTTATGGCCACGACAGCTATCCTCTGGGCTTCGATTGCGCCAATCCTTCGACTTGGCCGAGTGGCAATCTTCCAACTGACTTCCGCACCACTCACGAAGAACAGAGCCCTTCAACTCTGTACTCTCTTATCGAGGTATGTCCAGCCACTGCTGCCCTTGTGCAATATCATATTAACGTCTCATAGTTCCAAGGTGGAGCGTTTGACCCCTGGGGTGGAGTTGGTTTCGCCAAGTGCGCTGCTCTTCTGAACCACGAGTTTGAAAGAGTGTTTTACAAGAATGACTTCAGCTTTGGTGTTGCTTTCTTCAACTTGTATATGGTATGTTGCCAACCATCACGTCAAAAAATTATGGAGGCTAACGACTTACAGATCTTCGGTGGTACCAACTGGGGTAACCTGGGCCATCCTGGCGGCTACACCTCTTATGACTATGGCTCTGCTATCTCCGAGTCGCGCAACATTACCCGCGAGAAGTACAGCGAGCTGAAGCTTCTCGGAAACTTTGCTAAGGTGTCCCCGGCTTACCTTGTGGCCAACCCTGGGGATCTGTCCAACTCCACGTACACCAACACTGCCGATCTGACTGTAACTCCTCTGCTTGGAAGCAACAGCTCTGCTTCCTCGTTCTTTGTCATCCGCCACTCCGACTACTCTAGCCAGGCTTCGGTCGACTACAAGCTCACTGTCCCGACCAGTGCTGGAAACCTGACTATTCCTCAACTCGGGGGAAGTCTTACCCTCAATGGCCGTGACTCTAAGATTCATGTTACTGACTACGATGTGGCCGGTACTAACATCCTCTACTCTACTGCCGAGGTCTTCACCTGGAAGAAATTCCACAACCAGAAGGTTCTTGTTCTGTACGGTGGCCCTGGCGAGCACCACGAGTTCGCGGTTTCCGGTGCCTCAAGAAGCTCTGTTGTTGAGGGATCTTCGTCGGGCATTTCATCGAAGAAGGTCGGCAAGGCACTTGTCGTCGCTTGGGATGTCTCGACTACTCGTCGCATCGTCCAGGTTGGAAACTTGAAGGTCTTCCTTCTTGGTAAGTCAGATGAAAAATTCTCTTGATTGATGTTTAACTAACTAATAATACCTAGACCGGAACTCTGCCTACAACTACTGGGTGCCCCAGGTCCCCACCAAGGGTACAGCCCCCGGATATAGCAACCAGGAGACTACTGCCTCGTCTATCATTGTCAAGGCTGGCTATCTCGTGCGGAGTGCGTACCTTCGCGGCAGAGACCTGCACATTCAGGCTGACTTTAACGCTACTACTCCCATCGAGGTGGTTGGCGCTCCATCTGGTGCCAAGAACCTGGTCATCAACGGCAAGAAGACCGAAACCAAGGTCGACAAGAACGGTATTTGGTCCGCTAGCGTTGAGTACACCGCACCTAAGGTCCAACTCCCCAGTCTTAAGAGCCTGAAGTGGAAGTCCATCGACACCCTCCCCGAGGCCAAGAAAACCTACGATGACTCTGCCTGGACTTCTGCCGACCACGCCTACACCAACAACAGCGCCCACTCGCTCGAGACGCCAACTTCCCTGTTCTCATCCGACTACGGCTATCACACAGGTGCTCTTCTTTTCCGGGGCCACTTCACCGCCAATGGCAAGGAAAAGACCTTCTTTGTCCAGACCAAGGGAGGTACCGCATATGGCCACTCGATCTGGATCAATGAGACATACGTTGGCTCTTGGGCCGGAATCAGCGTTGATGACAACTACAATGCTACATACACACTGCCTACTCTGCAGTCTGGCAAGAACTACGTCCTCACGGTGGTCATCGATAACATGGGTCTGGACGAGGACTGGACCGTCGGTTCAGAGGATATGAAGAACCCTCGCGGAATCATCCGGTACTCTCTTTCTGGTCAAGAGGCTAGCGCCATCTCCTGGAAGTTGACCGGTAACCTGGGTGGCGAGAACTACGCCGACACTGTCCGTGGTCCCCTGAACGAGGGTGGCCTGTACGCCGAGCGCCAGGGCTTCCACCAACCCAAGCCACCAACCCAGAAATGGGACTCTAGCAGCCCATTCACCGGCCTCACCAAGGCAGGAATTCGCTTCTACAGTGCTAGCTTCGATCTCGACCTGCCCTCCGGCTACGATATCCCGCTGTACTTCAATTTCGGCAACAGCAGCTCCACTCCGGCTGCGTACCGTGTGCAGCTGTACGTGAACGGATACCAGTACGGCAAGTATGTGAACAATATCGGTCCTCAGACTAGCTTCCCTGTTCCTGAGGGTATCTTGAACTACCATGGTACGAATTGGCTTGCGTTGAGTCTGTGGGCTCAGGAGGATAGTGGTGCCAAGCTGGATAGCTTCGAGTTGATCAACACTACCCCTGTGCTCACTTCGCTGGGTAAGGTCAAGTCCGTGAACCAGCCGAAGTACCATGCTCGGAAGGGGGCTTATTAGGCCACGGTGGTCATGAGTGATGAGTTGATTCCCTAAGGATTTAGGTGTGGTATATTGGGAAAAGGATATGCAGAGTAAATATAAGATTACTTGGTGCGGATACTTCGTCATTATCACATCTTTCTTTCCTGCCGTTCCGTTCAAATAGTGAGTCAGCATCCCAATATAAAAAGTGTTTAGTCGATATAAAGCTTTTCGACATAGTTGAACAACTATCAGAACACCAACCACACCATGTACCCTTCAAACTCTCCCCTTCAGCCCATACTCCTGCTCAGTAACAGTCTCATACCAAACAGTCCTCCCAAGCCCAACAACAAAATGCGTCATAATACTATCATCATCCGCCCCATGCCAATGAGTATTTCCAGCCGGTGCCCAGACAACATCACCAGTCTTCAATCTCTGAGGAACACCGCCTTTATCGCAAATCCAGCCACTACCGGCAACAGCCTTGATCATTTGTTTCTCGTGGGTATGCCAGTGGGTACGGGCACAGGGCGTAAATGTGACGTTGGCGATGGTTGCTTCGTTGTCGAAGTGGATGGGGTCTAGGAAGACAGAGCCCGTGAATGTTTCGGTGGGTTTTGTGCATTTTGTGGCTGGGCTGTGGCCATTTTTTATGATTGTTTATGTTGGCATTGTTGTATAAATAGGGTTGTGTAAGCTACTATAGAGGTTAGTTTCCGCTATATCGAAAGGTCATGATCTAGTGAGTGCAAACCGGGGGAAATGGCTGCGTCTAACGTATGAAGTTTCAAAGTAATAGTCCGGTAAGATATTGTAAAATAAGAGGTGAAAGGAATGGTGGACATTCGGGCTAGATACTATTTATTTTCTATTCCCTGCCCGATGCATATCTAGATTTAGTAGGCAGATGTCAGCATTTAGCTCCCCGGCATATCGCTGACAGGAGCCCCCACCTTTAAGACCGAAGCCTCTGAAAGCTTAGCGGCAACACATCTAAAGGACCTATCAGAATTGGATTTATAACAGCGGATCTAGATTTAATTCTCCGCCGCAAATTTGGTCCTTGAGAATCAGGAGGTACCGCTCGGTTTCAAGGTTGACTGATAAGATGAAAGTTATCAAGTCATCACTCAAGACTAAGCAAATTGTGTCATTACTCTACATTATGTCGTGGCTAAACAAGCTACTAATTGTATCATATAACTGTCATCCGTGCCCTGAGAAGGTCTCAGCCCCATAAGATGTTCAGCCTCGATAGAAGAGTGTCCCTCTTGAGAGGCACGTTCTCCGGGTCATTCTCTGCCTCATCCAGAGCCTGGCGCAGTGGAACCATGTCTAGAGGGACAATCTTTGTTCCACGAATCAACTTGTATCCTCCATACGCGCAAAGCACAAGCGGAATATCTCTGCGGTAAATAATTAGCGTCTGTCTCGGAGTACAGAAAAGGAGGCCATTCAGCACTCACAGGTAGCTTGAAACGAAAGAGGCTGGATCCCAGTTGCCTTTGGTGAATACGGCAAATCCACCCGTGAGAAGAATGATGGTGCATGAGACCAAAGCGAACCAGCTTGTGTATCCTAGGCCAAGTTAGGGATTGAAAACGAACAAGTTCTATCAAAGATCCACTGACTTGTAATCCGATTATGCCACGGAAGAGCATCCGGTGAAATGCCCTGTTTCTTCAATGCCTGCATCAAGCGGATATGGTTTAGGGCAACGCAGATCCAGGAGACCAAGGTGCCCGCAGCCGTGAGATCAACAAACCACCAGAAGACGGTCAAGGCGCTGTTCGAAACACACATGTAGGCCAGGAAAGAGAAGGCTACCTGAAGCAGCACACACATATACGGCACTCCCCACTTGGTAGTTCGGAGGAAGATCTTGGGCGCATGACCTTTGATCGCAAGACCATAGAGTGTTCTGGTACCCGCTAGAATGCTCTGGTTGGAAGCAGACCAGGCGGATGTCAGACAGACAGCATTGACAATGGAAGGAATAGCTTTGATGCCAGCATCACCGGCAGCGATCACGAAAGGACTCTGGGCCGCGGTGCCAGAATCGTCGCCAAGTCGTTTATCGCCGCTCGACACTAACATACCGACCACCAAGACTGCTGCTAGATAGAAGATTGTGACACGTGCGAAGACTCGTTTACAAGCCTTGGGGATGTTGTGACGCGGATTTTGGGTTTCCGCAGCGGCCATGGCCAAGGATTCCACACCGGCGAAGGAGTAGACGGCGTTCGTCATGACTGCCCAGAACCCGAGGAAGCGTCCCAAGTTTCCGGTTGCAATGTATTCAACAAATAGGCCAGGATCTTTCCAGTAATGGAATCCCAAGCGTGGCTTGCCTAGTGTCTCGGTCAATAACAGACTCAATATGAAGAAAAGCATGAAAAAACTTACCCGGAATACCACCTAGATCAATGACTAGGCCCAGAATCACCACGAAAATGACAAGAAGGATCTTCAAGATGGCGAAGATGAACTCCACCTCGCCGTACACGCCGATAAACGAGATGGCGACAACCACCGAAACCACAATGAGAATAGTCACCCAAACTGCAGCATTGATGTCGGTCCAATACTGAATCAGGACTACGGCAGCGGAAATCTCACTCGGCACACTCAAAAAACATCCGTAAACGATGTTCCATCCGATCGCAAAGGCCAAAGCAGGGTCGACAAGCACCTCAGCATGACGAACGAATGAACCAGTCACTGGTAGCAGAGCAGAGACTTCACCAAGGGCAAACTGAATGGAACAGACGATGGTTCCAACAAACATGTAGCCCAAAAGAGCACCCAGGGGACCGCCAGTCGCGATCGAACCGCCGAGGCCGAGAAACAGTCCTGTTCCCTATATCACCCCGCGGATGTCAGCAAAATCAAATCTCGAGTCTGGTCTATCTCGGAGCAAGAAGACTGCGTACAATAGCACCGGCGATCGCAATCATTTGAACATGACGTTGCGATAGTCCTCGAATCAGACTCTGTCGCTCCTGCTGGGTCACGATCTGTTCATCATCGGGAAAAACAGCCCTGAACGTGGGCACCGACTCTAAGGGTGGATCTTCAACGTCGTGCACGACCTGCTTACCCCCCATTTTATCTGCACCAAGAAACCCAGTCATTTTGACAGTCCCCAAAAAAGCAAAATCAAGAGCGCGAAAAAAAAGGGCAAAAGGAAAAAGACCAGAGGAAACGGGATATCCGAGCCTCGAAAATCTTTCTGCGCTAGCGTTAATAAGAGATTCAAGCTAATCACATCATCTAAGTGGCTGATGAGGAAACGCTAATTTTTTGCTTATCTCTTTGTAGAGCCGAGGATTTCGCAAAGGGGAAAAGGTACAGTTACTAGTATGTATGTCCATGGTACAATCCAGTGGACATCTGGTACCATTTCGGTACCACGCGCTCGGCGACCTCCGCGCCCCAGTGTACGCCTGAAACTTAATTTTATAGATCAGATTGTGGACTTTGGAGAGGGTGAGATCTATAAGGAAATACTGAAAAGTACATTTAAACTTGCTAGTTATCTGACTGGGTAGCACGAGTGTCTAGTATATTTCCCATATATTGTGACTTGGAACAGGCTATCTGCGACCGAACGGCCATTTCACACAGATGTCTCAAAGCACCCACGAAAGGTCCCCACAAGCCCACACAGACATGCAACCTTTTAAGGTTAGCGAGGGCACTAAATGTACCAAGATAGCAGTTATACCCGTGGGGATTCGTTAGGCATACAGCCCAGCGTGATCACACTTTTGCTTGGCAATGGGCATGGTCACAAATTTAGCGCCTTTTTTGTGACCACGCTCAGCTTTTCAACCGCAACGTGGTTAGAAAGCATTAATTAGGTCATCAAAAGCTTAGCGATAAAATTGGTTTTATTTAACCTATACGTATTAATCTTAGCAGTTTTAAAAGAGCTTTGTTTACAATTACAATAGGCGCGTAATCATCTTGATGTTCTGTTTACACTGCTATATTATATAAAGAAATATGGTCTACTACTGTCTATTATTTAAATAAAGGTAAGGCGGAATAATCATGCGACTAAGTAGAATTTTCTAATTTTAATTGATGTAGAAAGAGATGTAGAAAGAGATGTAGAAAGAGATGTAGAAAGAGATGTTGAAAGAGATGTTGAAATAGAGCCGTAAAGGAGGTTATATAGTATAATTATTAATAGAATTACACTACGGAGTAGGTACTAGTATATATGAACCCTTAATAAAGATAGAAAGGCTAATTGTATAAAAATAGTATAAAAAGGATAGACTCTATTGAGGACCTACTGTCTTAGGACTTCGACTCGGCGACTCGGCGGCAGGCCCAGTTACGGCGAGTTTGCCTACAACGTGATAACCACCAATGCGTGGTGACGAAATTTTGAGACTAGGCTTGCCTATGAAAAACGGCCGCCGAACGCAGCTACCGCTGACCTCGAAGCTGCTCATATCGTCCCCTTTGGCCTGGGGAATTTTCGGGACGATGAACGACGACGGCATGCACAAATGTGGAACTGCCTGTACCGCTATTTCCCGATTATCCGTGACCTCTTTCACCACAGCAATGAAGACATTAATCGCTTTCGATAATGTGATGATGCTGGTTGCAGCCCTGCATCGGGAGTTCGGCCGCTTCTCATTCATCCTAGAGGCAGTGGCGGCCACGCTCTCGCGAAAGACGGGAGCATCAATGTGGAAGAATTGCTATCTGTAACCGGTCTTTCTTTGCTGGCAATTAATCCCAGCCACCGTTCGCCGGCCCATAAGGAGAAGCATTCTCGTCATGTTGGGTCCGGGCTCCCCGGCGCGGAAAACAAACCGCCCAGCGTCACCAATGAGTGATCGAGTCATCGAGACGAATAAGTAGTGTGCCCCATTCGCATCTTTCCAGGGGTGTTAGACGGAGAATACCGCTATGCAGTGGGAAGATATGAATAAAAGCATATCTGATGTGTAACATGAGGATCCCGCTCGAAGGAATGATTGGATGACGTCATATGATTGGGCAAGGGTAAGGAGTGAGGGCCGAACAGCTCTAGCTGTACTACCTCGCATGATATCATCTAACCGGTTTTGATAATATCTATCCTATACCTATAGAAGCACTTTCAATGGTACTCGATGCTTCTCATATCTTCTACACCTCCATGCAGAAATTTTGATCAATCCATCACCCAAAAGAACCCATTTCAAGCGATTCCTCCCCGCCATGGCTCGTATATTCATCACCGGTTCAAGTGACGGCATAGGCCAAGCTGCAGCCAAACTCCTCGCAGACCAAGGTCATAAAGTCGTTCTTCACGCCCGAAACGCCGAACGTGCTGCTTCAACTCAAAAAGCAGTCCCCAAAGCAGAGGCTGTCTTAGTAGGCGACTTGCGATCGATCGCGGAGACAAAGAAACTCGCTCAAGAAGCCAACGCTTTAGGAAGTGGAACATTTGATGCGATCATTCATAATGCAGGCATTGGATATGGTTCCACGTCTAGTCGCGAGATTACTGCAGACAAAATCTCAGCTGTCTTCGCCGTGAACACTTTAGCGCCATACATCCTGACCTGCCAGATGAAGAGACCTACATCACGGCTGCTATATATGAGCTCGGACAGCCATTTTGGTGGAGATGAGAGCTTACGGAATGTGACACAATCCCATTCGTATGGTGACAGCAAGCTACACGACGTGATGCTTGCTAACGCTTTTGCTCGACGATGGGGTGATGATATCCAGGTCGTGAGCATGCATCCTGGTTGGGTCAGGACTAAGATGGGAGGCAGTATGGCTCCTGGAGGTATGGATAAACCTGCCAAAGCACTGGCAGAATGGGCAATTGGACAAGGAAAACTAGCTAGCCTGTCTAGTGGAACGTTCTTTACGACGGGAGGAGCGAAGTCGGCGCATCCTGGGGCTGGTAATGTGAGCAAGCAGGAGGAACTGCTGAAGATTTGCAAGGAGGTTTCCGGGGTAGCTGTTCCGGGTGAGTAGGATATACGCAATACACGCCATTTTAGAAACCTTGAGAATGAAAGGTTATCAAATACAAGTATTCTGCATGGGAGACGGGGTTCTCTAGATCTAAGACGATAGTCTTCCAATATTTCGACTATTGCCAGGCAGCGAACTTTATGATTTCGGCTTCACAAAGCCAACGAATAGGCATCAGGTCAGTTGATTGATTATTAAGGCTAGATGACAGCTTCAAACCTCCGTAGTAGTCTCCTCAATTCGCTTAACATCGGAATCTCCTATCCGAAGCTCCTGGCCTTCTCTCTTCTTCTCTTCCCGTACAGTCATCAGAATGATACCCGTTGTCCAAATCGCCAGAGCAATCGAGCATCCAATCATCGCCCACATACCCTTGGTAAATCGAGGCGCAAAATCAGCCGAGTAGAAAAGCAGAATCCACCAAGCATTCACCGCGTTGCTGCCCATGTTCATACTGGCAATGACCACGGACCGGAACCGGTCATCTTGATAACGCATGGCATCATTGCACCATGCAAAGAAAGTTGCCTGGCAGGCATATACGGCTCCAGCCCAGTAGTATGCGCCGAAGACGACTGCGGTGTCCTCGAACCGAGTCAATATCATAGCGGAAGTCACGATGCCAGTGATAGCGATAAAGTATCCGACGAGATACCGCTTGCCACCCATGAAATCTGTCAAAGTGGCCCAAAACAAGGTGGAAACTATTCCTACCGCTGGCACGCCCGTTGGATAGTTGTTCAACTGGGAGACGGTGTAGTGGTGGGTGGGGGATGACTTCATGTAGAGTGCCAACAGGGCATTACTGGAGAATGACTCTGTCTCTCCAGCGATGATCCATAAGATGACAAAGCCGTACCAGTGCCAGGAGGTGAAGATGCGTTTTGCGAAAGTTAGATTGAGTGGAACTTTGACAGAGCCGGACTCGGGAATGCGAGCAATAGCCATGGCCCGCTCTTCAGATGTCAAATAGGGGGCTTTCGTAGTTGTTGGGGTGTCGGGGAATAGTAGGAAACCATAGATGGCGATGGGTATAGTGATCAGGCCGTCAATCTGCCTTGTTAGTTTGGGGCTATGTCTCATAGATGGGGCAAGGAGGAACATACGATAAAGAGCCATCGCCAGCCCGCTAGTCCGTGAGCGCCATTGAGAGATTTTTGAATGCCAGTTTGGATGAAACCGCCGAACATGGTTCCAGCCAGACCTGATGCTGTGAAAATGCCGCTGCGTTTTCCCAACTCCTTTTCCGTGTACCAGGAGCCAAGTATGTAGTGCGTCCCGGCGAAAGTGCTTGACTCGGCTAAGCCCAAGAAGAAGCGGATCGCCATGATCCCTTGAGGGTTATGCACTGCAGCCGTGACCATGGTCAGACTGCCCCAGATCAACATCATAGCCGGGAAGAATATATGCGGCCGTAGATATGTCAGAGCCAGATTAGATGGAACTTGTCCAACGATGTATCTGATCAGGTGTTAGAAAGATCAGATCTGACTTGGATGTCCTCGTGTTCCTTACCCAACAGTGAAGACGGTGTTGATCAAATTGAGCTGGTTCCCCTTGAAATTGAGCTCCTCCTTCATCCCTGAGACATATGCATTGTTGAGATTACTGCGGTCCAAATAATTGGCGAAATAGCAGAGACAACAAAACGACAGGATGAATGCATCAATTTTTCGGAGGAGCTTGGCTTCGCCAGGCACAGTCTCCTGGCCCCTGATATAGGATTTGAATCGAGTGAAGGTGGCCATGCCGGTCAATCACCGTGTCTGTCAGTCACAGGCGGGACACGGCTGGAGTGGGCCAAAGAGGAGGAAAGCCGAGTCTTTATATACATCCATGCGTTGTTATCGGCGTGAAAAAAGGTTTATCTTTGACTCAAAAGTTAACCGTCCGAGGTCCCGCCGTTGGGTGGTTACCTAATCAATATTTCGCTCTGATATACCAAATCCGCGCTGAACTCCACCTTTAACTGGCTATTATAAACGATGAACAGGTGATGCATTATCTCGATCGATTCTACATTGGCAGGTCAAATCCGAGGCTTCTTGCAGGAATTGGTGCATCGAAGTGCGGGGAAGTATCCACTGTCGGCTTTTGCGCCGAGTGCCAAGGTGAGCGGCAGTAGATTACCTGCCTTTCTAGGAAACTTATCAAGTCAGAGCTCAAAGCTCAGATATCTGACATCCTACTATAGGCCCAGTCAGCCGATACGGTTATCATCTGCTTCACTAATCTCCAAGTACCTCACTATGGAGGAATCAGTGACGAGACAGGGCTCTGGACAGCCCGGCACATTGTCCGGTCCAGAAGCCCCTGCTTAGCGACGATAAATGCGACCAATGTGCCGGGAATGGTCTCCTCGTGTCTTCGATTTAGCTTTTCTGATAAACAAGTAAGCAAAACACTGGATATACGAAGATGACTTGGGAGACTATCGCCGCTCAGAAACGTCAGGCCCTTAGGGCCTCGATTCCCGCGGAGTGGGTGATTCCTTCAGACATTCTTCCTCCTGATAGCCAGTTGGACGTGACAAGCTTTCTCAAGCAGTCTGGCTGGTTTGCCAAACGAGAATTGGAGATTACCTCGACACCAGCACCCCAACTTCTTGTCAATATAGCGACTGGCTCGTGGACGTCGGAGGAAGTTACCCGCGCATTCTGCAAAGCTGCTGCGGCTGCTCACCAATTGGTACCAACACCTTTTACTGAACCGCAAAAAAACAAAGTATATTGTTGAACAATAGCTGACCAAACTGACTAGACCAACTGCCTGTCAGAAATTCTATTTGACAAAGCCATCGCTCGCGCGCGCGAATTGGACGAGTATCACAGAACAACCGGCAGGACCAAAGGCCCTTTCCACGGCCTCCCAATTTCAATCAAGGACAACTTCAATATTATCGGTCATGATTCTACCGTCGGTTTTACCTCACTGGTCAATGACCCGGCCACCTACAACAGCACCCTAATCGACTTGCTGCTTGGCGCCGGAGCCGTGCTCTACGTGAAGACCAATGTCCCCACTGCCATGATGATCGCCGAGTCTGTTAATAATGTCTTTGGTCGCACCGTCAACCCACGTAACCGTAATCTGACGTCCGGTGGCTCTTCTGGGGGTGAATCCGCTTTGATCGCCTTCGGAGCGAGTCGACTGGGAGTGGGAACTGACATCGGTATGTCTCGCCCTGCTCTGCTCAAGCGATCATATCTAACGAACCGGTCTAGGAGGTTCACTGCGTATTCCTGCTGCATGCACAGGCATCTTTACAATCCGACCATCTGCAGGGCGATTTCCCAATTTCCAAACCCGCTCTGGCCTCGCCGGTCAGGAGGCTGTGAACAGTGTCAATGGACCCATGGCCTCGACTTTGGCCGAAATAATTCTCTGGGCCAAAACAGTCGTCGACCAGCAGCCTTGGATCCGAGATCCCAAGTGCCTCCCAATCCCCTGGAGGATGGTGACTCCTAAGCGTACTCTCAAGATCGCCGTACTCTGGAATGACGGTATAGTCACTCCGACACCACCAGTTGCCCGTGCCCTGGAGGAAACGGTTGCCAAATTACGGAAGGCCGGCCACGAGATAATCGATTGGGAACCAACAGGGCACGATAAGCTACTATCAATCTTGTCACGCATGTTCGTTGCAGATGGCGGAAAATCTGTTGCCAATCTTCTAGAGCCAACGGGGGAACCTTTCCGTCCAGAGATGAAGGCTTACGCCGATGCTTCAGAGTTGGGTGTTCACGCCATGTGGCAACTACAGCTAGAGCGTAACGGAGTGTGCAAGTCGTATCTCGACCAGTGGAATGAAAGTGGAATCGACGCTATACTTTGTTCGTCTCCCTCCCATTTTTGGTCGTCGGTGTCTAACTGTCCCATGATTAGGTCCTACCACGCCTTATAGCGGTGTTGAGAACGGCAAATTCGCCTATGTTGGATATACCGGTGTTTTCAATGTTCTGGATTACCCTGCGGTCTCCTTCCCTTGCGGTGTGTATGCTGACAAGACCCTCGACGGGGCCTATGCTGGTAATGAGCCATTGAGTGAAGTTGATGCACAGATACGGAATGACTGTGAGTAATCATCACATAGTCCCTGATAAGGAAAATGCCACTAACTTAATAGATAACGCGGACAACGTTCATGGAATGCCAGTCAGTCTGCAACTAGTCGGACGACGACTAGAGGAGGAGAGCGCTTTGATGATGGCTGAAGTGGTTCTGCAAACACTAGGATGAGCGCATAGTTTCTACAATCACATAGCGACGAATCAAAGGTAGATAGAGATAACAAACATGTTGTATACCGTACTTGGGTTACATATGTACTAGCTCGAAAACTCTAAATCTAGAGTAGAGACCGAAGAAACGGTCTAACGAGATATGCTTCAACTTCCTCTTTTCGCAAAAGTCTTCGAAATGGATTTAATTCGTCTTTATTAGTGGCTTAGATATCAACTCTTAATTCATCCATAAGGTTATCGTGACTAAAAAAGATGATTTAGAAATTCTATCGGGGTTTTAAACTTATGGAAGTTACCGATTAAGTTACGGCCATGCAAACTTTAGCACAAATAACTAGATCATCAGATTATTGAAACAGAGTGACGTATGATCGCACTAGCTAGAGTGTTAACACTGTAAGTTTCTTTTCGGTGTTATCTGAAATCAAGCTCTGGCTTCAGCTCTTAGAATATCTGTACCACTCGAGGGTAAATCCAAGGTGCTCTGGTTCTCCCGCAGACAGCATATCAAGAAGACCACGCTTCTCCAAGCTCTGGCAGAACGCCTTTTTCGAACAAAGATCCTCTGTCGAGTACCCATGATCCATTTCGCCCGCAAGGCCATCGGGATCTCCAGCATCGGCTACCTCAGGCTGGGTTGCCTCGCTGGTACGATATTGAGAAACGGATGTTGATTCAGTACTGGTCTTGCTCCTTATGTTTCCCTCAGAGAGGAGCGTCTCTGTGTAAGTGGCTAACTCGGCAATCGTGGCATACTTGTTGTGCCAGCATTTGTCGATAATGTCGTCAATCAACGGATCACCATCCAGCTTCGGAAATTCCATGTCCTGCAGTAAATCCACGACCTTGCGTCCATGATCTTTGGGATTCTCGGTCAGAAATTGATCTCCATAGACCTCAAAGCCGTAGTTGATGAGGTAGAAAATCGAACCGAGGGCGAATTGTTCAGTTCGAGGGCCTAGAAAGCCGGAAGTTCCTCGTTCTCCTTGGTCCACCTCGTCGCTGTTGAGTAGTCGTCCATACGGGGGTATGCAAGCTTCGAAGTCTGCCCCTATTTCTGCCGTGCAATCAAAATCTGATAGTTTCAATCGGTCACGATCAAGTAAGATGTTTTCGGGTCGTAGGTCACCATGGGCGAGATTGAGAGATTCCAGGAAAGCGACCGCTTGGGTGAGGTCGTTCATCCATTCTTTTCGAAGAGTGATAGGTTCAAGTCTCTCCACTTTCATGACTAAAGAAGTCTGCGGGTCGCAAGTATGATTCTTTTGTATCCTAGAGCAGAGGGAAACATCTATTGTGGCTGTTAGTAGACATAGCTGTGAAACATAGATCAAAGTCGTACCTCGCATGTACTCGAGGAAAATGCCGTTGTCCGTGTAAAGGAAACACTGCACCATGGAAGGACAGGGCGGGTGTCGAGAAAAGATCTCATAGATCTTGAGTTCATTCTGAAATTGCTCTCTTTCAAACTCTCCGGATTTTGGGACCTTGACCACGATACGAGGATGAACCTCATAGACGAAAGAGATGCCTCCTTGCCAAACCCAATGCACACCACGAAACTGCTGCTGGATAGTCATTGTGGAGGAAAGCATAATATGTTGGAGGAGGGTGTGCAGGAAGATTTGTTGCTAGAGGGATGAGGGAGATGAGCAGAGAGAAAAAAGGATGAGGGAGGGTGGATCGGAAGATGAGTGAACAAAACAATCCGTTTGTGCCTGGGGTTTAAGCCCTCTCCCACTTTCCATTCCTCTTCACCCATTTTCCATTGGCGGTACAATCAGGGCACGGGTTTCTCTTGGTCGTCTTGCCCATTCGTTGTATTCTCTTGATGATACCGCAGTTGTTGCAGCCGTTGAGCTCCATGATAGTGCCAGTTGAATCGATTCTACACCCGCATCTATGCACATCCGTCGCAATGAGTTGTTGACACATGTTTCTCTGGACTTTACCCGTGTCAGCTGAAGCGGTTTTGCCTTGGAAAGTAGAAATAGTACTCACATGATGTTTGGAGATACTTTGGAAGGTTGGCAGGTTCTGTCTGTTGTTGTTTTGTGAGAGTTTGATGCTGAGAATAAAATCGTGAGACTCGAGAAAGATCATTGAAAACTAATGATTCTACTATATTCCGTACAGAGTACAATCAACAAAAAAGGGCTATACCTGTTGTACTGTAGATCCTCCTGTCATGTCGGGAATAGTAACGATGGCGGCTCCACCTCCGCAGATCCCCCAGCCACCCACTTACTATGTACCAGCCCTCCAATTTAATCGTTTCAATCTCTTCATCTCTCGACCTTCCACGGAGTACTAACCCACTCATTTATTTTATCACACAGACTGGTCCTCCAGACTTGAGACTCCACCACCTCACCTCCAGGGACTCAGTCTCCTCCCTTGAACAGTCCTCGCAGAGCTGTTGTGCGACCTCACCCGCGCTTATCTCCAAGCTGAACAACCTCACCCTCAAATCCAACAACCAAACATAATCCCAACTACCAAGACCACCATGGATCCCCTCCCTCTCCCAAGAGAAGTCGACCTCAACGCGACGCCAATCACCGCCCCCGACCCCCTCACCTTCGAGTCCAAAAACATCCTCCACGTCCACCTTGAGAAGCGCTACTCCACAATCTCCATCCCCTCCACCTACGGCCACCTCAACTCCGGCCCCCCACCCGGCACAGTCGCAGGCATCGTCCTCGGCACCGTCGGCGGCGTCGTCCTAATCCTATACCTAACCTTTCTCGCCCTAAACCCGGGCGGTCTCGCGCGCGGCAGTTCCTCCGAAATCGACGAGGAAGTTGTTGTGCGCAGTCGGCGCTCACCCTCGCGACGGAGCGAAGTCATCGAAGTCGTTGAGGAGCGTGATCGGGACCACGATCGTCGTCGCGATAGTTATCGCCGGCCGGGGTCGCGCCGGAGTCATTTTGTTGTTGAGGAGTCGATGACGGGGACGTCGGTGACTGAGGATCACGATGTGGTCGAGGTTATTGAGGAGGAGTCTTCGGCTTTGTCGTCTATTTCGCCGCCGCCGAGGAGGGCTGGGAGCCGGGGGTATCGGACGGTTGATCCCCTTGAATATGGGGGTGGGAGCTCTTATGATGGGGATAGTCACTATCGTCGGTGATTTTCTTGGAAGAGTTGGTGGTTCATATACTCTTCGAGCTTTGGGGCTCGGAGTTTCGATTGTTTTTGCGTGTTGCGATACCCTTTTTTCACTACTTTAGATGTCTTATGATTATGCTTGATGTGTCATGTTTATCGGCATAGCCACTATAATGAATCTCATGTTTCCATAGATACAGCTACGGCAAGCTACCCAGGCCTTATTCGAGAGAATAAACTATCACTGAAAGAATCAGAGCAAATTGTATTGAAAGGATTGATTAGAGATAAAAGTAAACAAGAAAAAGAATGAATGACAAGCAAGTGTCACAGCCACAAGGACCCAGTCTTCAACGCCGTGTCCTGTTTTAGCGCCGGTGGTAACAGACAAAAACCGGGGATATATACGAGTGAAGACCAAAAAAGGAACCACCCAAACCAAAAAAGCAAGCTCACAAAAGAAACCAAAAGAAAGGCACAAGACCAAACGAGCTCCCCGAATCTCAAGCTCAAGGACTAGCTCTCGGAAACACCGGCCAACAAACACCTCATACTCGGAGCATACATCCCCAACTCTCCCAATCGAGTCGAGAGCTCCAGAGTAGACGATACGTATCTCCGAGGGCACATCCAGATAAGCGCCCTCAACGTCCCGACACACTCACAAGCCTATCCGCAACACACCGCAAAGTCCTGTTGATAATCGCATTTTGTCCCGTAGCTTAGAAAAGAATATCCAAGCAGCAGCAGCAAGCAAACGCCGCCATGATACCAGCACAAATACCGCCTGCACCGGAGCCACCGCCACCATGGCCGCGGTCACCAGCATAGTAACCCTGCTGCTGCTGAGGGGGGTAGCCCTGCTGCGGGGGATAATACATCTGGCCCTGGGGTTGCTGCTGGTAGTAACCGCCCTGCTGCTGAGGGGGTCCGTAGCCCTGTTGCTGGGGATAGTATCCCTGGCCACCCTGCTGCTGGCCGCCGTAGTAGTCCTGGGCAGCACCGCCGCCCTGGGGAGGTGGGGAGCCAGGGTGGTAGCCGCCGTTGTCGTGGACGGGTGCTGGGTAGGAAGGGGGTGGGCTGGTCTGGAGGGTAATGTCAGTGATGATATTCCCAGAAATGGCAGGGTTAAGGAATTGTTGGGCATTCGTTGGGATTGGAATACGAGAGGCATACGTACGGGCTTGTTGTAAGACATTTTGGGCGCTTGCTAAATGCGGAGCCGCGGGAGAGTAGTTGGACAGCAGATGCGGAGATGGCGGGTTGTGTGGTTGTGGGATCGGATGATGGTAGATTGGGTGTATTGGGAGATGGGGAAGAGAAGAGGATATGGTTGCGCACAGGCAGAAGAAATTGCACAGCGGACAATCCGAATAGCCAAGGTCTTGGAAGCGGCCAGGCTTTTGGGAGAGAACGCGCGGATTGCTCGTTGCAGGAAGTGGAGCGTGGCGCAGTTCCGGGGATCGGGCAGTTCGGCATTGGATGACTCAGCCTGCGGGCTGTGCTGCCCGGGCAGGCAGGAGCATAACAGATCGAAGTCGAACTATGTCAATAGTCAAGGAACCAAAGCTGGATCGCAAAGATCTGTTGACAAGTGAACAGATGGAGAAATCACACGGAACATAGTAGAACTACTTCGTAGAGTGGAGAAAAAAAAAATCTCACGGTTTGAGACGAGAAAATCTCATTTCCTGACTTTTGATAAACATGTAGAGAAAAAAAAAAAAAAAAAACCAAGATGGACGCTGGCCACGTATAGAAACGCGGATTATTATGCACAATGAACAAAAGTAACCAAATGGATCAAAAAGAAGAAAATGCAAGACCGCGATGCTAGTCTGCAGAACATGTACGTAGGAAAATGCAATGACCAATCCTCCTGGCGAGTCCTACGAGGTTCAGTTATTCCTTGTCCTCCAGGGAGGCCTTCTGGAGCTCCTCCGCTGCGTCGGCGGCAGCGTCCTTCTCCTGGGCGAGCTCGGCCTCGGCAGTGGGGAGACCGTTAGCCTGGGCGGGCTTCTTCGCAGCATCGGTGCTGCGGCCGTTGGTCTCGGCGTTAGCCTCCTCCTCCTCGAGGCGGGCAATCTCGTCCTTGGCCTTTTGGATGTTCTGTGCGTAGATGCGTTAGTGAATATCATATGCGAATACACAGAAGATGGGAAACTCACCTCCTCGGTCTTCCTGGCCTGATTCTTCTTCCATTCCGTAATCTTGGCAGCGAGCTTCTCCACAGAGGCGGGGACATCGGACTGGTTCATGGGAGGGTCGATCTTGACCTTGGCGAAGTCCTCAATGATACCAACGTTCATGTTGAACTTGCCGGCCTCGGCACCAGCAGCAGCGGCACCACCCTTCTTGCCCTTCTTACCCTTCTTACCGGCAGAGCCGACGAAGTAGTCCTCAACATCGTCCTTGCGGACAACCTTCATGCCCTTGAGGCCAGAGTCGTCAACGGTACGGCCGACGTTGGCACGGAACTTGCTGCTCTCATCCTTCTTATCGTCGAGACCAAGGGCGGAGAAGTCGTAGGCGGGGTCGAAGTGACGGATCAGACCCTGCGCGGTAAGGATCTCGTCGGTATAGGCGAGCTGGGAAGCCTCCTCGAGCTTCTTGTCAGCAACCTTCTTGCGCTTCTCGCGCTCAAAGGCATCACGCTCAGCCTTTTGGCGCTCGCGACGCACGCGCCAAGCCTCGTCCTCGTACTCCTTGTAGGCACGGCGGGCCTTGAAGTAGTTGTCCTTGATCTCACGGATCGCGGCGTACTTCTTCTGCTGGTCGTTGCGCAGCTTGGTGCGCTCGTCGCGGAGGGAGTTCAGGTTCTTGTAAACTCCATCCTGCTCGGCCTTAATGGCATCCAGCTCCTTTTGGATCTCAGAGTACTTGTCGCTCAGAGCCTTGGCCTCGGGGTTGTCGAGGGTCTTCTTGAGCTCAGCGATCTGGGCCTTCAGGTCATTGATGCCCTTCTGGGCCTCTTCGAGACCAGCGAAGCTCTTGCGCTGCTTGCGCAGGTTGGAGATATCCGAAAGAGCCTTGCGCTCATCGACCAATCGCAGGGTGCCGGAATCGACCTGCTTCTCGAGGCGGGCGATCTCCCGGTCGACCTCATCGACGTTCTTGAATGGCATCTTGCCGCGCGAGTTGTTCTGCTCGGCAATGCGGGCCTTGAGGGTGGACTCGATCGCATTGATCTTCTCGAGGGTGCTGGAGCGGGAGGACTTAAAGCCAGACTGCTTCTGACGGATGGAGGAGAGTTCGGCGCGAAGCTCTTGCTGCTTCTTGGCGACAGGGGAGTCCTGGTTGTTGGGCTTGGCGGTGTCCAACTTGGCCTTGATTTGGTTCTGGATTTGCGCACGTTAGCGACTGGATTCGGGAAGGGAAATGTGACTTGTGGGCACATGAGAGATATCACCCCCGCTGTGGGAGTCCTCGACGGAAAGCGCAACACTCCATCAACCCTCAATTAAAGGCGCCATTATACACAGAATCCAATTGAAGAGTAAAATCAGACATACCAACTTTTCTTGAGCAGCAGTGTGCTCCTTCTCGGCCTGGGCGAGGCTGGCCTTGTAGGCCTCCTCATCTGGCTTGGTGGGCTTAACCCGGGGCTCTGCAGGGGCAGGAGCAGCCATTGTGGGAATGGTGGTAGAGGAAGGTGAGAGGAAAAGAGAGTTGGAGAGGTTTCCTCGGATGAAAAGGGAAGGAAAGAGGAAAGAGGGTTGCCCACGAGGGGAAAGGGGAAACGTTTCGAATAATTAAAACGGGCTCCGGTTCGGTCAGTTTCTCCGCTTTACTAAACTGCCTCGCCTGGCAGAAAGTTCCCGCCGATTTTTCGACCTTCACCTTATCTTTCACGACACCTTCCTACGCGCCCGCTGTTTTTTCTTTTTGCGCATTTCTTTCTATCTATTTCACAGGTCCATCCATTAGTCGATATTACACCGATCATGGATGGGGATATTCCCGTCACGAGTACCGATGCCAGCCGGGAGATGAGCCGGCTTTGGCGCACCTGGAAGACGGTCCATGAAATGCTTGCAGACCGAGTAAGCTCCTGACCTATTCTTACTGAGACTTTGGCTATCGCTCGGGGTCTTTCGCTTCTACATACAGATGAGCCTGAAGCTGACGATTATTTGCGCTGGAAATAGGGCTACGAGGTGTCAGAAGAAGAGCTGAAGGTCTCTCTCGAAGAGTTCGCGCGGAAATATGCAGACCCTCTGGGATACCCCGAGTATGCAAACCTCCCCCACGACCCGTCCTCGAGGGACTCTCACACTACGGAGACAAGGAAGAGCGATACTTTCTCTGTCATCTCTTAAGACTCAATGCCACTAACACGTCATTTCCACCATTTCAGTCGGAAAAAGATGACCATCCAAGCCCGCCCCACCGATGAGATGAAGATGAAATACACTGCGCTGCCGAGCAAATCGAACCCGAACCCCCAGCCCGACTGCGGCACCATCTACGTCGAGTTCTGCCCCGAATCCTCGGGTCTCGGTGCCAAGCAAGTGCGCGGATTCAACCACACCGTCGCCGAGAACAACTTCCACACCGGCATCTTCATCACTCAGGTCCCGCTATCGCCCACTGCCGTGCGCATGCTCAACATCAACCCCGGCCACCTGGGTGAGACCTTCCAGGAGCAGGATCTGCTCGTCAACATCACTCGCCACGAGCTGGTCCCCAAGCACGTCCTGCTCAGCCCGGAGGAGAAGGCCAAGCTATTGCAGCGCTACCGTCTTAAGGAGTCGCAGCTGCCCCGTATGCAGGTCTCGGATCCCGTCGCGCGGTACTTGGGTCTGCGCCGCGGCCAGGTCGTGAAGATCATCCGTAAGAGTGAGACTGCTGGTCGTTATGCCAGCTACCGCTGGGTGATCTAAAGTAGTTCCCAGACGAGCTCTGTCTGGTTTTCTCATTTTGTTCTTTGATCTCTCCTCCTTTCTCCTTGGGAAAATATATGACCCAATTGCTGGGTTCGAGAGGAGGTGAGAACCCATACCCCAACGCGCATCAAGTCCTCTCCAACTCGGTTCTTTCTGCTGCTACCACATACATCCCGTCGCCCTATCCTTTCCATGAACCTTTGAATGCCTACGGAAAAAGAAGGGAATTGACGGCTGCGCCGGAAGATACCAGACGAGGTTGGACACGGAGTTTTATTTGCACCACACACAAACACAAAAAAAGTTAGTCCCCTTGTATTATGGGCAGCATGGCGTACAGGCGAAGTTTCTCCATCATCCACGGGGGGCGGGGGCTGAATTGATATTCGATTTGTGATTTGTATTTTTTTTTACATAGTATTGTCCGCTGTTCGTTTGCTTCAGGCTAGATGAATACACTGGATGTTTACACAGGATATTTGAGTACAACATTCCTCAAAAGTACCGATTAGATTAACAGGTAGCAAGTCGAATTGGGAGACGACATTAGCACAAGATAAGGGTAATGCAGTAGAACATGTAGAAGCATGATTCATATCTTCATGTGATAGATGGTATACAAATCCAAAAAGCAGAAACAATTCCATGTAGGGTTTTGTTTTACATAATGCCTTCTCCTTGGAGGTATCCAGGAGGAAAAAGAAAACCACCAACGCCAACGCTAATTCCACGGTCAAAAGACCGGCGAACAAAAATGTGTAAGAGCCAACAGGTGGGGGGTATGACCAAGAGGTATAAAGGCGTAATCCAAGATCCAAAAAGTAAAAAGAAACGAAACGAAACGAAAGATCCAACTGCTCCTAACCGAACCGAAGTAAAACCCCAATCCAACATAAATCCAAATAAGAATCAAATCGTATCGCATGTCAAAATTAGGGTCGGTGAGTATGTCTTGAAAGAAGCCCGCCCACATCTTGGAGTTCGACGTCCACGTCGAGGGAGACGTCGGGCGAGGCTCGGTAGGGCGGGAGGGTGTGAGATAGTTGTCCAGCGGTGGGAGTAGTATTGATAGAAGGTGGTGATGAGAACCGTGACTGTGTCTGGAGCTGTGGCGGCGCGGATGCGGTAGTGCGAGGGGCAAGGACGCCCAGATCCTCGAGGAAAGCCCTGCTACCACGACGTTGACGTTGAAGTCCGATAGGAGCAGTAGTTGAGGGGGCCATTGCCATTGTATGGCGGGAACGGAGTTCGGGTCGTGATGGTGGGTCGTCCCGGTCCAGTAAACCGCCGACATCGAAAAATGATACACGACGGGAGAGGGGTGTTGAGGAAGGTGGTGGCTTGTCACGAGGGGACTGGCTGGTTGGGAGATACTCGCGTGGACTGACTTTGATATCGAGGCTGTCGGATGTCGAGGCGCGCTCGTCATCTGAGCCTTGGCTTTGGTTGAAGGACCATGATGGGTCGAGGGAGCCGGTGCGGGCGACCATGAGAGGGACTGGTGGAGCTGGGATGGGGACGGCACCACCAGGCGCTGAGGAGTACAGTTTGGGGTCGAGCCGGATGCCCAGGTCGCCGGCGAGGTCCGAATCACTGCCCCATTGGTGCTGCATGACAGTGTTGCGGCGGACATAGCTGTTGTCCATGCTTTCGGTGACGGAAGCTGAGCCCTGCGCGCGCTTGTACTTGGGTTTCTTGACACCGCGATCACGGACGAAGGAACCGATCACGACGAGATTAGACACAGCCGTCGCAGCGAGAATCTCTAATGAAGCCACGAGAGAGCGGTAGGGCTGTGCACCTCGGCGGTCGATCACGGATGGTACGCGGTAGCAAGTAATGGCGACCAGGACCAATGAAAGGCAGAAGAGGGTAACGAGGGCGAACTTTCGCTTTATGGGCATCTGGGCCATCAAAATGATGGGCACGGGAAAGGCAACGAGCAAGAGATCGGTGATGACATCGCAAGCCCCCATCGTAATGAGCTGTGCATATCCGCTCCGACAACTAGGTCCTGGGTCCGGTGTGACTTGCCAATAATGGTCCATGGGCTGGCATTCAGCGAGCGTCGCAATGACGACGGCGACGAGCGTGGAGGCAAGGAAGAAGTGGATGAATCGCAGGAATACAGCAACGGATTTGCGCCAGACCATGCCAGTGACTCGTTTCAGGAACTCGCAGACTGTAAGCTTGGCTGTCCAGATACTATATTTGGAAGAAGAAGTATGAGTAAGTAAACCAGCTCCGATCAGAGTCACACAAAGGTTAAAATTAGGGCCAGTCTTACAAGATAGCATAGAATATGCGCGCTGCCAGGACCAGCTTACTTCCGATCACTCTTTTATCGATCTGGTCCTGCGTCAACCCGGCCGTTTGAGTATTGTTGGTTCCGAAGACCAGCACAAAGTGAACCAGCACCATGCGAATGGTGAGCGGGATAACGCTGAGCATGACGACCTTGTCCTCGGGGAAGAATCGCTCGATTCGCACATAGCGACCACATAGCCGTACGATGATAATAGCCAGCGAGAACCCCGTAGCCCACCAGCTCATCATCAAGGTCGGGTTGATCTCAGCTCGAGACTCATAGGCCGGGGGTACCTGAGAGTAAAGGCCTCGGGTGGCCAACGAGGCAGTTTCCATTGATCCCATGCTGGACCACCTCCGAAGAGGGGCAGTAAATCGTGGTTGTGTTGTTCAGTCCCAGAAGATCGATGGAGAATGGCGACCAGCGTATCTTTACATGTCGCACGTGAGGGAGGCGGACCTTGAGGTGTGAAATGTGGGGAGGAAGCTGTACACTAAGGGCCGATCGGGGGGAGCCACTACTGTAGCTAAAGACGATCGTCACAGGAAGAAAGAAGCGGGCCGAGCAAAGAGAGCGGTCGTTGACTCGTAGAGAACAAGGAAATGAACAAATTAGTTAGTGTTATTCAAATTCGCGTCGTTTCGGGTCTTTCTCCTGGTCCCATCGCCGGTTCAAAGAGGGGAGAAGGCGAAAAAAGAACGCATTCGGTGAGTCCCGGAGGCTACTGAAGTAAATATGAGCCACCGTCTCCTTGAGGGGGAGAGAGAGACAAGGATCAGAAAGTCAGAAAAGAGGCGAAGACCATGATAACACGAGGACCAGTGATAGCCAACCCGCTAATCTCTGGGCTTTTCCCTCTGGGCGAAGTTTCACGACCTCCATTCGTGATTTAATTATTGCTGCGGCAAGAAAGGGCTTTTCCTTGGCCCACTCGCGTCAGCAGTGCAGGTACTCTGTACTGCAGGAGTTTTTCATCGTGTTGCTGTGTCGCTCGAGTCGCTCGAGTCGAGTTCATCATATCACACATGCTGACGCGCTTCCCAGCCACTCAGGGCCGCGGTGTATCAAGTGGTCCCCCAGTTCGCCCCTCTCTTGTCTCGATCTGCGGTGTGAGGGAGGATCAAACGGGCCACCGGAGTCCGGGAGCTTTGGCCCACGCTTGCGGGGGAATCAGGAGAATGGAGACGAGGCGAATCAGGCGTTATCTGGGCGCAAAGCCTATGTGAACGAGGGACTCTCTGTTGAAGTACTGAACATGAGACAGCCTCCTTTTTGCCCTGAAAGCTACACTTGTGTAGAGGATTGTGATAGCCTCGTGTGTCGGAAGATACGACAGGGCGATGGATTTACCAAACGGGAAATTCTTATCGAGGGGGTCCTTTTTCCACGTGGACTTTTCCCCGAATGAGCACGGGGCAGGGGGGTGCTAAACTGCTAATTACATACATTACAGACAAGAGACCAGAAAGGGAACGATCGAAGGACTAGTTCCTTGCTTTTTTCGGAGGTAGATTCAACCTTGAAGGGGTTACTATCTAGGGTTCGGAACCCAGAGTCGATAATATAACGGTCAATGGTACCTTGAGTCCTTGACCCCTGCCTCTTGCTGGATTAGTTATGACTGCCTAGGCACTAAAAAGCTAAAAGAGCGCCAAGTGGAGCGGGGGCACTACGCTAATCACCACCAATTGCAGCGCCAGATAAGCCCAATCCTGCCTATCATCCTATCATCGTCAGGCTGACTACTTGGTCGCTCAACTTTACTCGAGTAGGGATCTAAACACATGGACGACCGGCCAGACTGCGTTTATGAATCGATCAAACTCTATCCGTGCGTTTCAACCACAGGATGCTCTCCTGAATGGGGTTCTCTATAGGGACTTTGTACGGAGTACTCCGATAATCTTGTACAAACCAGCCGAGATACTATCTCTCATCTTGCTTGCAAGATAAACCGCAGATAGAGAGAAAGGTACATAGCACTCATATCTCATTTTGGTCCGCACGGAGATATCCAAACTACTCTCCGTATACGTAGCAAGTACTGTAGCCGTAGGACATCACAGCAGCCGTTTACCCAACCACCGCGGCCGCTGCATCCTCCCGTTGCTCCTCGTCCCGAACCGACTGGATGCCGACGCCGGCGCGTACTCCATCCAGAACCACCCGTAGCTCCTGCAGGAATTTGGTGACCTCGGCCTCAGTACCGACCGTGATGCGTAAGCAGCCCTCACACCCATACTCCTTGCCCCGGAACCGCACCACCACCCCACGCTTCTCGGCCATTGCCTCGTACGCCGCCAGCGCGGTGATGTTGCTCGGCCGCCCTTCGGCATCGAGCATCTCCACCAGCAAGAAGTTCGAATCCTGGCCGCCCAGGAACCGGCCCACGCCGGGAATCTGCGGCAACTCACGGATCAGCCGGTCGCGCTGGCCGACAATCTTCTCGCGGTACTGGCGCATTACCGCCATATTGGGGGCCGTCAGCGCCGCCGTGGCTAGCGCGCTTGTCGGACTGGAAATGTTGTAAGGTGCCTTCAGGCTGTTCAGCAACTGGGCAATCTCGGGGCTGGAGTAGGCAACACCCAGGCGGATACCCGCCAGACCAAATGCCTTGCTGAGAGTCTGCATGACCACGAGATTGGGCCAGTCGTTCACCCACTCGGCCAAACTGGCACCCTCGTGAGCAAAGTCGATATATGCCTCGTCCACAATGACCACACCATTCCAGGTCGGGTTCTCCAGCACCTTCTGGATGTCCTCCTTGCGGATCAGGTTCGCCGTCGGGTTACCCGGTGAGCAGATGTACGCCAGCTTAATTGAGGGGTCCGCCGATAGGGCCTCGTTGACCTTATCCGGCTGCAGGTGAAACCCGTTGTTCACATCCAACGGCACCTTGACGATCTCAACGTCATTGACCTGTGCGCTCACGCTGTACATTCCATAGGTCGGAGGGCAAGTGAGAATCTTGTCCTTTCCGGGAGTGCAGAAGCATCGCAGCAGTGCATCAATTGCCTCGTCCGATCCAACCCCAACAAACATATTCTCGGGGCGGAGGGTCTTCTGTGTGTGGTGGTGGGTATTGCGGAGGTTGCAGAACAGCTGCTTGAGCTCGATCTGGTGACTATACCAAGCAATTGACTATTAGAAGCTGGTTCTCAACTTCTCATAGAAGACCGTAACCGGCCGTGGATAGGGGATACTAACGGATCAGGGTATCGGTTCAAGCCCAAGAAATCAATCTCGGGCTTAGATGCGCCCGTCGCATCACCGGTCTGCGACGCCTGCAATGCGCCTTCGTCGTTCAATGCCAATCCAGGACCATAGGCATTCTCATTGGCGTCGAGAAGCACGTTCGTCCCATCATCTTTGTAGTCACTGACTCATTAGCGCGGGTTCGGGCCGTTCATCGGAGGGTGGGTGACCTACTCGCGGGCGCACCGGTAGGGCTGCAGCTGCAAGATATTGGGCCGAGCGCATGTCTGCAGATTGAATGGTGATGACCTTTGAGCCATTGTGGGTGGTGTGTTGGAGATTCGGGGCTCGATGATGTCGAGGAGCAAAAGTTGGTGGGGTTGGCGGGGAGGTTCGATATCGGAGTTGAAAGCGGAAGTATTTATTCGCGGCACCCCAAGGTACCGTTGACTGACTCACGGTATAGTGAAATGACTCAGAGTGAAAACCCATTGACATTAGAATGATATTGAAATAGAAGAATCGTGGACTGTGTATCAGAAAGCAATGATTCTACTTAAGAAATCAAGTTTGAACTTCTCTATTGACTCTGTTGTACATCAACTTCAAGTACAAAGCTGTTCTGACAAATGCCGAGACCAGGTCTCGGCTTTTAGATCTTCGGGAGGTTCTATGGCCAACCGACACGAATAAGATCACGAGTCTATATGTAACATAATATGTATTTTCAATGCAGAAATGCCAGAGACATGGCTGTGATACTGATCCACACAACGCCCCCATATGCCCACTTACCCTCAATGAATCCGTACAATCCCGTATGATGCTGATGATGCCATAAAGATGCTTCCAAGAGATATCTTACTCTTGCTTCTGCTCGGCCTTCTCAACCTTTTCGGTCGTATCAGGCTTCTGTGTCTTCTCAGTAATTGCCTTGTGGGCCTGTGCCTTTCTGTGCTTGTCCCGCTTTTCCTTCAAGTAGGTCAAGCTCTTGCCTACGCCGGCAGTCAGCGTGCCCTTGATGGTTTGAACGGTACTGGGCCAGCGGATAGTCTTCGAAATTGATGCCGAGACCTCCTCTTGAAGGTGATCATCCTCTGCGATACGGCGTTCAAAGGGACCTCCCTGGGGGCGCCGAACGATCTCTTGCTTCGAATCGTCATTCTCCTCCATCATCTTGTTGAACTCGGCCCGGGGAATGGCAAAGCGAGACTGGTACTGGAAGTAAAGCTTCTGTCTGAAGGACTCTGGGAGACGGCGAACCATGTTCCCGCGCTTGACTGGATCCATGTCCTGCACCATCGCCAAAATGGAGTCTGGATCATCAATCCAATCATTCTGGCTGCAGCGCGGATCTTGGAAGGTGACATTGGGGAGGTTGCTAATGAGCGGAGCATAAAGGCGTCGGAAGTGGGCCATCTGTCCGGACACAATGTTTCGCACCTTGCCGGGGTCTTCTGTTGGGAGTACCATCCGCAGATCACCCATATAGCTGATGCCTGCGATAGTGCTGTACAGCTCAAACTCACTGAACCGCTCGGGAAGTAGCAACAAAGCCACTCGCAAAGCAGACAGCAAGTTCATCTGGTTTGCCAATCGCACCTTGGGGTGGTCGCGTAGAATCTTGACTGGCTTCTGCAACCGGCCGGCAAGATACAGAGTATTCCATTGCGTAAGATCCGTGCACAATGTATCCAGGTTTACCACACCATACTTGATCAGGGTGCCATTGACGGTGATGTGGGTATTGAAATAAACACCAGCCCCAAATCGATCTTGTACTTGCGAGACCACGTATGATCCCAGCGAGCCGAGGCCAGAGTAATGATCCCGGTGCTGGTGAAGATTGAGATCATGCCAATGTTGTGAATATGAGACTCCAAAGATAAAGTCAATCATTTTCCCTGATCCTTGTTGCATTTTCTGAATGGCGGCCGGTGCCGATGGATGGGTTGAGCCCGCGGAGGCTCCGCCAGTCTGTGTAAACACACCGGAACCGTACGCAAACGCATACCGGATGGGTGCTCTGAATTGCCAAAGAATCTGTCGTAGTGCCTCTTTGAATTCCTGGTTTATGATCATGTGCTGATTGACACCGAAGTCCTTGGATGGAAGCTCGGAGAAGTTGGAGATAGATAGGTTCGGGTTATGGTCCCAGTCTGATTCGGAGAGAAGCGGCGACGTTGAGAATGACGCAGATGAGGGCGGCCTTCCAGAGGAGACATTGTATAATAGTTGGGATGTCGAGCCACTGGCTTGGGTAGATTGGTAAAAAGGAGAGTCTGGGGTCGGGCGGGATTGAATCGAGATACAGCGGACCGAGGTGGGCAGCCATGGAAGAGGCGAAAAGCGGGCACGAGACCGCCAGAGCGAGCTGGGGCAAGCAGTTCTAGGAGTAATCATCTATGAGAACCCAACGTTCATCAGCATATCTGTTCCGCCAAGGTAGAGTAGTTTCGGCTTTCGGGTCCATACGGTTGGCCGCATTGGTCGCGATTCTGAGGATGAGAAGGAGCGGAGCGCACGGCTCAAATTGATATAGATCAGGAATTGCTCGGTTCCTGCACCATGGAGTATAAATAGCAGAGCTCAACAGGCGAAAAAGAGGGAATTGACTGGAGTTTCACACAAGGGCTCCGCCGTTCTCGGGGAACTTTCGGGTCTGACGTCGTCGGGCTTAGGTAACGGCTCCGATCACGTGGGGTCGCGTCGCATAACAACCAAAGTAAACAGACCAAACAGACCATATCAACAACGACCAACGCCACAACCTCGACATACAGAGCCGGTTTTCGACACCGATCTGAGGGCTGAATGTCCCTTGCAGTACCCGAGAAACCATGGGCTCCGAAATGGAAACCTTTGCGGCCCGTCTGGCCAGCTTCGACGCTGTGCTCAAGCCCGAGAAGCGGAGATCTTCAACCACGAAAGGCTCCAATGTGATCGCATGGCCTCACAAGAGTCCGTCGCCAGCCGAGGTATGTCTGCACCTGTAAAGAATCTCGGAAGCAGTATGATCTAATGAGAAGTCGCTCCGCAGTTGGCGCACGCTGGCTTCTACTACAAACCATACGAGACGAACCCGGACAACACCACATGCTTTCAGTGCAATCGAGCCCTGGACGGCTGGGAAGAGGAAGACAACCCAATAACAGAACACCTCAAGCACTCTCCAGACTGTGCTTGGGCAATTATGATGGACATTCAGCAGAGTAGCTCCAACCCCGCCACGATCGAAGACCCGACCAGTGAGAGGATCACCCAAGCACGAATTGGAACATTTGGAACGTCGTGGCCACACGACGGAAAACGCGGTTGGGTTTGTCAATCAGATAAGGTATTGCCATTGCGCCCTGGCTCTCATGATCTCGCTACTCACAGATACGATAGATGGTCAAGGCAGGATGGTACTTCTGCCCCAACGAAGAGAGCGATGACTTGGCCAGTTGCGCCTATTGTAAGCTGTCGCTGGATGGATGGGAGCCCAAAGATGATCCTTTGTGAGTAGAATTGGCTGTTCTTTCCCCTTACGGACCAACGAGCTAATGTCTCGCCCGTGGCTAGTGACGAACACCACCGTCGCTCCCCCGATTGCTCCTTCTTTGTATTCGCACAGCTCCCCGGGAAGAAGGGTAAAGGACGACCCAAGAAAACTCGCACTTCCAAAGCATCCTCTCGACTGTCAACTCAATCCGTGGCGACTGTTGCATCCGAAGCGCCCGAAGCATCAGAGATGGAAATTGACGAGCCAATGGACGAGAGCATGATGTCACAAGCGACAGTCAAGCCAAAGGGCGCAAAGAGGGGACCCAAGGGCAAAGGAAAGAAAAGCAAGAAGGAAGACGCCGATCTGCAAAGCGACATGGACGTGGATACCAACGAGCCTTCGCAACCAGAGCCAGCAAAGCCCAAACGTGCTGGAAGGGGGAAGAAGCGAGCCAGTGAAGAGATGGCCAAGGATGACTTCGAGCCTGTTACTCGAGCAGAACCAGAGCCATCTGTGGAGCCACCTTCCAAGCGCCGCGCTACGCGAACACGCAGCAGCAGCGTCTCTCAAACCTACCAGTACGAGCCGCAAGACCATTCGATGCTTGATACTGCTTCGGTGGACGAGGTTCAAGAGGATGCGCCCAAAAAGACCCGCAAGGGATCAAAGAAGGGGACGACTAAAGGAAGAAAGGCGTCCGACGTATCGGTCGCATCCAGATCCACATCCAAGGCTCGCATGCCACGAGACTCAGAGCTCGAAGCCGAGCTAGAAGCGGGTCTTGAAGCCGACGACCCCGAGCTCGTGGAACCCGAACCGGAGCCCGAGGCCGAGCCAGAGATGGAGCTCCAACGTGAGCCTGAACCAGAACCAGAGAAGCCTCGTGCTTCGAAGAAGACCAAGGCTGGCAAAAAGTCGAAAGCAGCTGGAAAGGCATCCGACCCACCTCAAGAGGATGTCGTGGACTATATGGATGTCCATGAGGAGCAGCCAGAAGCCCCAACGGAGTCGGCTGTGGTTGATGTAGCAAACGAAGAAGAAGAAGAAGCTCCGGCTCCAAAGACAAAGTCAAGCAAGAGCTCCAAGAAGAAAGGGACCAAGAAAGCCAAAAAGCAAGAGACCGTGCAAGAAGAAGAGCAACCTGAAGACAAAGCCGGGGAATTTGAACGTGATGAGCCTGAGCATCACGATTCATTCGTCTCGGTGGAAGTCAACAAACTTGAGGCCGAGTCTCGGCCAGAGCCCGAATTGGAGCAGCCGACTGAGAAGCCTCTGAAGAAGAAGTCATCCAAGAAGGAAGACAAGCCCAAGAAGGCGAAGAAGACCAAGAAGGTGGAGGCATCCCCACCTCCGCCTGCACCCCAGCCTATTGAGGACGAGCTTGGTTTCGAGTCTTCGCCGAGAGATGAGGAGGAATTCGGCACTCCAGATGATCTGCCTGACCAGATTCAGGTCGTCCCATCTCCCCGAGTACCATCTCCAGAGCCGCAGCAGATCCACGAGAGGACGCCCGTGCCACCAAAAACGACCAAACGCTTCAGCGATATCCCTCAGGAGGAACACCTGGCTCAATCCCTGGCCGAGTCGCATAGTTCTCGGAGCAATGAGCGAAGGGACTCTCAACGAGGCCGAACATCCAACCGAGCGGTATCACCGCTCCCAGTACCGCACCAGAGTACTCCATCCCTATCACCACAATCCTCCGATGCTGAGAATCGACCTCCTTCATCGCTTCCCTCAGCAAAACGACCAATTGTTGTTGCATCCCCACCCAAGGAGAAGACAATCCGAACTCCACTCGCAGCCAGCACCCCATCGCCCTCCAAACGGAATCTGAACGCTGGATTCCCAGCGTCTGCACATCCTTGGACGCCTGTGGATATTGATGAAGTGTTGTTTGGGGAATCTAGCGACAAGGAGAATGCGGACCTCGTCGGCCTTCTCAACGGGGCCAAGGCTGGTCTGACCAGTCCGGAGAAGAGGATGACCGTGGAGGAGTGGATTAGGTGGAATGCCAAGAATGGCGAGGAGCGGTTGAAGCGAGAATGCGAACGACTTGTCAGTCAGTTCGAGAAGGAGGGTGACCGGGCTATGCGGCGGCTCGAGGCCATCGAGTGCATTGACTAATTCAGCATCATGCGGAGGTTTTTTCATTCTATTCGAAACGATTACAGGACTGGGCAACGGCGTTTTGGGAGGGCTCTGTTACGGTTCTAATGTCAATATTTTGAATCACATTTTTCGGTTGGCTTTCTAACGAAAAGAAGTCCTCCGTGTCAAATCACGTAAAAAAGAGAATACGCCCCCAACTCCAAGGGTATCATAAAGTACATAGTTTTGTAGAGTATTTCCGGGATCAATCCAGTCAACTCGATGGCCCTGATGGTCCTCCTCCTGCTCAAGCAATAATTCCCAGTCGTCCCTCCCAGCTATCCTCCTGCTTAACACCATCTCCACCCTTGCGACGCTTCTCATTCCGCTTGCGCCTCCTCTCCTCTCGTTCCTTTGCATCAATCTCCTCACGCTCTCGCAACCGCTCCCCAAGATCAAGCTGCCACGCCCTCCGCTCTTCGTCCTCCCTCACACGCTTCTGATGAGCCAGCATCCGGAGCCGCATCCGCACATCTTCCACACTAGCCCGAGCAACCTCTCCACTTTGTCCCGTAGCAATCAAATGCTGCTTGCTATTAAAGTGCTCCACCAGTTGAATATTATCCTTGAACGTGAGATCACAGTCGTCGCAGTAGAATCCCGCTCCACGTCCACGCTTGCCTAGCGCTGAACCCGCGGGCACAATCGTCGTCTTGCCCACCATCGAGTCGACCTTGAGTCGCTCCTGGCGGGCGGTGGTTGCAGAGAGAGAGCCATAATCGACGGGGGCGTGGTATTTCTTGCCGAGGAGTTTGGCTTCGTAGCGGGCTTTGCCTTCGGCTTTGCGCTTGGCTTCTTCGTCGGCGGCTTTTTTGGTGTATTCTTCTCGGTCCCAGGTTTTGCGGAATGCGGTGTCTGAGGAGGGGGTACCTGTGGCGTTTGGTTTGGACATTGTGGAGGGGGTATGTGGTAGGTGTGAGGAGTGAGAGGATGTCTTGGAGATTTGTTACTGGAAGTAGGTAGAGCTTGGAGATCGACTATCAAGTATCAGGTGGCGGGCAATTGGATTATGTAAGCGGAGCATGTCCGGGCGGGCGATCATGCCTGAGTCCACTACAGACAGTACCATGAACCACAGGCACTCTATCCAAGTTTTCTAAACATACTCCCATGGATTGACATTGGAAGCTATTTAGGGTATCAGTCTCATGTTGACTCACACCTGCATATTCACAGCTTTGTGTCAGGGCTCAGATGACCAATGTATGTCGCTGGTAGAGTTCCAGGCGACAAGATACGAGGCTGGCTAACCTAAAATGACCATAGCTCAGCAATTCACTCCCTAATTCGTGGAGAAGCTCCTTATTATAGCTATCACGACCTGACAGCTGTACGATAACTCTAGCGGATATCTCAAACAATGTGAATCTTGTTCTCAGACATGTCAACGTGGCAGTTGCTTTCCCAGGCAACCACTTTCCCCAGGCTCCTGCCAGATGTATACTCCGAACAATGTACGGAGTACTCCGTACATAAAAGCATAAGACAGACGAAGGAGGGCCAACTCTCCGCATTTTGAGCCTCATCTCAAAAACCAAGCTCCAAGCACCGACACCATGGCTTCACCCAATACCGCAGAAATGTCTACAACAACGCCAAACATCAATTTGATGGATCTTCCATCGGAACTACACATCCAAATTGCCTCATTTCTATCTTACCCCGATGCTCTCGCGCTGAAACATTCCTGCCGCCACTTCTACCCCATCGTCTACACGGGCGTACACCTAAAAGTGGACTGGCTCGTCGAGCGATTCGAACGAAAACTCGAATGTCCCATGGAGAAATGCTCTTTTCGAACCGACGAGGCCTTCTGCAACTGGCGAATACGTCGGATCATGGAGCGGCGCCGACAACATCTGGAATGTCGGCGCGCACCTGGTGGATGCTGGGTTGTCGAGGGCCAAACTTGTCACACTGATCTTGTTCCATTGTGGTTGAAAGGCCAAGGTCCGAGGAAGGTTGTCAAGTCACTAGCTGTGCTGGCGCGTGAAGGTTCGTTGCTTCGTTCAAGATATGTTGATGACTCGAGGCTGACCTGGTGTTCAATGTTAGCATTCGTGATAGGGACTTTCGCAATGTTGTTGGAGCTAATATGGCGTCTGACAAAAAACCAAGTCGTCAATTGGCTTGCGCATGAAGCGGTCGGTGGCTGACTGGTGCGCCATGCTACTTCTACAATATTGAGGGTAGCATTGCAAGGACCACGAGCATTCGTGACCAGGGACACTGAGCACTGAGACTTGTTATACTTATCTGGGCTTTCCAGCAATCATAATTACGAATCAAGCAGCCAATCAATGCAGAATCAGATGTGGAAAAACAGTGGAGTCCAAAAAGAAGGCACGTCGAAAGCTGGCTCGAAAGTATGCGTACTCTGCTACAGTGATGCTATTGCATCCGTTTTAAAGTACCAGTCTGGTGCGTGCCTTAGAGATCCCCAAGCCCCCATGACGAAAAGGAAAAGATTCAACAAGGCATCTCAGATCAAAAACGGCTTTCTGGGGGTTTAGGCAATCATATTAGATGGGCACGACTTATTTAATGTTTAATCAAAGTTCCATTGGTTCAATGCGGACATCCTCGGGATACCTAGGGCCACTACACGTACCATTTTCCCTCTGCCACGTGGGGCTTTCCTATCTTAGCTGCCGCCGCTTTTATAAGGCTGGGCGCTCAGAGTTAGGCTCACTGAGTAAAGTTTAGTCCAGGCTCAGACTCACTGAGCTGCTCAGTCACCAGGCCAATGCTATGATGTATATGAGTGATCACTCCGACTAAAAGCTAGGTGCCGAATGAGTATAAACATGGGTCTTCAATGCTTTACTTTCCCAAAAGCCATGTAGGATACACCACTTAATTACTCGAGACGTTTTCAAGCTTACTAGACAAGTGGCAGAGGCTGGAATATGGTTTTCCATAGATCGTGACACATCCCAAACAATCATCGGCAGCCGCACCACCTGCCCGTAATAAAATGGAAAGTTCCGCCTTCGTCATACATAACCCTCCTTCACCCTCACCTTCTCAACCTCCCAAACCCCACACCCATAACACCCATCTCCAACGCACCTTCAATGTTATCCTCATACTCATCAACCTGGTTCCGAAAGGGCGTCGACCCTGGAACTATTATCGCTCTTGATCAACCCCGCCCTTCCCAGTGGAAGATCCTCGAGAAGCTAAACGAGCATGACTCTCAGGTCTATAAGGGGGAACACGATGCCTCCGGTTGCCGTTCTTTCGCCTCCGCTAAACTCCTATGCTGTGATCCCCAAGACCGTAAAAATACAGCGTTTATACGAATCTACATTCAAGTACCCTATCGAACCACTGAAATGGACGATACGGATACTAGAGGTCAACAAGCCACAACATTCACCCCGCGAGAACTAACCGCCCTTCTAGATCTCACTCAAAAGCGCTCGAGTAACACACCACAGCTTCTTGGATACAAATTCGGTACTCAGGATCGCTCAGGGCTAGTTCCAGGTGGTTTTATTATTTGGCTTGTGTGGGAAATCGTTCCCGGGCTACGCCTCGGCGATAGTAATAGCGCTGATTCATTTTGGGGTCTTGAAAGCTTTGAAAGAGAGCAAGTTCGCTTAGTCTTTATTAAAGCTCTTCGGTAAGCTTAATAGCTCTTCTCTCTCTCTTCGTCCTTGAATCTAACTATTATCGACGAGTTAGCAAGCTATTCGAGAATGGGTGGTGGCCTAGTGTGCCTAGGGCAAAAGGTCTGGTTTGGCATCGGCAGACGCAAACACTGTATGTGGTTTCCACGCCATCTAACGGGAGCTTACGTACTGATATACTAGAGGTACTTTATCGGACAGTTCCATAAGGCCGGTAAGCCTAAACGTCCGGTTGAGTTTGGTGCCGTGTGGTTAGCGATGTTCGACCTCGCCAAACCCGACCCCCTAATTAGATATGAGGATGAAGACTGCGATAAAGACACTCAACGCTGGAAATGGTAGCTGAGGAGAAAGTTAAATTGTTCGTTCGGACTCATATTGGTCTTTGCTATGCTATGCTATGAAATAATACATTTATGATCTATGTTCATTTCTAGGGTAGACCACTGTTTTGATAGGAGAGTGGGGGCAATCTAAAGAACGAGGGTTTCACGTGGATGGCGCTAGCGTGTTACGGTTTATTAAGGTATCTGACGCTCAGGTTCAGGTTGTGCTCAGTGAGCAAAAGCGGCGAGGGGCTGAGCACTGCCCGACTTCCACTTTGAGCCTCGGCCCTCTAGGCGAGTAAACCTATTCCTCAGCGCATGGAAGATTTGAAATAGATTAGCTATCACAGCCATATTCATAATACTTAATAATCTTCCGGTTTATGATGCGCGGTACATACATAGTCCTATGCGTTTAGAGCGCCCCACGTCGTCTGAAACCACGTAGTACTGAAGCATACGCACCCTCGATACGCTAATGAACAAAACAGCAGATATCAGTTTTCAAAAATGGATTATTAACTAGAGTAGGGAAGTGGATACCTTAAGAGACATTCCTAGCAGTGAAGCGGGCGCTAGCGGCCCTTCCGCACAATTAAGCAGGAAATTAGGTATCTATATATAATGAACGCTATATCCTCCCGTGGCTGCGCCGCAGCAAAGCGGAGGGCACAGATACTGGCTGAAGGTCAATTGTAATATGGACCACGAAACAGGAAAAAGGATCTTGTGCTTATCTGACTCATCTTGACTTGTAACACCCGCTAGTTACTGCAAAGGGCACTTACTTCCACACTATGCTCACTTGCGCTCGAGAATTGGCGCACTGAGGCTAATCGAACGCCTCCGAGCTCGCTGATTGGCTGACCATGGGAATCCAGACTCGTATGTTGCTTCGCCTAACAGCGCCAGCCGCACCCATAATCCATGTCTGAAGGAAAATTAACGTTAACCAACCAGCAGAAACGCCGGCGTCCGATCTTGTTAGAAAAGTGAAAACAAAGGTCCTCTGAGGCTACGTTAACAGAGTCAGAAACCGTACCATGTAACTAATAACTATGGGGGTTGATACAAAAGAAATCTCCACCTTCCAAAACTGGAATAAGAATGGAGGAAGCTATGTGAATACCCCACTCTACTAAACCCTTATCTTACCTGATCTAACTTCTTCAAGTAATTTTCCCAAATATTACAGTCAGGTGGTTCACTGATACTATGCCCTACCTTTTATTCTGATTTATCATGATCACTCTGTACTGTAGTTACTATGTGTCAATGTCTGCAATATTCTGGTTGGAACAGGGCTAGTTTTCGTAGCTGAAATTATATATAGTTTGATAATTTCTTCTTTTTTCTCCTTACCTTCAGCTCGCTAGCACCTATTGAGCAGGATCTATTATTTCATATATGAATAGATTTGGCATCCTTCCACTATCCATATCTCTGAAGGCACTGGCTCCACGCTTTCAACTCAACAATCGGTACTCTTTTTCAGCGCCTCCACGCCATCAACCCAACAATCGGTACTCTTTTTTCACTTGCAAAATGATCTCACCTGACTTGACACTTGGATCACACCAGTTCACTGCTCCCAGTGGAATCACCTTTAACTACCTAATCCGTGGTCAGGGTCCTCTGGTTATTTTTCAGAGTGTCGGATGGGGACCGTCAATGCATCTATACTCGAACAGCATGAAGGAACTAGAAGAGGACTTCACAGTGCTATACTTTGAGGCGCGTGGAGCTGGGGGCACCTCTCGTCCATCAGCTGATGAAATGAGCTCAAGGGTCATGGGTTCAGACTTGGATTTGCTACGCATTCACCTCGGACAGGAGAAACTGCGACTCCTCGGCCACTCTAACGGTGGTGCCATCGTCCTAGCATACGCAGAGGACTTTCCGGATAAAGTTGAGAAGCTCGTGCTGATCAACCACGAGCTGCAAGGTTTCAACTCTGATAACTCCGCAACCTACGCCGCTGCTCGTCAGGATCATCCTGTTTACGGACCGGCATTGAAGAATATCTACAAGTTGATGCAGCAGCCTCCCTCAACCGATGATGAGTTTGCCGAGGTATTGCACTCAGTGCTTCCTTACTATATGCACGACACAAACAAGACGTCTTTGCTAGCCGATGCGCTAAAAGGCGGATCTCTCTCAACATGGAACTTCGTGAACCAGAAGAGATGCGACGAGCAATTGAAATTCTCCGCCGTTGAAGGGTTGTGGAAGGTTCAGGCCCAGACACTTGTCATCAATGGAAGGGACGATGGAGTATGTTCAGAAGCTGCCGCTCGGAAAGTAGCCAACGAACTTGGCTGCAAGGCAGAATTGATACTTATCGAGGAGGCTGGACATGTACCCTGGCTGGAAAAGCCGGTTGAATTCTTTTCTGCTGTCAGAAAGTTTCTGAGTTCCTAAAAGACACACCTTTCTTCTCTGGCTTTATTATGACAAGGCGGAGCTAGTTTAGGTATGTTTAGTAGCTAGAGGGGGTAGCCGCGCTAGAATCCGTCCTTAATTCGATCGGCTAGTTTTTATACCCTAGCTTCCTGTGCCTTCTGCGATGTTAATATTATCCAGGGTCAATATTTCTTATTAAGGAGCCCGTAGAAAGCGGCGAGGGGCCAAGCACCAACCTGGAAGGGGAAAGCCAAGACGGTACGTAGGGAGATCGGGGCTAGGCCCCTACGGTCGACGACCCGATCGCAAATCGATCAGATCGAGTTTATGCAATGACCAGACCCTGAATACAGTGTCTAAAGATCTACACGTACATCATATGATAATAATAGTAATAAAGAGCTCAAGTTCCGAACTTTTTTCAGATCCGGATTATCTTATCACTGACGTCACAACGACGTGCGCATAGCTATTGCATACAAGAATGCATGATTCCCTCGTACAAGCAAGCTAGCTATATAACGTTGAGCATCCATCCTGAACTACAGACTGGTCATATCCTCGCAGAGATTAATCTATTGGATTGTTTAACATAACTCAACCCACCATGACTACAAACGCAACCATCAACACCTCAACGGGCACCCACCCCGTGGATCCCTACAAGACCCAGAACTCGGAAGATCCCCCACTGGCACAGAAAGTCGAGGATCTAGTCGCTTTTATCACGCAGGTCAAGTATGGCATGTTGACTACCCATCAATCCGAGGGTGATTACCTGGCATCGCGATGTATGGCGCTCGCCGCTACGGTATGTGACGAGCACATCCCCACCTATATATCCTTCAAGACAAAAATTAGATACTAATCTGTGAAATTTATACCAGGAACACGGCGGCATCGACCTAGTCTTCCACACAAACCTCTTCTCCAGCAAAACAATGGACCTAACAGCCCACCCCCAAGAAACCAACATGTCCTTCCTCGACCCCGTCAGCGGAGCCTGGGCCTCCATCTCCGGCACAGCATCCATCGTCTCCAACCCCGAAACCGTCCAAAAGTACTACTCGCCGCAATTGAAAGCCTGGCTTGGTGATATGGGCGACGGAGTGCACGATGGCGGCCCGACGGATCCGCGTATCGGCGTGATTAAGTTGGAGGCGAAGCTTGCCACGCATGTTGCTGCTAAGAAGGGGATTTTGGGTCGCGCGGCTGATACAGTCAAGGGAGCTGTTAAGGGGGAGGTTCCTGCTATTAATAGTATTCGGGAGTTGACTATGGCGGAGTTGGCTGAATGTAAGTTTTCTTCTCTGGGGGTTGATGTTTTTTTTTGAGATATTGTTCTAACAAAAGTCATTGTTCTAGGGCGCCGAACTCATCAGAGCTAGATATGTAGCTTCTATACTGCTTGTTATCCTATCGGGCAGCAGTGGAAAGCAGCTAATGCCTGTGCAGGCAGCTTCTCTTGATATGCCATAGTAGGAATTGAGATGATCAATCAAGTATCAATAGCGCACAATAAAATGACCCATACCCCGGGGTGTTATTTGCAACCTTGATTAATTCTTACAAGCTGCTCCCTATGACCTCCACTCGAGGGTAGAAAATGATGATTACACTGTATCAGAGATGAAGCGAGAACGAAGGAAAATAGCAATTAACGAGGAAACTCCGCCAAGGTACTAGATACCGAGGGGGAGAGACCTCCAGAAAATCGATGTGGCCCAGCCTATAGCTGCCAGCCAAAGAAAGAATCAAACAGAAAAGGGAAAAAAAAGAGAAATCGCAAAATTCAAGCCGCCCAAACGAAACCATGGTATCATCCGTGTTGCCAGAAACTCCCGCGCCGAGCATGCTCAAATTGAAGAAAGGGAAAAACGAAGCCACCCCATTTAGATCTAGACAAGAGCTGTTAGAACAAGAATGTGTGATCAAACGAACACGGTACTTACCAGCGTCAGGGGCAACTTGGCAGGCACACGGCCATTGTGCAGCAGCATGGCAATGGCCTTTTGAGAGGCAGCCTGGAGCTTCCGGTACGCCTCACGAATGTGTCGAGGCTCGATGGGGGTGCGCCCCTCCTCCGGCGGGTCGAACAGACCAGTCTCCCGCTTGCGCTTCTTGTCGGCGCCGCTGGTGTCGGCACCGCCACGGTTCTTCTCGTGGTCTTCTCGCTCCTTGACCTTGAGCGCCTCCTCCGTGAGGGTTTGGACAATCTCAAAGGTCAAGAAGCCGAGAATGTCCACAATGTCGTCGTTGGGCTTGGACTCGGTGACGATCCCGAAGCCCGCCCACTCGCGGAACCGCTTGCTCTTGCGGTAGGTGAAGGAGGCCTGGCGACACTCCGACCAGAAGACGTACTCCTCCTTGGTCATGTTCTTGGTGCGCTCATCGGCCGCGGCTAGGCGCTGGAGGGTCGCATAGTTCTGCTCCTCCTCCTCTTCGTCCTCCTCGTCGTCGCGCTCGGGAACCTGGACCGAGAAGAAGCTGTTGACGTCCCAAGCAAGGCCCACCTTGGCCCGCTTGTTCTTGGGCTTCGAGGCGACGTCCGAGGGGCCCGCGACGACACCAGCCGCATCATCGGCGGCGGCGAAGTCGGCCGCATCGGCACCTCCCTTGTCATCGGAGTCCTTCACGTTCTTGCGGACGTCCTTCCAGGACAAGAACGTGCGGAGACGCGAGACCTTGGCCTTGTCATGGCGGATGAGGAAGATCAGGTCATCCGTCGAGATGGCGCGCGAGCCACGCCGAGCCGCCAGAGCCGTGCCACGACTGAGCTGTAGGATACGTTAGATTTCAAGAGACATCAGGTTAGTGGTGAGGGTGGGTGAACGTACGATTTCAAGGACCTGCTCGCGCGTGATGTCCTCGATCACGGTGGTCGTCTCAACAGAGGGCTCGGCGGTCTCACCAGAGACGAACATCATCTTCAAAAGCCGGTCAGTAAGCGGGTACTTGAAAAGAGCCTTGGTCGGGCGGCCGGCGGTGGATTCTGCCCCCTCCGTCGTCTCTGTTCTCAGCTCGTCGTCGGCGTCATAATATTCATCCAAGGTGCCATCACTGGCATCATCGGAGCAGGGCTTCCAAGCCATCTTTCCGGCTCGAGGAAAGGAGAAGGCGTCAGTCTTGTAGTGACCGTCATAGAAGCTCGACGTATCACTGGCGTCAGACAGGTGGTATTCATCCACAAGCTCTGACTGCTGCGCACGCGGGGTGTTGGTATGAGCCGCAAGAGAAGATTTGACAGGAGTAGGAATGCCCGGGCCATGGTGCGTAGTCTCGCGGACATCATCGTTCACATTCTCGTTAGAGCCGTCATCCAAGACCAGATGTCCAAAGCGTTTGAGGCGGACAGGCATATCATCATCCTCCAAGTTGAGGTGGGCAGGGTTCTCATTCGAGACGACTTTCGCCATTTCGGTAGAGATCCAGTCGGACTTTTCAGAAAGAAGTCTTGATCACTCACGTATGAGCTGAAGGGAGGTCTGACTAGGGGAGAAGTCGCTTGGAGACAGATGCAGGCGAGAGGTAGCGGGCTGAACGAGTATCGATGCCTTGGACAGAGATCGATTGAAGCAGGCTTGTTCAGTCCTTGATAGATACTCAGGATGATTTGGAAGAAGCGATGTGACAAGAGGATGCGAAAGTGGGAGAATCGAAAGGTAAACGAGCCACGAACTCAGAGTGAAGCAACTTGTCTGGCAAGGATGTCAAGACCGATGCTCAAAGGGAGTTCAAGTTGGAGTATGGCTTTAGAGTCCACGATTCGATAGAAAAGAGTCTTTGAGGCTCCAGTCTCGCGAAAGAGATGTGTGGGAAGACGATGAGCGTGGGGGAGAAAGCGAAGGTAAAGTCGTGGAGGAGACGGGGTGTTGATTTCGGTCTCCACGGCGCCTTCGTGTCGTTTTGGCGCAGAATAGGGCGACAGCTACCTTCCATATGCGGTAATGCGCGAGCGTTAGGAAGGTACACCTCGGTCCCCACAGCGCCTGACCCCCCAGCTTGTGCGACACCAGCGCGAGGGACACCCAGCCATACAGGCCCAGCGCCCTGGTTTCAGACATGGCCTTTGACGGTATTCACAGAAGACGACCGACGACGAGATCGAGACACAATATTGCAGAAGACGGCGACACGACCACAAGACCAAGGCTTACCAAGCAAGATTGGGGATAGGGGTTTGGCGCTCACCTGCTGGATCTCCTGTCGATACTTGGGTTGACGATCGGAGCTCATCTTGACAGCTCCGCGCGTGGTAACACGCTGCAAAGGATGATGGATGTGTGTGAGGAAGGGATTCGAAACGAGTGACGAGAGTTGCAAGACAGCCGTCGATGCAGCGTGAGCAGAAACAACAGCAGCGTGTTCGCGAGTGGATGGATAAGAAGACGAGAGAGTGGAAGAGGAAGAGAAATCTGGGGATCGATAAGAAGCAGACGATCGATATCGATAACGGAGACACGGAGGCTCCCGCAAAAGGCGGTGTACTAGCGCCGAATTCTGCCGCGGGGCATTGCAATTATTTCCATCGCTCCATCAGCTCGCCGATTTGATCAGTATCGCATTGAACACGCAATTGCGCTTGAGAGCCTACCATGTTGCACCTTGTGGGCCTGGGTCTTGCTGATGAGAAGGACATTACTGTCCGGGGGTTGGAGATTGTTAAGAAGGCCGAGAGGGTGTATCTAGAGGCATACACGGCTATCTTGTTGGTGGACAAGGAGAAGCTTGTGAGTGGTGCGCATGTTTTGGAGCTGTCGGATTTTTTTGATGCCGAGAGAGCAATTCATATTCCTAATCTTGGGCATGGTGTCACTAATTGCGATTGGGACTTAGTAGGAAGCGTTCTATGGCCGTCCTGTGATCGAGGCTGACCGTGAACTTGTGGAAACCGGTAGCGATGAGATCCTTGCTGGAGCCGACAAGGCAGATGTTGCCTTCCTAGTTGTTGGTGATCCATTTGGGTACGTTCCATACACTATCCCAGACCATTGCCACACAAAATCAACTCCCTGTTCCTCAAACCTACCTATCAGTGTATACTAACACTAATACCAGCGCAACAACCCACACCGACCTCGTCCTCCGCGCACGCGAGCTCAACATCCCCACAAACGTCGTCCCCAATGCCTCCATCATGTCCGGCATCGGCTGCACCGGCCTCCAACTCTACAACTTCGGCCAAACAGTCAGCATGGTCTTCTTCACAGAGAACTGGAAGCCCTCCTCATTCTATGACAAAGTGCGCGAGAACGTGCAGATTGGTCTGCACACGCTCGTCCTGCTCGATATTAAGGTCAAGGAGCAGTCCATGGAGAATCTCGCCCGTGGACGCCGTATTTTCGAGCCCCCACGCTACATGACTGTCGCGCAATGCGCTGCCCAGATGCTGGAGACTGAGGAGACCCGGCAGGAGGGTGTTTATACAGCTGATAGTCTGGCTATTGGTGCGGCGAGAGTGGGTGCGCCGGATCAGAAGCTTGTTGTTGGTACTTTGAAGGAGTTGAGTACGGTGGAGATGGGGGCTCCGCTGCATAGTCTTGTGTTGTTGGGACGGAGGACGCATGATTTGGAGAGGGATTATATTCGGCAGTTTGCTGTGAACGAGGAGACTTTTGATGCTAGTTATGCGAAGGGGTATGGTGCTTCCTCGTAGAGAAGGGCATGTTTCATGTTTGCCTGGGAAAGGATATGACAATTCAAAAGATGCATTCTATTCACTGATTTGGAGGGGGGATTGGAGAACCGAATTGTGCTACAGACGAATTGTAAGTCAACTTGGAAATGGACGTAAAGAAAGCTTGAAGTACTATTTCCCAAGGCTTCGAGAGGGCAAAGGGGCTGAGCTTAGAGTTAGACCTTTGATGGCCTCCTGGTAGGAATGGAAAACCGTTCAACATAGTGCTTGAATGAATTAGTCACGGCTCGTGTTGGGTACGATGTAATCCTAGAGCATACGAACATATACCAGCTTCAAAAGGCACTGTAAATGGTCTATTGTATTTGAATATAGCACGCAAGGACAACCCATCCTTGAACAAACAGTGCCCTATCAAGATGTATCTTATCACACAGGACCACACAGATCCAGACAGATCAGCCTTCAAACCAAGTCTCTATACTCCAAGTCCATTCCAACTGATCACACTGCCGAAGTCAAAGCGAGTAGTGCGTCGAAAAGGAAGGAGACGGGAGCGCATGGGGTGACACATGAAACATGCGAAGCAAACAGAAACGCCACGCAGACTTTAGACGCAAATGATACAAATGCAAAGAAAATGGTATCCAGACGAGACAGACAAAGAAAACAAAAGGAGAGATGCAGGTGAAAAATAGTAGAAGGGAAAAGAAGTCGATGTGTAAATCGAGACCGTTTCTCCTTCTCGTCCGTCTTCTCCGGAGGCTTGGACAAAAGCCTGCTCAAACAAAGAAGAGAAAGTTGATGTTTATATGGATGTTCATCACCCCAGAAACAAGGGCCACCAAAAGCAAAGATAAAAAAAAACCTAACCCGACCAGACCGACTCCGAGTGACATGCAAAATGAGTCCAAGGCAATGTACAGTTCAAACAGACAGTAAGCAAGAGAACAACGTGTCACATCAACACCACTGCCTAGTGGCCACGGTCAAATTCATCCTCCTCACCAGGAAGCAGGATCTCATGGCCAGAGCCCTCGTACACGAAGATGGCAGCTACACAGCCGAACACCGAAACAAGAGCGATGAGCCACCATGCAAATCCAATCATGCCAATATCCAACCCATATCCGTACCAGGCACCCGAGAAAATGGGACCGATGGTTCGGAAGGCGGATGAAACGGACTGGCCAATGCCGTGGATGGTGCCGAGGACCGAAGGGTGTGGGGAGCAGTTGTTGAGTAGGATGATGGAGGTGGGGAGGGTGAATGTGCGGGCGGTGACCTGCAGGAAGAGCACGATGATGATCCAGAACCAGACCCAGGGCCCGTTGGCCTGGCCGGGAGGTGGGATGGACGATGGTGCGAGAGACATGTAAGGAGCCAGGGCGTAGGCGATCGGGAAGAGGGAGAGGAAGTATTGGTAGCTCTTGGCCGTGCCCAGACGGCCGTTGATAGAGGGGTAGATGGTGAATTGGAGGAGCATTCCGATCATGCCGAGAATAGCGGTTGCGAAGCCAACGCTCTGCGGGAGCATACCCAGGCCACCGGTGAAGACGAAGGGCAGGCTCTGGGCGGGGCTAGCCGGGTCATTGGGGTCGTAGCGGGGAGTTGACAGGAAGAGGAGCCACAGGTTGTTGAAAGCACTGGATGTCAAATGTTAGAAACATGCGTTGTGGTCATACCCAATAGGTGCGTTATCTTACCCCATTTGGAAGTCGAAGAACGCCTGTGCTCCAAGAGTACACAGAACGTTCTTCGTCCAGATCCGGCGGAATGGCAGGCTGCGCTTGACACGAACCGGCTTGGAAGCCTTCTCCTCGAGCTCATAGCTCTCGGAGCGATCCATCTGTCGACCAAGTAGAGGGCCATCCTCGTCGTAATCACGGAAGGGAAGTTTCGAGTAAACGGGCGAAGAGTTTCCAACGACGGATCTCACGCTGCGAGCGAAAAGCTTCATAGCGAAGGAACCCAGACCAGGTTTACCCTTGCAAGAAAGCAGGGTCTATGACAGATTGTCAGTTACTTTCCAATCAGAAATCGAGAACAAGAAACCGTACCTCTTCCAGGCCGTAGCCAACCAGGGCTGCACAGGTGGACAGGAAGCAAAAGTTGGCCAGCATAGGCAGGGCATAAGGGTACTTCTCCAGCCACTGGACACCATTCTCGCCGCCAAAGGACGAGTTAGGTCCGAAGAGGCGGGGGTAACTCTTAACCGGATCCGCCAACATACCACCCATAACTAAACACGAAGAGTCAGCGAAACACTCTAAAGGACAATAACAACCCATTCTCGTCGGAAGGAATTGCAGCGCAAGGACACCTACCAGGACCGAACAACGAAGCAACATTGAACCCAATAGGCAGAATCAAGAAAGCCCGCGAATGATACTTCTTCTCCTTGACATTCTCCGCAATCATCGTCCGAATAATCCCAACAGTACCATTAATCGCACCACCAAACGAGCGCCAGAACACGGCCTGCGCGAACGACGTCGCAAAAGCAACCCCCAAACACGAAACAGCCGTCCCCACCAAGCCGACCAGCAGCACAAAGCGACGACCACCCCATTCCGCATCCGCAACTCGGCCCCAAGGAATCGCCGTCGCGAATTGGGCCGCGGTAAAAGCGCCCTGGAGGATACCAGCCTGGGTCGCAACGTCCGAGTCGGACAGGTTCTCGTCAAACGACTTGAGCTGGTAGAACATGTAGGCCTGCAGCGAGGCGATCTGGAGAAAATCGAAGACACGGCATAGACCGAGCAGGGCCAATTGGCCCTTTCGCGGCAGGGACATCCATGTTACCGGGGCAGGGCGCGGCGTGACGGGGACGGGCAGGGCGTTGGCGGCGTTTAATTCTGACTCGTGTAGAGCCAGGACATGGGGGGTGCCGTGGGACTGGGAGCGACTGCGCACGTGTTGGCTTTTGCGACCGCCGAGATCGAGATCCATCGAGGTATTCCGGAGCATGTCGCGGGCATTGGAGCCGTTGTGGAGGTGATCGTGAGGAGAGTCCGGGGAGGAGGGGCCCTCTTCGACGCTGGCGAGGGAGAGATTGGACTCTCGGCGACGTCGAGATGGTTGGGGTAATGGAGAGGAGGGTTCGCCGGGGCTGGAGGAGGTGTTTAGATGGTGATAGCCACTCGACCAGGAAGTCGTACGCGCGTGGCGGGCATTATTCGTCTTCTGGTTCTGCTGGGACCTGGCAGGCATGGGGGGAGGAATGTGTATATGTAAGCCCTGAAGGGAGTTAGGGTAGGGTAGGTCGGAGCTCCCAAGTATCGCCGATGGAGCACCGGACGCGGTTCTGCTTTTGGCGGTTGGCTTGGACTACTGGAGAGAGGGGGGGGGGGGGGGGGGGGGGTGTTGGAAAAAACACCGGCAGGTGGCGCCGCCGTGTTTGTTTACAGAAATTTTTACGTTTAAGTTTTAAGGAATGCACT
>JAWLST010000048.1:0-240782 GCA_037043885.1 Penicillium goetzii
GAACCACAGACTCCTACACACTGTCCACCAAAACACACACCCCCAACCCACACAACCCCCCCCCACCAACCCCACCACCACAACCACCCCCCCCCACCAACCCACCACCCACAACCAACCCCCCCCCCCCCCCCCCCCCCCCCAGAGAGCTCCGCAGCTCCCACGTTGTTGCCATTGACACGTAACTGCAGCGCCGATCTTGACTCCCACGGTCCCCCGCCATGGCTGACAACACCCAAACTGCTCCGTCAACAGGCCACGGTCGTGGTGGTGGCCGACGTCGTGGTGGTGGCCGACGTCGTGGCCGTGGAGGGGCCCCTCCTTCTGGCCGTTCTGATGAGCCGCGCAACGCTGGCGATGGAGCAAGCCGAGGAGGCAAGTCCCGCGGTCGCGGAGGTCGAGGCTCTGGTGGACGCGATAAGCAACGCAACCAAGATGGACCGGAAGACCCTGAGAAACAACCCACGCCGAAGGTTGCGACTGTAGGGACGAAAGAGGTCCCCGCCGCTACCGATGATGCCGACGATGGAGAGATCTGCTTCATTTGTGCGTCGACCGTTGAACACACGTCTGTGTCGCCTTGCAATCACCGGACGTGTCATATCTGTGCGCTTCGCTTGCGCGCGCTCTACAAGAACAGAGGCTGCGCTCATTGTCGAGTATGTCTGCTCCTTGCTTTTTCAGTCGCTGTTGGCCGTCGGCTTTGTTGCAAATCATACTAACCTGTCCCCTTTGTATAGGCCGAGTCTGCCTTTGTCATCTTCACTGATGATCCCGAGCGGCGATTTGAGGAATTTGAGAAGAAAGATTTTGCTCGGACCGACGAGAACCTGGGCATCCATTATGAGAAGGATGAAATCTTTGAAGACACGGTGTTGTTGCTGCGATACAACTGCCCCGATGAAGACTGTGATGTCGCCTGTCTTGGATGGCCGGACTTGCATCGTCATGTGAAGAGCAAGCATGGAAAGGTGATGTGGTGAGTTTTGATCTCGTTTTCTAGATGCGCATAAAATGCCACTTGACGACTAAGCGACTAACCTGGGCTTTGTATGACATGACAGTGACCTTTGTACACGGAACAAAAAGGTATTCACTCACGAGCACACACTCTTCACCATGGCCGATTTGCGGAAACACGAGAAGCATGGTGATCATAAACCTGGTGCTATCGACCAGAGCGGCTTCAAGGGCCATCCAGAGTGTGGATTCTGTCGGCAACGATTCTATGGCGACGACGAACTCTACACCCACTGTCGAGACAAGCACGAACGATGCCACATTTGCGACCGTCGTGCCTCCCATCGTCAGCAACAATACTACATTGACTACAATGCTCTGGAGGGCCACTTCCAGAAAGACCACTTCCTCTGTCTTGACAAGGAATGCTTGGAAAAGAAGTTCGTGGTCTTTGAGTCGCAGATGGACCTAAAGGCCCACCAGATCGAGGCGCACCCGAATGGAGTCTCCAAAGATGTGCGGCGAGACGCTCGGATCGTCGATCTCGCCGAGTTCGATATCCGAAGCCCATATCAGCCACAGCGCCAGCGCCGAGGTGCTGGTCGTGGTCGGGATCCCAATGCTGAGCCGCTGCCAGTCTCTAGCGCACAACCCCTCGGGCGCGCTGAGCAGGCATTCCAACGGCAACAAGCTATTCAGAGCTCTCAGTCGGTTACCACTCGCAGCTTCGGTGGACAGCTGAGCCGAAATGACACCCAGACGGTACAGGCACCCGCTCGGCCAGCAGCAGGTACCCCGAGCGCGGCAGCTCGTGCTCGACCTCCACCTACTGCAGAGCTGGAGAGTCTCAGCCTTGCAGCCAGCTCAGAGCCGCTTAGTCCTCAAGATCAAGCCCGTCGCCTCCGTCATACCGCTGTGGTGGAGCGAGCATCCAATCTACTCCACAACGATGCCAATAAGCTCTCTGAATTCCGGACGAGAGTGTCAAGTTATCGGACATCGTCTATTGGGGCCACCGAGCTCATCGATGCATTCTTCTCCCTCTTTGATACATCAAGCTCGGAATTGGGCAAGCTCATCAAAGAGCTTGCCGATATCTATGAAGATGAGAGCAAGCGCACCAGTCTCCTTCAGGCTTGGAACGACTGGCGGGCTATCAACGAGGATTACCCTGCCCTTCCAGGTCCCGGTGGTCTCCTGCCTGGTATGTCTCCCGGCACAGTCAGCACGGGTGGCAGCCGTGTCTTGCGTCTGAAGTCCTCCACCGCTCAATCGTCTCGCTCGGCCGTTGGTAGAAGCGGTGCTATTTCTTCATCATCAGCCAATCCCTTCCCTCCTCTCTCTGCAGCTGTCGGTAGCTCGTCTCGCCGCAATAACGCTGCCTCTTCCACCCCCTGGGCTGCCGCCGCCCCTCCACCCTCTATCAGTCGTCCGTCATATTCAACCCCTCCCAGTCGCGCCTCTCCAGCCATGGCGGCTAGTACCGCCCGCCCCTCTACTGGCGCAGACGCTTTCCCCGCTCTTCCCGCGGCCGCTAAGCCGAATGTCATGATGCCTGGAAAGACTCGTGGTTATGTTCGATGGGACGAGCGTAAAGGCCCCGCTGCTAGTGCGTGGGGATCTAATCCATCTTCTGGTCTTGCATCTCCGGCAGAGCCAGTAGATGACTTTGAGGATGAGCCTAGCGATGGAAAGAAGGGCAAAAAGAAGAAGGGCAAGCAGACCCTCTTCCACTTTGGTTGATGATACCACAATCCCCCTGTCGGATTATTTGTGAGCGTTCTTGATAGATGAATGAGGAAATAAAGTTAATTGTTTTTGTAAATTTGCTTTGCTCCAATCTCTTTATGATTGTTTTTTCTTTTTAGATAACCATGAGTAAGGACTGACACAGCTACTTAATAGCCTGGTCATCATCTTCTATCAATGTGAGATATCAGATTGTCACCCGCAGGGTGTATCAAGGCTCCCTTTCCCTCTCCACAATATCATACAACGAAAGAATTGTATACGCTTGTGAAAAAACTTGCATATGAGAACCAACCACATCTGATCTCCCTAGACATCCTCACACCAACACAACGCTGTCATGCCCAGCAGATTCAGACTCGGAATCGGAATCGATCAGGAAAGGATCCGAAGGTAAGGGATTTCTAGTCGAATTCCCCTCGGATGCTCTGTCCGCTCGGGAAGTCGGAGCAGTGCAGTCCACTTGAGAACCGTTCTCATTCCTCTCTTCCGGTTCATCCAATATACCATGATCAGAATCACTTTCCAAATCCACGTCCCCGTCGATGGCAGCCATGCGTAATGCAAAGTCATTTTGGAGCTTGACAAGATGCTGACGGAGAGATGCGCCATCCGTCGTGCCATTTCGAGCGAGTATAAGCTCTTCCCGCAAAGCGAGAAGCAGTTTGCGCTTCCGAGCTATGGCCACGGCGCGCGAAGTGCTGTTCCGACGCTGAGTGAGACGGTCCATGGACTCGGAGACGTTTCTGGCAACCTCCAAAACCGCCGGTGGGAGGTCTACTAGCTTTGCAAGCTGAAGGCCATATCGACGGTCTGGAACAGGCCCTTCGGCGATCTGGTATAGCATGGTCATCTTGTTCGCATAAGGAGTGATATCTGCTGCTAGATGGAGATTTATGACACCGCTTCGCTCTGAGAGGATGCGCGCGAGGTCATGAAAGTGTGTGACAAACCATACCAGTGCATTACTGGCGAGAAGGGCCTCAGCCAGTGCGACGGCGATTGCAAGACCGTCGGTCGTGCTGGTGCCGCGCCCGAGCTCGTCAACTAAGACCATTGCTCGCGGCTGGACATGTCGTAAGATAAATGCCATTTCTCGCATCTCTGCGGCAAACGTAGAGACATTGGCATCAAGATCGTCGCTGGTTGCCACACGCGCGAACAGCTGGTGCACGATCGGGAACGAGGCGTACTGTGCGGGTACAAAACATCCGATTTGCGCCATTACGGTCATCAGGGCGAGGGATCGGATGTATGTGGATTTGCCGCTCATGTTGCACCCGGTGATGATCTGGAACCGAGTTTGTGGTGTGGCACAAGCATCGTTCGGAATGAACTTGCTGGAGTGAATCCGTTCCCGAATAGGATGGCGTCCAGCCCTGATGACCAAGGTGGCCGTCAGCTCAGGACGGATATAATCGTGGCTCGTTGCTAGTTGTGCAAATGCTGACAGCATGTCTAGCATTGCGATTGCCTCGCTGATGCGAAAGAGGCCTGCAACCTCGGCACACACATCGTGGAGAAGCCCTTGAACGGTCTGGTCGCTCATGCTGATCACTTCATTGTGGGCGTCGGTGATCTTCTGGTTTAATTTGACCAAGTCTAGAGTCTGGCATTCGATCCTGTTCTTCTTCCGGTATACGTTGATGAAGACATCAGGCAGTGGTTCTGAGTTTCCAATTGGAATGCAAATATAGTATTGGCGGGCGGTATCATACTTGAGATCCAGGCTCATGTCGAAGGTTTCTGTAAATTATTAGCGAAGGGGATTATAGAGAGACTCGAGTGTTGAATCTTGCCTCCCAGTTTCGTTACCAATTCCGCTGCATCGGCATTGGCCTCCTTGTAGGTTTGCCTCGCGACATCCAGAAGGCTACTGACGCCGGCCTGGCATTGTTAGTATTGACTGTTCAATAAATGAAACAAGTTCATAAATCACCTTCACACAATAAATTCGTTGGTTCCGAAGGTCGAGGGGCTTGCTTTGATATGTGATATTTTCATTCAGCGTTTTCTCGATGAGTTCCTCGACCGCGCGATGTCCTGCAGGATGACACAACTACTACAAGTTAGCAGCGACATTTGTAGGAGAGGTTTCGGATTGGCATGCCTCTCGGATAGTAGTCAGAATCTCGCTCTGCGCCGCACCTAGTGCCTGGTACACCTTCTTGATAGCCGATACATAAGTCTTGAGCATGATCACATGGTTGACTGACTGTTCAATATACTGAGCTGTTCGGTTGGTAGGCACCAGAATGATCTTCCCGGTCAGTTGGCATTGACATGTATAACGCTCGAGGCAAGAAAACATACCGCAGTCAAGACTTTGTCCGCATCGATGAAGCCTTTCAAAGATTGACGGACGGATACAAACATGTCTTCCTTTGTCGACAAATCCTCCACCGCATTGTATCTCGCGGTCAATTTGACTCTTTCAGTGGAAGGCTGGAGAATGTTGGCTCGGAGTAATCTGGCTCCCATGGGTGTTGTGGTTTCATTGAGTAAACCATAAAAGCTGTCTTTGGATTTGGCATTGTGGAGATTTTGAATGAGTTCGAGGGAAACAATCGTGGCCAGGTCGATGGTCATTGAGCCTTGCGAGGGTTCAAACTTGATTCGTAGAGAGTGAGATGCAAATACACGCTGGAGCTCCAACTCGATATACTTGAGAGCCTGCTCATGGTCAGTATGACTGTGTGAAACTGCCCGGTGGGAGGAACGTACCGCCGCAAAAGAGCATGCTGCAAAGTAGTTCCCTCCCAGCGTCACCTTGAGAGAATCCACCTCGTCTGGGAACGCAAGCCGATCAAGGTACTCATGACCAGCTTTATCAGACCAGCATCTGCGGTCCACAAAGGCGAGGATTGGCTCGGGGAGGTTCTCTTCGATGATGTAGCGCAACTTGGACTCCTTAGCAGTACTCATGAACAGGATCTCACTAGGTTCGAAGACGCCAATCTTGGTGACGGTTTTGACGTATGTCTGACTGTCACAGATCTGACATAGAACCACCTCAGCAGTAGCAAGATTCACGAATGCTAGTCCAACGGTGGATGATACCCCCCGTGATTCACTGACAGCACAGACGATGTCCTGAGAGGCGACACTGGTGGCCGTGGTTGTGGGCCTTCTCGTTCCAGTCCGTCGGGTGCTGTCCCTGACAGTCAATGGAACAAAAGAATCAAGTGTGGATTGTCGCGATGATATAGACATTGTGTCACCAAGGCGGGATGAAAGGGGAGAGATGGGAGGTGAGAGAAGAGGGAAGTGAACTGCATCTTCTGCACCTGACCACCGGCGGCACTTTACACTGGCCGAAACCTGTCCCACGCTTTTCCAAACTATTGCCTTTACTTCAGTTTAATTGAATGTTTTTATTATCTGATAAAATATTTCAGACAATATGTCAACAAGACAATACATGCTAGTGGTCGATTGTATGGTTGAAACCTAAGTTTAGCCAGTGGTAGAATATCTAGAGCGTACTTGAGTATCTGTTAGAACGAAGACGAGAAATATAGAGAAACAGAACTTGATACCATTCGTTAGTAAGGTTACATTACTCCCTTAAAATCTTAAATCGATGAAATCAGACACGATGAAGCATGTTGCCCTAACTATACGCCGTTGGTTTGTAATTCGACTGTGTCTGATATCAGTAGAGCTAAAGAGTATCTAATCCTGTATCTTGATACGTTGAATAAGTTATTCCAAATTTAAAGTAAGAGTGCTATATCGGTATGATGAAGGTCATACAAACCGAGAGATTTAAAAAGCCCTAACATGTTCGGGATGCATCACGTTAGTGTGTGCAGTGAGTACTAGGTTTACAATTTGATACTTTTGGCCACAAAAGAAAGTTGACAGAGCTTTCAGCACCAACTAGGAGGTAAACTGTAAAAAGGGAAAACAAAATGTATGCTAGACAATAAATTGGACAAAAAATTCTCAACCCGACTAGAGTCCGCAATAATGTCCCCCGCCAGTGGGTGACGTTAAGAAATCCCCACCCGATAAGATAAGCCCTCCAAATCAAAATTTCTTCCTCCGTCAACTCCTCCAACCCAACAATGGCGACCCTCCTCCCCCCACCCAGTAAGCGTCAAAAGCTCGCTCAGGCCGAAAAGGCCAGGGAGCAACAGGAGATTCAAAGTATTCCCACCGATTTGGGCAGCGTCCGCGTCCAATTCTACGACCAGGCTACGGGAAATGCTACCGGTCCTGCGGTGTCGGTCCCAGTGGCCGATGCGAATATTAAGAACCTTGAGACGCTGCTGAATACCCTACAAGGGAATGTAAGATACCCAAAGAGTCTTTAATGGCATGGATTGAGCTAACCAGTCCGTCCATTGCGTTTTACAGGACGACGATGATCGTGTGCCATATCGGTTCACCTACCAATCCGACAAGGAGGACGGACAGACCATCGATATCCTCGCCGATCTATACCACTCGCTCCTCCAGCCTGGGATCAAAACGACCGAAGACACCGTCTCGCTCTACTTCACCCCGCAAGCCGTATTCCGAGTCAAGGCCGTTTCTCGCTGCGCCGCCTCTATCGCGGGCCACGGCGAGGCTATCCTAGCAACTTCTTTCTCTCCTGTCAACTCGTCGACCATGGTCTCTGGTAGTGGCGACTCTACAGCCCGAGTCTGGGACTGTGAGACGGGTACCCCGTTGCACACCCTGAAGGGACACACTAGCTGGGTTCTGGCGGTGGCATACTCGCCCAACGGCGCAATGATCGCGACAGGCAGTATGGACAACACTGTGCGGTTCTGGGATGCGAAGAAGGGACAGGCTTTGGGTGGACCGGTCAAGGGTCATTCCAAGTGGATCACCAGTCTTGCGTGGGAACCCTACCACGTGCAAGAGTCTGGACGGCCTCGTCTGGCGTCGGCGTCGAAGGACTCGACCGTGCGCATCTGGGATGTCGTGGCAAAGCGCATCGAGCATGTTCTCACCGGACACAAAGGGTCAGTCAGCTGCGTGCGATGGGGTGGCACTGGACAGATTTATACCGCGTCGCACGACAAGACGATCAAGATTTGGAATCCCAAGGACGGTACGCTGATCCAGTCTCTGGCGGCGCATGCCCATCGCGTGAATCATCTGGCCCTCTCCACCGATTTCGCCCTGCGCACGGCCTACCACGATCACACCGGCAAGGTGCCGGGTACAGAGGCGGAGAAGGTGGCTGCTGCTCGGAAGCGATTTGAGGATGCGGCTACTGTGAACAACAAGATTGTCGAGCGATTGGTGTCGGCTAGTGACGATTTCACTATGTATCTGTGGGACCCGGCTGCGTCGAATAAGCCCGTTGCGCGACTCTTGGGTCACCAGAAGGAGGTCAATCATGTCACCTTCTCGCCGGACATGGCATATATTGCATCTGCTGGGTTTGATAACCACGTCAAGCTTTGGAACGGACGTGATGGAAAGTGAGTGTCTTCGTTACTCTTTCGTATATTCATGCTTTTCGTGTTACTAACACCTCTCTTTCCAGGTTCATCACTACATTCCGCGGCCATGTCGGCGCTGTATACCAGTGCTGCTTCTCTGCCGACTCTCGGCTGCTGGTGTCTTCTTCCAAGGATACCACTCTGAAGGTTTGGGATGTTCGGACTGGCAAGTTGGCTACGGATCTGCCCGGACACAAGGACGAAGTCTTTGCAGTAGACTGGAGTCCCGATGGCCAAAAGGTCGGGAGTGGTGGCAAGGACAAGGCGATTCGAATCTGGCGGAACTAGAGGGTGTAGATACTAGAGTCCTATATAGAATGATACCCATTACCTGTTCTGCATGAAGCTGTCTCGTGTCGTGTCTTATTTTGTACAACGGATCTACGGAATCTCAAAGAGAAGAATGTGGTAATGTAATCAATCATGATTAGTTTGCATTATGGTCTCCCAAAATACTATGCTCGCTCGCGCGAGAAACAACTATAGAAACGATATGCTCAAAGCTGAACGCAATCATGTCATAACCAATTAAATCCAATCCACCACCCCACATGCAACGCAATCATTCCCTTTCACGGTACGTCTAAGCGTACTGCCAAGCAGGAACATCACCCTCGTAAGGCAGAGCCAGAGCCGAGAAACCCAGGCAATCAGCGACATTACCAGAGGGAACGGTCGCATTGCTCATGGCGGCAAACACCTGCCAGCGCTTGTCATCAGTGGGACAGGCCATGAGACCAGTTGCACCCCAGCCATTGAAGGTGAAGTGGGCCCAGGGGGTGCCGGGCTCGTAGGCCAGGTTGCCAACAGCTGAGCCGGCGGGGATGGAGGCGGAGTGGGCCTGGGTGAAGCTCAGGGCGCCGGTGGGGTCGACGTAGACTTGTTGACCGCCGGGGACTTCGACGTCCTATAGAGACATCGTTAGTATCAATGCAATTTCTTGGAACGGGTTTGTAGTTTTTGTATATGTTTGTTTGAAAGAGGAGGTGAGGTGGTGTATGCAGTGTCACGTACCAGAGCGTTGCCGCCAGGTCCCAGGACAGTCACGTCGCCCGGGGGGCAGTTCTGCACAACTTCACCCGGGCAGTAAGAAGAGGTTTCGCCGCCCAGCCAGAACTTTTGGCCAGCAGCGTTCAACTGCAGGTAGTGGATGGGCGAAGCGGAGCGGACGGCCATGACGCCAAAGGGCGGGTTGGCGTCGGTAGTGGCTTGGGCAGTGGGAGCAGCCGCAGCCATCAGAGGGAGGGCGAGGGAAGCAATGAAGGTCTTCATCGTGGAGTTGACGAGAGTATTATTGATTATAGTAGTAGTTGAAAGGGTAGATTGTAAGAGAGATGAAGAGATTTTGATGATGAGAGGGTAAAAATCTCCGAAGAATGCAGGGTCTCTTTATAGTCCGCCAGGGTCCAGGGGAGCAGCCAAAGCCAAAAAGAGCCGATCCATCATCCTCAGCATATCCTCAGCATCATCATCATCATCAGCAAGCAGCTCGGCAACCCCGCGAAAAGGAATCGGCTGTACCAGTATCGAAGTGTTGGAGTGACGAAGTGAGTCGTGACAATGTACGGAGTATGTGGACACAAGAATAGAAAGGACTCCACGGGGATCCACCCATTTCCCCCAGGGAACCGTGACGAACGAACCACAATCCCACCATCTTACCCAGCGGAGATGCCGAGTGGCAACTCGATTGGGCGGGTTTGAGACACGACGGCCGTTAGACTCGCTATGATGCAACATCAGTTTTTTTGAAGGTCAACTACCTCTGCAAGCGAAGCGACCGGAGAGGGGCAAACAAAGTGAGACTCAGACAGTGAGACACCGCTATATCTGCAGAAGCTAAGATGAGATTCTCCATCCTCTCGTCTTTCCTCTTTCATCTAGTGCACCAAGCAAAGAGCAGAGCAAAGCAAAGTAGCCAACTGCCAAGCAGGAAAGTTGAGCGGGGCGGGTGGTTTTCTCAACTCGAAAAGGCGAAAACGAGTCGGAGAGCTCAGAGCTGCCGCGGTGTTTGCTGATGATCTGCACTTCCCATGTCTCACTTGGCTATTATTATTTTCTCCAGAACCACTACTCCGTACTCTACTCCTCCTCGGTTCTGCGTGTTATCCATGGGCTCCACGAGCTGGTGGAGTTTGAATAGCACGGGCTGTGGAGTTTCCATGAAGGGATCTTCGAAATTGAGACTGCTACCATGGTCTGATGCATCATGCACCAATACTTCGGCTATGATGCTATTATGCCCCGGCTATCCTACAGGTCTCAGATTATCCTGTCCCTGATGCAACTCTACCACTATCCATCTGCCCAACTTCCGTCGCTATTATTACCTCGGACCTGAATAAACCATAATCATCGATCTAGCTTCACGGTAAACCCTGCCGCACTTCACTCCGCTCATTCAACCCCCACGCCGAGCCACTCCCATCATGCACCGTCGCCCGTCGCATATCCCGTCGAAACTTGCCTTCGAAACTACCCCCGACTGCGCGGTGCATCACACTCGTGTTGTCCCACAGGATCAAGTCTCCGGGCTGTTCCCACCCAATGCGAAGCACATAGTGAGACTGTGTGGCGTGTTGGAAGAGTTGGTCGAATAAGGCCTGTGATGCGTCGGGGTCTAGTCCTTCGATATGGTGGATGTGTGCAGCGATATACATGGTCTCCCGTCCTGAGGCCTCGTGTCGTTGCACCAGGCGATGTCGTCCCATCGGGTAATCTTCGGGATTGATGTCGGCGAAGGTCGCGGGCGCGGCGACCTTGCGCGAATGCCAAAGAGAGTGAGCTGCGATATAGTCCTTTTCTCGAAGCTCATCCTTCAACGCAGACGGTAGCTCGTCGAATGCCGTTCGTACATCGGCGAAGTCAGTTTCTCCGCCCGTCCCCGTGGGTGGTAACTCGTGCGCCCGGAGCAACGAGTACCCTGCTCGTCGGGGATTGAAGCTCGAGTCTACATGAAAAAGTCCATTGCCCTGTCTCATCTCGATTAGCGGGAACCCCGTGGGACGATTGAAGTATGTCAGTATGTCAGCAAGCCACCCCAAGCCACCCACCTTATTCCACTCCCGCCGGACATTATCCAATGCAAACACCGTCCCATCCAACTCGATATTACCCACATCAAACAACCGAACATCCGATAGTCGATGCGCTCGACCACCAGCCGTGTAAGGCGTCACATCATCCAATTCGCCAAATTGAGCTGCAAAGGCAACGTGACCTGCATCATCGAGTCCCGTATTCCGAAACACGCATACGCCAAACTAATTCCGGTCGTGCAGGATGAGACAGACTGATTTCTTGCTGATGTAGTTTTCGGCTATTTTTTCTGGGCAAGGACCCACCTGAGTTATTGCAGCTAGGATCTCGTCAAAGACTTCTTTTTCCACTGGTTGGGAGAAGTCTACGCCGCTTATTTCTGCGCCGAATGTCGGGCGTAGTCTTTCGATGGTGATGTGATTGAATATGGGAGAGGTTGGGAGGCCGGGCATGATGATGGTCTCGGTTAGGTAGGTGGATATGGATTGTTTGATGTCTTACATTTGACCCCGTTCTCGAGTCTGTGCTCGCTTTAATACTTCCGAGACATTAGAGAAGTCCTCGGCATGAAGAGCGTAGATAGGCTGATATAGTGCGGGGAAGACTCGGACTTCTGCTCAGATCATAACGTCACACTAACACAGGTGCTTGATAAACACTTTTGACGGGTAGAGAGCTAGTCAAGTACAAGAATATCAACATATCGTATCTATGTCTTTATCCCGCTGGTTTTCGCCCGTGTTCCAACGACCAGTAGGCTCTCGCGAGTAGCGTTGCTGTTCTAGTACCCAACACCTTTTCAGAGTGATAGAGCCAATCAGAACTTATAGCTGATCAAATTCTTTTTCGCAGCGTAGTTATTACTTCATTTTAGTCACGAGTTATGTAACTATCGCCTAGCAGGATGATCCCTGTACATGACAAGGATATGCCCGTCTCACATCGGCAAAACATAGCTACGATCACATGATGGCTCGTGCTGGGTAGGTACCTCCTTAGTGTTTCAATCTATTTGATAAGTTGTGGCTGGGTAGACTTGTACACATGCTTGTCATCTCGGTTACCAACTACAGGTAGTCCTTCTGATCCAATACATGTGCCCTTGGTAAAGAAGTAGATCTGAAGAGCAACCTTACCAGCATGTACTCGATTCATCGAAGCACGAGCACGCTCGCCGGGGTATAGTGCAGAAATCAGGGTCACTTTGACATTCTGAAACATACATTGCTGCGGTACCTGCGGAGTACCCACAGCAAAGTAGCGGGAATATTCAGAGTCCGATGTTGGACTACACATTCTAGATTTTGGAAGCCGTCCAGCTATACTACACCGCTCACTTCACGCAAGTACAATAGTCCGCCTATCCAGGACTCAGCCTATACCTATTGACTAATAATTACCGGCACTGATACAAATAATCAGCTTCCAATAGTCGCTCCATTGATACATCCTCCACTAGGAACTCCTTCGCCTCTGCGGGGTTAGAGCCCACACACTCTACTGAAAAGAGTCGATCGCGATCGTCTTGGGTTCTGGCTCAACAGGGGGATGGACTTCGTGGCTTTCACTAGCGGTGATCTTTTGGTCGGTGACTGGGAGGTTTTGGTGGTATTGCCGAGTCCTACATTCGGGCCAGACGATGTGCTCGTGATGTATATCGAGACGCGGATTTCTCTGTCAACATTGATAGGAGAATAGAAAAGTGATGGCCAGTACCAGAATCGAAGTCGCTGAAGACGGGCACTAGAGAAGATCTCACCATGCTTCTTCAGTTCGCTATTTCCAATTTGTCTGATTACCGCCCGACTGTGACATTCAACTTTGTACCTCCTAGTAACTTTAGCCTGGAGTACTGCATTTACTCTTTCAGGTACCACCATCCACATCCCGACCTGTATCCAGGATCTCAACTCTCATCCATACCGAAAGAATCACACAGCCACACGGCCATCATTGCTTGGCTAATCATCCCTGGCAATAATAAGATATTCCAACACCCGAATATATGGGACCCGACAAGACACATCAATCCTTGTCATTGGTCATCCGACTTAGGTATGGGGATCCTTAATCCTGCAGGATTCCGGAATAGTGGTCCCGTTTTAAGGTTATCTCCGCCGCGGCTCTGGGCCCACCTGTGTAACCTGCCCGCCCCCCACGACGAGGCTTTTCAATAATGATAGATATGAAGGAGTACGAATTAGATTGAAGAAACAACGCCCTATCTATTTCAGTGTATACGAGAAGAACTGGCTCGGCCCGAGAAAACAGGATATTAGAATCACCGAATAAAATATATACGAGCGGAGGAACTGCCGCCGAGGTATAAACATGGCCAAGAAGGCCAACACAACAAAACAACAAAAAAGAAAAGCCAGACACCTTCTGCACCGATCCGTGTAGCAATATGGAGATATAAAAAAGCAGACTCCCGGGGTAAAGAGGAATAAAAAAGAAGAGAAGGCCGCCGTGAACACCGATAAAAGCCAACACGCCTCCCTTTTTTACCCCCACACGTCTTGATCCGCCAACCCAAGCAAGAGAACAAACGAAAAACACACACACTTATATCCCATCAATCATCGTCTCCATGCGGGAGAGACTTGCGTCAACTCCTGGTCGGGTGGGGACTCGGGTCGTACTGGAGAGAGGTGGGTCAAACAACCTCATTCCAATACATCAACATTGTTTTTTCTTTTCAGTCTAATAGTCGTCCCCGTCGTCATCGTCTCCGTCTCCGCCACGACCACGGGGACCCTTGACACCATCCTTTCGGATAGGAATCTTGATACCCTGCAGCGCAAAGCACTTGCTCAATTGGGTGCTTTCAATGACACCGGGGAACTTCTTGGCGGAGAAGACTTGGAAGGGTTCACTGAAGACTGAGGCCAGAACGGGGGCAGACCCATGGTTGATCACGGGTGCCCCGTTACTGGTTTCAGTGGACTGGGTGCCCACATTGACGAAGCTCATTTTGAGGCTATCAATTATTAGCGAGTAGCTCATCTGTGAAGGTTTCCTATATCTGGTCTTACCGGAAAGTGCCTTCTGTGCGCACACTCAAATCCTGTAGAATAAACCACACGCCAATCTTGTTATCCGGGTCCGTTAGACGGAAAGCACTGGCACTGAGACTGCCAATCAAGTTCCGAGTGAACATGCCGCCCGGACCACCCGAGACCGGTGGCGCAGGAGACATGGCAGCGGGCATTTGACCCCCCTGGGGATAGCCGTAGGGTGGGTACCCGACTGCCTGACCATATGGGTTTTGGTACATCTGCTGTTGACCGTAATAGTTGTTCATGGGCGGATAACCGACTGGTTGCCCGTACGCATTTTGACCATAGGCGGGGTAGGTGGGAGACATGCTCTGGGGTGGAGGCGGGTATGAAGAGGACATGGCGGTTGAGATGGAGGGGGAAGTGGCGGAGTGCTTGACGAGGTTGACCTCGTTCGTGCCATCGGCGTTCCACAGGTCGACGGTGAGCACGTAGAAGGATGTGTCGATTTCACTAGAACACACACGGGCGAAGTCAGAACGGGAGCTAACGCACAGAACAGGCGGGGGGCCAAACATACTTGATATCAATCTCTTTCTCGGTGTGTTCATCTCGTACAATAAGGCGAATACATGGTGGTGGAGTGATCGGTCTTCGGTCCTGGAGAGGGATCCACGTTAGTCGGGGCACAGACGCCAAGTCACCCTCGAGATGAAGAATCACGCACCTTATCACCGAACCCACACATGCGAGCTCGAATAGGTTGCTGGACGACCTGTAAAGACCAAATCCGGCCCTCATGACTGGTGGAGATGGGCGCGAGGTGGTCGGAGGACCGCAGCGGGCCTGACCCTGGCGTGGGATACGCAGCAGACGGGCCAGAGATGCGGTCCATTGAGAGCGGTGGTGGTGGCGGCGGCACCGGATGGGCCCTTTCCTGTTCAAGAGCGTACATGGTTCGTGATATCGAGGAACCGAGGACGACGTTCGCGATAAAAACGACGGGTCCCTCTGTCTGTATTTATGTTCAAAAAAAGAAAGATCTGCTTCGATCGTGGACCCTCGAGAATGCTCAGGAGCGGGGGGTCCAACGTGACATGCGACCCCGCGGAATCCAGACGTCACAGTTGAAGCATTGACTTCGGGCGGAAGCTGAAGCGGTCGCGAGCGGTCTTATCGCGTACGAATAAGAACCGATTTCGTAAGCTTGGGCAGGTGCGGGAGCCTGATCAAGACTGTCGGCCTGGTCTGGGTGCTGTTCAGTCGCAGGGGGAGGGGGGTTTTCGTATTCGGGAAGGTGGTGAGGATCCGATCGCGACGTTGGGCAAGAAGGTGAAAATTCGACCGGGCGTAGATGGTAGATGCCCCAGGCCAAACCAGCGAAATGAGTGCGGGAGTGGCGACTCGAGAACCGAGAACCGCGCTGTCGGGAGGTCGGGGTGGTCGGGGTGTGGAGGGGGGTTCGTTTGGGGGAGTGGGCGATTCAGGAGGGGCTGTCTATCTCCAATCGATCACTGTATACCAAGCCTCTGATTAGAAAAACAGACATTCCAAGTCGATCGCATCCATCGTGAGAGAAGTAATGGGTGAGCCACGAGACGTAGCTGTCAGGGTGCGGGAGATTGGCTGGGCATCCACGGATCGCAGGTCCAAAGTCTGCGGTCCACACCACGAGTCATCCAGATGGATCGACTTACCGAGTGACGAAGTCAGGAAAGACCGGCGGAGAAGACGAGACCAACAGACTGAAGGAAAAGAGAAGGAGAAAGGTAAGGAAGTTGTGAATGTGGGAGAGTGGGAAGGTCGAAGGTTGGAGGTTGAGAGGCAGAAAGTGTGGAAGGAAGTCGGGAGGGGAGAGAGAGAGTGAGAGTGACCGAGTGACGTTCTCGAACAAGCTGTCCACTCTCTCTCTCTCTCTGTCTAACTAGGTACTCTGGATTATTAACTAATAAACTAATTAACTAATTAACCAATTAACCAATTAACCTACTAATTTCAGTCCCAACTGAAAAGTGTCAGAAAAGATCCGCGCCGCCGGCGCAGGAACCTCGACCCAGTCCGCCGGGTTGGGGGGTTTTTTTCTTCTTGGCGAATGGGGTTGGTTCCTCTTTCATTCAGCCCAATGTAACCACGAACCTGCTCGCTTCAAACCTCCAGCAAACGGATATAGACTATAGACTATACGAGTCCCTGCTGCACTGATCTGCCCCCTAACAAGCGTAAACTCGCTGCTGGGTTCCCTCGACGCTTTGGGGGATTAGGCCGTTTGCGGAAGTGGCGGTGCTGCGGGTCCTCCGTCTGCGTCGCTGGATAGATACATCCTCAATGATCAATCCTCACGACCCACGCCTCACAACTTGCAATTCTGCCAATTGGCCAAGACTACTGACCATTCACCCCGAACCGGCCAACATGGAAACTCTACCGGTCATCGGTTATCCCGTTCATCACCTTCATCAGTCATCAATCATTAGAGTCGGTGCTATGTCTATTGTCTTCGGCAGATTCTCGGGCCCGTGCACCACGGCCGAGGATGGTGTGGCCCTAATGGCCATGGATGATGGCGCCCAAGATCTATACCGCCCAGGGAGTCGGGACATGGTACGATGATATGATCAAGATCGAGCTCTGCGACCAAAGACGATCGATGGAAATGATGCATAATGTAGTCCGCAGAAACTAGCTGCAGCTGGCATGCAGTGGATCCCTTCTTCAACCCCTGTTCCTTTTGTTCCATTCCTAATGTCTACTTGGTGTGGCCCCCCCTGCCGCGGTACCAGAGGCTGACAACCCATGTTTTTTTGGCGCGAGGGGCCTGTCGGACCGCGAACACGCGAACCTGTCAGGTGTTCGGGTGGTACAGCCGGAAATGAGGCTTGGTAGCAGGGAGCCGTCCGATCGGGAAGCAAACAATCCTGTCGGAGTCACACGATACACAAGTGTTCGGTAGCGCCGAGCTCGGTTAGCGTCTGGTTTGAAGATAGACATATAGAGGCACAGGTTCAAGTTGAGGTCACCCTTCTTTCGATTCAATAGTCTATTCATGTTGTATGATAAATATGACAAGGTACGTTGTGTTGGGGTGTGAAGGCATTGAGCGAGTTAGTCCAAGATTGAGATGCTCATTCTGCACTATCACGTTGATTATGAGGTGGGTTGAGTGTCAAGACGTGTCAAGATGTCAGAAGTATAACCCTGGACTATCCAAAACATGTTACCTTGCTTCAGAAGATATCACCACCTGTATGGTATTCACCTAGATGTTGTCTCCCCTATTACGAACGCCGTGTTCAGCCTACAGCGACAAATTAGCCAGAGAGGCGTGGTCATCCAGGGATAGTAGCATCTACGTATACTATGATTGTTGGTGCACATTTTTCGAAGCGTCTTCCAGCACCCTCGTTCAAGCTGACCGGACTACGGCAGAAAAAGAGCTCATGCATTTCAATATGTAGGCCCTTGGTCCGAAAGGCCGTCTATGCATCTAGTCTCGACCCCCTGCAGAAAAACCTCCAAGGAACATCCTGGTATGGATATTCCATTATCATTATGACTGTTCAGTGGACCGACGTATCGAGCATGCTGAGTGGTGAATGAGAGGACCCGTCATCGTCAGCTGTCGTCAGCAGATCTACATGCCCCTGATTATCAATCATCTAGAGCTTGGACATTCATGCATATGGACCCACAGGTAAAATATTTGGCCCTCGACGTCCGGAGATATAGCTGTATTGATCCATGACCGATACTTGTAGTAACCTACGAAGTCGATGGCACTAATGACTTCCCACTAGACACTCTCGGTCCACACAGTGCACTGCCTGACTAGGGCTTCAACATACCCTGCTTTCACGGCAAGGATGCGAAGCGGCTGGACCATGTAAACTCGCTCTCGTCAATACCTTAAAGGCCCTCCTACTGACAAGGCTTACTTACCGAGCCATCCAATGCCAAGTTCAAGCGGTCACAACTCACCAGCGCATCCCGGTTGATGGCGATGCAACAGTAGTCAAGTTATCAGACGAAAGGCATATGGCCAGCCGGGATATATTATTATAAAGCACAGACAGAGAACGCCGGATGACCTCAATTATGGCAACCGTGCTCTGGTCATGATCCTCTCTTTACCGAAACCTGATTGGCGCGATTGGCTCAGCGGATGTGGGGAAGAATGGATGTTTGGTATAACCCCGCACGGGAATGAGCAGCGATTGTCCACGAGGTTTGGGCAGTGATATTGATAATATATATTAGAGCAGGAAGAGGAATTAGACCGCAGATGCGTAGTGGAAGACTAAGTGATGTAGCAATCTTAGCAGCATATCAGATAGGTTGTTCCATTGCAGCGTATTGAGTCCGGTGACTCAATTATAGGACTCCCTTGCTGGCATATCGATGTTGGGCCTCGTTCCGAGCGGACTGCGAATACGAAATCCTCAATATTCGTATTTCATTCCATATACTGAAAGAATGACAAGCCTTTTTTTTGGCGATGTGCATTTGATTATAATAGGATTTCCTGGCTACCTAAGGAAATATGATGTGGTAGAGATCAAGCGGTGAGCTATACTTGCATTGTAACATCACATCCATCTCACGCTACGGATGCCCGGTACTTTTGAATGAGCCGGTGATCTCGTGATAAAGTGTGAAGGTAATCCTCGGATAGTATATCCATAAGTTCTCGGGTGTTTTGAAGATCGGAATGACCACACCCAGCTGGAGACTGAACATCCATATGTAGATCCCGCTGTTGGGAGGTTGTATGGAAGCACATGGCTTAGTACAAAAAGGTTCGGTCTTAGAGGTCAGATAAGAATATTTTCTATTGATAAGTGGAATACCGAAGTAGTGGTAGTAGCTCTTTTGACCCTCTCAACACTATCAACTACCAAGTTATTTTCCCCATGTGAATCCCCATGACGCCATCTGCTGTGGTCTTTGCGAGCCAACCTCTCCGCTCGGCTCTCGCCTCTCGACTATATGCTGCGGGTGATAGCGATTGGACAGGAAGGTAGCATTTTGTAGTCATCTAATCCTTCTCTACATTTAAACAATGCCAAGGCTCACCAAGTCTACAATGGCGTGCTTATGGTTGCTAGTACGAGTGCCGAGCCGGAGTATACTCATGCATGGAGTATACCAGTGGAAAGTATACCCTCGCCTCCTAATGATCTGACTGGCAGGAGCGAGAGCAAATGTGACTCCACCACATCAAGTGACATCCCACCTTCAATCACTCAACGGACATGGCTGATTTGCAAGAGGTTGTCTCGCGCAATGAGCGCCGGCCATGTTGTGATCGGAAACTGCTCGATGGTCCCCCTCTGCAACCATGCAAGATGCATCCGCATCTCGTCCATCGCGTGGGGAAAAGGAACGAAAGGAAAAAAGGATTTGAAGCCGTGAATTTCCCCTCCTCCTCCGTTTTCGGGGATAGCATTCTTGTTTGGACGGCCCGGCACGCGAGAGCTTCTGTATATAGATAGGCCCTGCTATCCCTTGATTCGCATCGTGTGGCTATTCCCCCCGCTGTCCCCCCCTCTGATCTGCATACCTGGGCCTAATCGACATCGGTCATCGGCCTGGGACTCGACTGTTTGCATCATGTTGTGGTTCCGCGACTGGAAGGCCATTGTCCTGGTGGTATCGTGTTGGGCGACGACGAGTGATGCCATCACATACTCTCCGTTGAAGCCGCCATCATATCCACTGGCTGTGCGGAGTCCGTATTTGTCTGGTAAGATCCAATCGCAGATCGATTGATCGATCATGTTGATCGTTGGATCCGTGATCTCTGATCGTCCTGCCTGTTTACCCCCGGAACCCAGTTTGAAGATTGACTGACCAAGATGATCGACAGCGTGGATCCCTGGTAGTGAAGTCGCGTCACTATCCTCCAACAACGCCCAATTTTGGGCTGGTAACAAGCTGATCTGGTCGGTCATTGCTCGAGTTGATGGGGTCGCGTACAACTTGTTTGGCGTGGCCAGCCCTCCCAGCGGCACCCAGTCAGCCACCGTCACCGAAGCGACTTATACCTCGACTCATTCCACCTTCACCGTGACGGCGGGATCGCGCGAGTTCACTCTTGATTTTTTCTCGCCGGTATCGCCGAAGAATTATCTGCGACAATCGCTGCCCTTTTCTTATCTCACGGTGACCCTTGCTGCGGGTGACTCGACTTCGGTGCAGGTTTACTCAGATATCGACTCGAGCTGGACCGGCCAGACCAGCGACTCCAGCTGGAGTTACTCCACCAGTGGATCGACGGGCGTCTTTCAGATCGAGACGGTCGGCGCGGCCACCTACTCGCAGAACAGCGACGGCCAAGCTCTGTGGGGCAGCGCCGTCTACGCCACCCGCCCCTCAAACTCCACCTCGCTCTCCACTGCCTCCGGCCCGTCCCTGGGCGTGCGGGAGACGTTTGTCAACAATGGCAACCTCACGGGCAACCATGCCGACTGGAGTTCCACGGGCGTCGTCGCGCTCGCGCATGATTTGGGAACGACAGCGGACGAGTCTGCGGTGACCTTTGCGATCGGTCACGTGCGGGAGGAGTCGATCAACTTTTTGGGCGACGCGCAAACGGGCTACTACCGTGCAACTTACTCCGATACGGTGGATGCCGTTGTGCATTTCTTGGACGACTACGATGATGCCAATGCTGAGTCAACCCAGCTAGATAAATTGATCCAAGACACGGGTACTTCCAGCTATGGGACCAACTACTCGGACATTCTGGCGCTGTCGGTGCGACAAGTCTACGGAGGCATTGAGGTGACCATTCCGAATGAGTCGCTGGACACGAGCGAAACGCGTGCCTTCATCAAGGAGATCTCCAGTGATGGGAACATTAACACGGTCGATGTCATCTACGCGACGTTCCCGATATTCTATGTACTGAGTCCCGAGATTATCAAACTACTCATTGCCCCCGTGTTCGACTATATGGGCACTAGTGCTTATACCAAGTCGTACGCGGTGCATGAGATAGGTGCCAACTACCCGAATGCGACAGGTCACCCATCCGATGGCGAGGAGATGCCAATCGAAGAGAGTGGTAACGTCATCTTCCTCACCTACGCCTACCAGGCGGCCACTGGCAACACCGACCTGGCCACCACGTACTCGGTCCAGCTGAAGCAGTATGCCGACTATCTCTACGATAATGGACTCTACCCTGCGTCGCAGTTGTCTCTGAATGACGCGCTTGGTGAACTGGGCAATCAGACCAACTTGGCCGTCAAGGCCGCCGTGGGTCTGGCTACTTATGGCGCCCTGACCGGCCAAAGCAACTATACTACTGCCGGCAAGGAATTTGCGGACAAAATTTGGACGGATCGCCTGGGAACGGATGCCGATGGCACCCGCTTCTTGATCCAGTATGGAATCAACCCATGGTTCCTCGTTTATAATCACTATCCAGACCTGCTTTTCAGTCTGAACGCCTTCCCCGACGAGGCCTATAATGCCACTGCCGAGTTCTACCCAACTGTGCGGAGCCCAGCTGGTGTTCCCCTGGACGGATCCATTGGTTGGGGTCAAACGAATTGGCAGTCGTTTGTCGCCGCCACCGTGAGTGGTGATACTCGGGATATCCTCATCAGTGACTTGCACACGTATATATCGAACGGTCTGAATTCAGCGCCCTTCTGCGACAGGTATTGGGTCGAGGATAGTGGGAGTTATGTGGCCGGTCAAGAATACTCGTTCCGTGCGCGGCCCACGCTGGGTAGTCATTTTGCGCTGGCGGCCTTGTCCGGCGCTAACATTTGGTCTTCTTAAGTTGAATTTTTGCATGTTGAGAGAAACTTGGATGAGGTTATGACTACCTAGAAGTCATCTTGGAATACCCGTTGGGGGTTGACATTGCATACCTTGGGCCTGTACATTGGTTTGGCCCTGGACTATGTTGTGCTGCATACTTTTGGTGTCCACATCTTGGAAAGATCTTGCAGCTTCGTCTTTTGATCAATCATATATACCCATTTACATCTTATGCGGGCTTGTTCACCCTGCATCGCTAGTGCTGAGGTTTCTCTCCTCGTCTCATTCCCCCTCACCTCGGGATATGGTCCAACCTTGGCCGTGCGGGCTGCAAAAGTAGATTAAAACTACGTGCTTACGTATGCCATCTTGGCATCAAGCTACAACAAGCTTAGTTAGATGGTGGAGGTATCTTTACGGTCAACTATTCTTTTCCCTAGGCGAAGCTTTTGTATAGTCGGGATGTGGGGGCCTGTCCCATGGTTGATCAAGTGGTCCCCAAGAGCTCCCCTCATTATTCACCTAACTCTGGCATTTTCGTTGATTACGTCGAGTCGCTCAATTTCTCCCGCATGAACTCCAGGATCACCGCGTTTGCCTCGTCTGCCACAGGCAGACCGGGAAACGCAGTAAAACCATGAGTGGCCCCAGGATAAATCTTGACGATAGCCTCGCCACCGGCAATGCTCCACTTAGAGCTCATCAGGATCGTGTCATCAAGCAACGGATCCTCTGTCCCGCAGAGGAAGATAGCAGGAGGCAACGATCCAGTCGAAGATGCCGCAACCAATGCCTGTAGGTCCTCATATAGTGGGGACACACGAGGATTTTTGCGCTCGGCGGTGCTCATGCCCGGAACATACGCGCCGTTGAACCGCTCCAAGATTGCTAAATTTATTATGAGGGGCTTGGTCGCAGCGACCACGGTGGGAAGCCCGAGAGCCAGATCAAATAAGCCGTAAGGAAGAACGAGACCCGACAGTTTGTAAGACGGCCGTGACCGCATCAGCTGCAGGGCCGACAGAGCGGCGAGACAGGCCCCTGCTGATTCTCCGCTGAGAAAGCGGAGGGGGGCGCCGTACAACTCCACCGCGTGGTCCACCATGTACTCGGCGGCATCGATGGCATCGTGTACGGCAGCCGGGTAGGGGTGTTCCGGGGCCAGACGGTATCCGACTGAAATGGCCGTTAGCTGGCACTTGTTGGCGTATTCCCGGAGGGTACTATCGGAACTGTCCAAGACATTAATATTTACGCAGGCCGGGGGTAGGGGAATCAGCGGAGGGGGGAATCTGAAATCTCACTGTTTGTGCGTTGCTAGCACGAAACCGCCCCCATGAAAATGCAGGAAGATGCCTTTGCTGGGCCGGCCATTATCGGGCTTGTAGATGCGGATGGAGATCTCACGGCCAGCGTCGCGCGAAGGAAAAGTGCCATCGAGAGCCTCTGGGAGATAGACGGGCCTGGGCAGCGGCGTCTGACCAAGCTCCCGCATCTCACGGTATTTTTCGATGCCTACCTCCCACCATCGTGGCCCGTTGGTGGTGATGTTTTCCAGGAGAGCTGCGGCTTTCTTTGTTGACTCGGTGACGTTCTCCGGGCGGAACTTGGAGACGTCAAGGGTGATATCGCTGGTGATCGGCATCGTGAATGGAGTCAGTATGTAGGTCGACGATGACCTCGAGTTGTTCTGGATGAATAAGTGTGAACACGGAAAGGGAAAACCATTCAGCACGGGGAAGCAAATCCTTTCGGACCCTTGCTAGTGATTGATTTATCTAATTGTCCCTTTGTCCCTCCAAGATTCACCGGAACACCACCACCCCCTGTCAGGGCCGTAGTCCTGAGTCACCGAATGCAGCTATGCAGCCTTTGGCTAGTGTCGGGGATCTTCCCGAGCGGCCGCATCACTAACTGAGAGGTGGTCGGGCCTTTCCATGTTGACTTGACGGCCACTACCTGGCCCCAACTAGCTAGGGTAGTGGACGATGTTTCGCGTTGGATGGAAGCTCGACTTGGACCACCGGCAGAGAACGAGAGTATGGCGTATATGGGAATTAGCGACCTCAGATATCCCATCTTGATCCTCTCCGCAGTGAAGATGGGGTACAAGATGGCTCCCTCGGTACATATCTTCTCCACTATATGCTGTGAAGCCCACTATTTGAATTTATCTATTCTTTCAACCGCTCGGCAGATGCCGAATCCAGACAAATGAGCCTAAGGGCCTGTGTGACCGAGGACTTCATGCAGATGACCTAGCCGAAAAGGTTGATTTCCTCAATGCAATCCGGTCTGTCGTCTAGCAAATACCTGGAACTAGAAGATAATGCCAATGTTTTCCTTCATAACGCTTGGCCTGTCAACTTCAACAACAGTCTGGAATTTTTCGAGTCGACGGTTATCATAGAGGTACGGCGATGCATTGACTTTGCATTGTCCGCAAGGCATCATCCTCATATCATGTTTTATTCTTCCATCGCTAGTGTCGGGAACTGGCCTGTTGTTCGAGACGATGCCCCTGTTCCTGAAATATTCGAGGAAGATGTCTGTATTCCACTAAAACAGGGATATGGGGAATCCAAGCACGTCGCCAGTCCTATCTTATTTCGGGCAGCGAGAAAATCTGGACTGAGAGCAACGGTTCTCCGCCTGGGACAGTTAGGAGGTCCGGTGGATGAGGCTGGAGCTTGGAATAAAACTGGTAAGCAGTCGTCTACGCATCATTTTTACACACATGCCATGGAGAATCACTGACGGAAAAAAAACCCAAGAATGGCTCCCGATCTTGATTGAGACGTCAAAGTCTCTCCAGAAGATTCCACGGACCCTTGGAGGCCACGACGCAGTCGACTGGGTCCCTGTGGATGTTGAAGCTCAATCTGTAATAGGACTCACGTTGTCTCGGCTTGAGGATGACTTGGCCAAGAATCAAGTATTCGACTGCTTTAATATAGTCAATCCGCAACTTGTCTGGTGGAGTGATCTGGTGAATATCATCTCTAATTTTTATCTTAAAAAAGCAGGGATGTGAATGTGCGATGGAGATAGTCGAGTACAACGACTGGCTCAATGCATTGAAGTAGATCGACCCTTTCTCCGAACATATCGATAAATACCCAGGAATTAAGCTGGCAGAATCCTACGAGGATACGGGTCAGATAAAGGAGAACCGGAAGGTACAGCTTGCCACGGATCAGGAGATGGCCATTTGCAATCTCATGCTAGAGATACATCAGCCTGCTATTCTGATCAGCGTGGCCCCGCTAGCAGAGACAGCCAGCAGAAGCATCCCGCACCCAAGGACGATGGAAAAATGCGGATGAGCTATTACTCGAGGTAATAGAAACTCGCAACCAGAAGCTCAGGCCAGCGCATCCCGTCACCTCGACAAATACGCAACCTAGTGTCTACCTCGACGGTTTAAAACTTGGCGACAACGTACACTACCAATTTCCTTGCGTCTCGTTTTCCGCGGACATTACTAGGCCAGCTTCTTTTATTCATAAGAAACCAGCCTCCAATTGTGATAATGCCCAAGCTGACCTTAGGTATAAGCTTCAGACTTACTTTTATGAAGATAGAAAGTGGCCTATCGATGGACAACTTTTGTACCGCGAGGGAGAGTTTAGGGGCTCTATCTGCTGACCGGAGTAATATACTATCGTCACATTAACTTGGCGCATTTGGTTTGATGGAAGCGTTTGGCCACTCCTATTAATGTTGTTTAAATATTCCACAGTACTAGTTTCTCGAGGCAGGATATCAAAAAAAGGATAACATATCACCGTTGGCATTGTATAATTGTGCTCAACAACTGCATCTAATGAGGAAATTATTATTGGAACGCAGCCTTTTTCGTTTGGATTTATCGAGTATACTAGAAATCCCTACCTCTCAATGTCCTTGGGCCTTCAATCCTCGGAAAGCGAAGGCCTATCTCTTGATTTTGATTTGGTAACTCCACCAGGTAGGATTCGTCATAGATATTCTCTACGATCTGGCCGACAGTGGAACAGAAAATCTCGAACTCGCAAGCTGGATTAAATAGATAATTAACGTAACCAACTATCAAGAACAGAGCACTGATGCGATATATTGCGTTTCTCTATATTTCACGGGGCAATATGCTGCGCTGTGCCTATTGAAATAAATCTCCCACGAAGTGCAAAAATACCGAATTTTTCGAAATGATTTATTCAGAAAGGATTTACTAAAAGTCGGGTCCTGATTCTTCCAAGCCCTCTTATTCATGTTCCAACAAAGAGGAAGTTGAAACATATCTGGTTGGATCGTTTCTCTGGTCTCTAGACTCAGATTTTTGAACTGCCACTGCACATACAAGTCTAATTATAAGTATGACAGAAATAAACATTATTTCCATCCCAATATGCATGTCCATTTAGAGAACATTAGTTCAGAATGACTATTCAACGAAACATCCCATCTTTTTTTTTTTTTTTTTTTTTTTTTTCATTATCCTTTGTGTTGTAAGTCTCGAGAGCCTGGCTTCAAGCTATTGGATGTATGTCTGTTTGATATCGAGCCACGCGGCCGGTCCTTAGCGAGTAGCCTTATTTGGGAAAAGCAGATCTGGGCGAGGCTTGATCGCCCTCGCACGGACCAGACCGGCCGTGTGTGACATATCTAGAACCGCGGGTGGTGATGGGCATTAGCCAAAAGTAGTATATGCCAACGCAGAGGCAGGACTTTGCATATGAGTAATTCAGCCAAGGCTGGGGGAATTCCGGGGATCGAGATTATTCAACAAATCTCGCGAATTGTGGGTGCCAAGTAAAGGATTCGCTGTCAGCAATGTCACTATGTGGTGATAGGGAAGAAGGAATGCCAGTAATAATCTCTGTATCGCATTAGCACATCTTGCACGGTTAATTCACTTTCGTCTAGCTTGGGTTAATTTCGAGGGTGAGGTCTATGAATCTCCATAATCGGACTGTCAGCCTGAAAGAACAATGGCAAATTCTTAGATTCGGATATGCCGAGCCGGCTCTTGCAAGCTCACATCGTATAGAGTGGGTACCTTATCACTCACTCCTTCCCAATAAGGAATAAAGTAGATTACTTGTGGGATGATCTAGCGAGTCATGACAGTGACTGCCAAGAAAGTCTTGCGAGTCAATGCCACTACCCGCATTTGAGGCATCCGTCAGCAAGGAAGTCGAGAAGGATCCGGTAAATTGTCGGGTAATGAATGAGTGTGAGCTACGAATGGGATAAGTGGGGAGAGACGTTGGAGATCTGGACATCTTCGGAAGGCTGATGAGTCATGACAACCAGTAAGAATGGAGGTGATCGTACACCATATACCCAAATCGGCAGTGGAACCGCACAGTGCTCGGACCGTCGTTTTGAAATCTGGCGATACCATGTGGCGCGTATACCAGATTTGGTAAAGGCAATTCAATGATTCATGAATCATGCGAGCCTAGTAAGACTCAGATAGTATGACAGAATCATCAGAAAAGCGGGCTGTAATGGGTGGAGAAAGCTACGATCCGTTCGGAAACGGAGTACGGACTAGGTACGATCGGATCTGAATAAGATCCGGAGGCCGGTCAGCAGCACAATCGGATAGGTAGTCTTATCAGCGACGGCGGCAATTTCTAGCGAGCAAAGAAGCCGTTGTCAACTTGTCACAAAAGTGCCGGAAATGTGCTAAGTCGTGTCCGGCTTCATCCCGCCCCCCCAAACAACCCCTCAGAGGCAAGTGGATCTCACCTTTCAACACTTCACTTCACTAAGGTTCATCTTGCTCATTAAAATGTTCGACCCACTCATCATTATTGACTGGACCACACTGCCTTCAGAACTCTTCGAGACAATCCTCACATATCTAGATCTCGACGCGGTCAAGGCTCTTCGTCTAACAGACTGAAAGTTCGCAGAAAACTGCATCGGTCCCCGATTTTTAACCTCCATTCAACAACCTATTTTCAATGTATCGTCGCAGAATCTTCGTTCTCTCCATGCCCTGTCATGCAATCCTGCCCTCAGCAAAAAGATCCATTCTCTGACCTTCCTGGCCACAAGCCTGGATTCTTCTGAATTGGAGAAGAACATCAAATCTGGAACATACACTCTGCGAAAATCCAAGGGGCCGTTTTTTGAAGCGACTACGACCCCTTATTCCCCGGAGGAACTTTCAAGCGTCAAATCCGATCTAAAATGGTTAACAGAACAGCAAAAAGCAAGAGCCAATGAGTCGTCGAGCGAGATGATTGAGCTTCTTCAACTCGCGCTCAAAGGATTTGGCGCGTTGGATTCTATTCACTTAGATGGTGCATTCATCAAGGGACCTACGCAGAGAGAATCGACTTGGGAGGGGAAGTGGCATCCTCTCTGGATGCGAGCCTCACACGTATTCTGTTTAATTGTGACAGCCATGGCACAGAGCGGGGTCTCGGTGAAGAAATTCGATGCATATCGCCGTACTCCTAGATGCTGTATTCCATCTGGTCATATCACAACCTATGCATCAGGTCTCGACCCAAAGCAGCTAGAAATAGTGACCAAGGGTCTGGAATCACTCGAGCTGAGTATGTCTGCGGAGGTACAGGATGGTTTTGGCTTTGTCAACGCTCTTGACATTGCGGAACCAGATGAAGACACACTAAGTGAAGACGAAGAAGCACCACAGGGATATTTGTCACGCGATGATCCTCGTGCAGTATTAGCCGATGGAACACCGGGAATTACATCCCTACTCAAGCCTGCGCTTTCTCTTCGAGTGCTGGATTTATCTTTCCGTAATACCCTGAAAGGCGGGAAATTGGACAGCTACGACCGGATTATTGAAACTATCGCCCAGAAAACCCAGTTCCCAAAACTGGAAAAATGTGCATTCTCTGGATTGCCGGCGAAAGAGGACTCGATTCTGCTATTTCTCCAGAAGCATCCCGACCTCGGCTGTTTCACATTACATGAGTGTACTTTGACCAGTGGATCATGGAGACCGATTTTCTCTCATCTAGACCAATCCATGCCAAGGCTAGAGGATGTCAGCTTCTCAAACTTGTATGGAAAATATGAGCATGACGAAGAGCAAGAGGAAGAGGCGGGCATGCAGCAAAGCTATGGGATAATGAACCTGCAACCAATTTGGGATACCGATCGGCCACCGCTTTGGGATAGCTTCTCAGAAGGTCAAGGAAGACACGTGCACACTAGGAGCCTCAGTCGTGAAGGATCGAAGAAAGGGCTTATATTTCCGCCGTTAATTAGGAGGCGGGGCCGACCTAAAGGCTCCCCCGAACTTATGCGGTGGATGAATTCTCGGAAAGCGCTTTACGGACCTCCATAGTGCTGTGGAGTGCTTGAGAATTCTCTTAAAGATCTCTGCCATTGGGTAATTTTCTCTTTGTTTTTTTGTCCAATACGTTTTGAAAATGAACGTCAGCAGTCAAACTAAATCAGGTTCGGTTGCCGGATATAGGAACAACACTATTATTCCGAAGGGACGCCCTTAACTAACTTGGTAATTTGCTCCGCCGTACTGTAAAGCCAAGGAGCCTTGGTCGAAATCGAGGATTATACCAGAAGTAGTAAATGGAGTTACCCTCGGGCGGGAACTAGGAGTGACAAGGCTGGTGCGAATTGCTCAATCGGGTTGCTTAATAGGGCTATCGGCTGTGAGACCCGAGCACGGTGTGGCGCGTGTCATGACGCTGCCGAGCTTTCTGGTGACCTTAGCTAGTTAGTCGCCGCGTACTCCGTGCTTACTGCTTGCTCGCTGAGTCCCTATGTATTCCGTGCTCTTTGTCTTGGCTCGTGAATGGAAAAATTGTAATCATGGATGTGCTAAAGGTTTGGCCCCGGTCGCATGGTGTTTGGAGCCTTGGACGGGGACATTGTCCGAGAACACGGACTGTGGATCGTGAGCTCGGGGATTAGGTGAGGATGCTGCATGATAAGGCTCTCGGTGTTCGGTGTAAGGCTCGGAGACCGAGGAAGCAAAGAGTGATGGGTAGACTTATCGGTTGGGAAATAGTATACAGAAGGCGTGGGGGAGGGGGACTAGGCTGATTAGCGAGTGGACAAGAATTGATGGCTGGAGCTATGAATCCTAATATGATTTTCATATTAATTGTCGCTAATCAGAAAAGTACTACTGCTCTTGACACACGCCCCCTCTGTATGTAGGAGGGAGTTGTGTCATTGACTCATTGCATAAGGGAAGTCAATGTGCAGGTATAAGGCGAGCCGTGAAACAAGAAAAGGGTATCGACAGCATCCACTCATCACTCTCTACCACGTACAAAAATGGCTAGAAATGTACTTCGTATTTGAACTGGCTAAAGAATTATCAACCTCGCTAGTAGTAGACTTCAAAGTCATAGTCACCGCTACCGTCCACCGCTAGACGCCTCGATAGCACTACTGTATTCCCATAACCAACTATGGAGTACAAACTCGTATAGCACGCCTCTCGCAACATGAACCCCATTCGAATCTCCAAATCCTAAGAGATATGTATTATTATTCGTCTAGAAACATCACATCACAAAACCCAGTTAAGACCCAAAATTCCTTGTAGCCGTGCCCTTCGCTACGCTGCGACCCACCCATCCGCTCCCGCGTATGGGTGCGCCACGTATTCTTCATAACCACGCTTTCTTCATAGATTTTCGAATACACCACATAATCCGCCATTCCAACTACCCAATATACCTAAATATGCCAATTTTGATGAAGATCGCATAGCTAAAGCCCTCGTAGCCGCGATTAGCTAAAAAAAACTAAATATCGCGAAAATTACGCGCGAATTCGACGTAAATTATGCTACCCTTACTAGTCGCGTTAAAAAGGCTAAATCGCCTACTATACTAAAGAATTTATATCGGAATACCCTCCGAGTATACTAGGAGAAAGCCTTAATTAAATAGATAGCCTAAATATATAGCTAGAACCTTCCCCCTACTATAGCGATTATATAATTATAGGCGAATCGCGCGCTCGCCTAATCGGGTAAGCCGGATTAGTAAGTTAGTAAGATATAGGTATATCGCTTTATAGAGTATCTTCTAGAGCACCTAAACCTCGCCCTAGTTAAGCAGAAGACTAAGGAATTAAGGCGAATTTAAGCTAAAGATATAGGTTTCCTTATATATTAGTATAATTAGCTTAGGAAGCTCCTATATAGTATACTTACCTAGCTAGTATATAACTTCGATAAATATAGCTTCTAACCTAGCTAAGGATAAGTAAGGAACGTACTCGGTAATCGCTCGAGATTATCTTACCCTAATCTTACTAAAGCTAAGCGAGGCGAGACTATTACTATAATTAAGTATATTAGCGCTAATAGCTAGCTAATAGACCTACTCTTTATATTTAAAAGTAGCAGGAAAAACTTTATAGAGGCTTAGTTTAATAGTAGTAAGAATCTTCCTTATAATACTAGTACTATAATATCACTAAACGGCTAGATTTCTAATAAATTAGCCCTTTCTTAGCTAGGCTATTTTATTAATACTACTACTACTACCGACTAATTAAAAATAGGCAAAAAGCGATACCTAATATTTGATAGGTATAGCGTATATCTTACTCTCGAATTTCTATAGAAATATAAGGATAATTTAATTATACTATTCGTATTCCTACTATATTTAACTTACCTATATTAACCGCTCGATAGGAAGCCCTTTTTAAATTATAAGTAGTAATTCCGGCTTATAAATAATAAGCTATTATTTTAGGGTAGCTAACTATATAGGAAATCGGATTTCCTATAGATTATTATACTAATTCGCGCGAAGACCTTTAATTAGCGAATTATCCGCGAATCCTTTAAGGATTATAGTATTTAGCTAGTCGATAGGAGGAAGATTATTAATAATCTTATAAATAAGCTAGTGATTCCTAATATTATCGTACTAGATCTTTACTTATTTAGCTCTTCTATACTATCTCTACCTCCGAATATCCTATCTTCTAGCGTTAAAAATAGCCCTCCTAGTACTATTAAAGCGCTCGAGAAGAATTAAGCGAAGATAATTAAAGATCTTACTTCTATTTTAGAGAAGACCCGGCGGAATCTTATTAGGAATTTTAAGTACTAGCAGGAGAAGCTTAAGGAGCTTACTATAATATAGGATTTAATTTAACGGATTAGGTCTATATAGGCCCCCTAACGTTAAGTATATACTAAGCGGTAAGTTAAACTACTTAGCTAGGATAGTATACTAAAGCCTCGAGATACGAATCGGTTAATTCGATAGAGGAAGAAGAAGGAGATAGCTACGGATAAGAAGAAGCTTACTAAAGAGATCTAAAGGGTATATAGTATTAAACCTACTAAGCGGAGCTAGGAGAGTATTTAAAGGGTAATTAATAGTAGGAATAAGGTATAGGAGAAAGGAGAGCTATTCTACTATAATTTTTAGTGGATTTTTAGCTATTTTAGTTAATTAATCGTATAGTGTATTCGAAAATCTATGAAGAAAGCGTGGTTATAAAGAATACGTGGCGCACCCATACGCGGGAGCGGATGGGTGGGTCGCAGCGTAGCGAAGGGCACGGCTATGCCCCGATCGGGAAAACGCATGGCTCGTCTTGCTTTGCAGCCCCCTCGCACCTCTCCACCAATCATGATGCACGTAGGGGTCCTCCACAACTGCTACAAACCTGCAATCAGCAACTGATGGCGGATAGAGTCCGGCCCCACTTGCGCTAGGTGTCAATCGGGTAAGACGCGCCACATTTGGGGGTTTCTTTTCTAATTTTTTTTTTCTTTTGGCCCCCCGCGCGCGCGGGATTGGGTGGATTTAGACTCTCGGGCGAGTCGGGCTCGCCGCTTGTTCCCTTTGTCTCGAGTAGGAAAGAGAAGGGTCTCTTCCTATTTGATTGTTAAGAGGGAGAAGCCAGGTGTATGTCTTCGTACTTAGTGGAGTATACGTATGTGATAGTACTCAATAGTACGAGCCTACGAGGGGGAATATCCATCCAAAGTATACCGCGAGTCCGCGACTGCAGAAGGTTCAGAAGGTTCAGAATGTTCAGAATAATAATGTTCGACCAGGTTCAAACGCAACCCGCAAAAAGTGGGCCCTCCAATGATCATCCTCCATTCTCATTGTGCATTAATAAGGGTTCATAATTATGTCATTGGGGACCGCTAGCCCGGTGCACCTGTACCCTGCATTTACCAATTCGGGCCATCTGGTGCTTGTCTCTTGTCTTTGGTGGCCGCTCTTACTTGCAGGTCTTGAATTCATTATTCTGATGTATATTTTTGATTCTGATTCATACTATTTTCCCCATCTTAGTAGGAAGCCCTTGAATAATTCATTCCTTACTCCACTCTCTCCAGCTCCGGATTATCCGCCCTGGAGAGATGTACTGCAGGATGACTGATGATTAGTCTATGGGAGTGTGCTGTACGGAGTACTCAGTACATACATGTATAGTATTCTCAACAAGTAAATGCCCCACTACTAGCCACCAGGGGGGCCGCAATCAAAGGCGATCTTTCCTTCTTTCCTATCGTGGTAGATAGCCCGAGGTCCATAATTATTATTGATCACTTATTATTATAAGCAGTTCATCGATTCTTAACACTCCTTTCTGTCCATTTCTTCTATAGATCCAACCACATCACCGGCTAACCCCAAAGCTCGGGGCTCCTCACAACAAACCTAAAAGACCTAAAAGTCTATAACTAACCACTTGATCTTCCCTTTCTTACTCTGTTTCTGTCCTCGATCTACTTGAATCGTCGGTCTGAAACGTCCGCCCCTCTCTCATCTGTTCCCCGTCTTTTCCCCTCCTCGTCCCACCACGCTATCACCATATGCCATCCTGGTCGAATAAGCGACCCCGACAGGGTAGTCTGCATCGTGAACCCCAGGTACGTGTCCATTCTCCCCGGTTCATCCGAGAAGCAAAGTATCCCGAAAAAAAGAGAAAAAGAGAAGAAAAAGGCCGCTCTAAAAGTGGAATACCCCCTCTCAGCCTTGCAAGCTAGCGGGCTCTCGGGATGTCCAGATGGGATAACGAGGAGAAAGCAGCTTCGGTCCCGTGCGGTTCCGTGGCGCCCAAAGCTCCCTGCAGGGCCCCTCCTCTTTCTCTCTTTAGTCCCTTCACGAGGCACATTGTTTCCTTGGATTCCTGCTGACGCCCGCTTCTAGTACTCTCAAGCGAGCTGCCCGCATTGTCTGGACTACAAGATGGTCAGTCGGTATTCGCCGCACCCTCGCCTGACGCGGTTGGATACCAAGCCTCGCTCGACATCGTCTATCTCCAGCGTCTCGTCAACAGATATGTCTGACGTTTCTGTCTCTCCGCCACCATCAACAGCAGCAGCGATGACCGATCTGGTGGCCCCGTCAGATCGATCGGGGCCTAAAGAGGAGGGATCGTCGCTGACTGCAGTGACTCGGTTCCCACCCAAAATGGAGGAGTCACTGCATTTGCAGGATCTGGAGTTGATGATGCATTGGTGTACAACGACGTATCGCTCAATGGCCCGTGATCGTGCAGCCGAGGCGCTGTGGCAGATGGCCATTCCTCAATTATCCTTGCGGTTTCCCGCCCTGCGACATGGTCTATTAGCTCTGTCGGCATTGCAACTAGCTCGGGATAGCTCAAGTCCCGAGCGAAAATGGCGGTATTTGGTCTCGGCGCGTGAGCATCAAAGTCATGCCCTAGCGGGTGTTCAATTCGAAAACGCAGAGAACCTCACCACGGCGCAATGTAATGCGGCGTTTGCGCTATGCTGTGTATTGGTGGTCTTCCCATTTGCGTATTGTCTGATTGATGACTCCGACGTGGAAGATGAAGACGAGCGGCCCGAGGTGTTGGATGAATTTCTGGAAGTCTTTGAACTCACACGCTGGCTCGTGGGAGCAATGACACTCACCATGGACAGAGTCGCCGACGGCGAGCTAACCCCGCTTGTACGACCGGAACCAACCCGGCCAATGATGCCGGACATGTCTCACTTGGTCATTCTGGCATTGAGGAGGCGCAATGCGGTGGAAGCCGAGCGAGATCCCTCCCATGAGAAGGATGTATATGAGCAGGCCCTCGAGCATCTACGATACTGCCTGGAAAAGCTCATGCGCGGAGGTGAACCCAAGGATTTTGCTTTCTGCTGGGCATTCCGCATCCCCGTGCGATTCCAAGATTTGGTTCGGGAGAGGGAGCCATTCGCTTTGGTTATCCTGGCTCATTACGCTGTGGTGCTGCATCATTTGCACGAGTCCTGGTGGATGGGAAATTGGGGAGCCCGCATCCTCAATGAGATTGTCGACTATTTGGACCCTGAGTGGCGGGAGTTGATTTGCTGGCCCATCGACGCGACGGGGTGCTTGTTGCCAGAGGTATGAAGCACTCTGGTCCATTTAGAGCTGCCTAGGCACAGGGGCATGTCGAACATGTCCGGTGGGCACATCAGCACCGCCCGATTTCCAGAGCGTCGCGAGGGAGTTGTTGATCAATGACCTCGGTACGCTTCCCTGGATGACTACCGGAATTGCCGAGGAAAGATGTACCTCGAAGGGCAGGTCAGGACCTCAAGCGGCTGACGAGAGTGAAGGTCGTGTCCCCTGGAGGAACCACCAAGTAATAATAGGCTGCGACCGATCATGGCCAGCCCTTGCATTCACATTCACATTTGCATTCGCGCCCGACGGAGCAGAAACCAGGGATTGCGACCATTGTCTATAACGAATCATGAGAGCATGTCATTAGGATAGAAGAATCCGCTATCGAGAGAGGGGGGAGAGAGAATATGGCTTCTTCTGCACCGAAGTGCTGTGCGCCAAGGGAATAGAACTAGAATTGAAGTCCAAAAGAAATCTCAAGAAACTAAAAAAAAGAGCAAAGACCCAGTACCCAGAAGCCCAAAACTCCCCGGAAATAACACCGAGCGCCAGTCTTTGATGGACGATACCTCGGATGGACTCGTGGCCCCAGCCGCCTGTGCGGGAGTCTAGTAAGGCCGTGCAGTAGCGCCAGATAGAAAGATAGGCCCAACCAGGAGGAAGAGATAAGAAAGAATGAAACGTGAAAAAGCAAAAAGCACCAGATGATAAGATAACCACGCACCCCCGCATTGCAAAGAACGTCTTTGGCAACTTTGTCAACTGCACCTGTTGTCTCCCGCAGCGTTTGAGGCCATGCGGGACATACTGTGAGGTCTTCGGTCTGCTCTCGGGCAGTAGGATCGCATGATGAGTAGCTGACCCGATCGGCATGTGTCTTGCGGGGGATCAAGGTCACTATCACTGATGAAGTAATCGTTCTAGGAAGATGGCGAATCTCGGCGCGTCTCCTGTCGCTTGAGCTCGATCTCCTTCATGCGATCCTTGGACTGTGTGCGTACCCGGATCAGCTCGGCCTCCTTCTGACGGGCGTGTTCTTCCTCCTCCGGCGTGGGAATATAGGCATTGGCGGCGCCACCTAGAGAATGCATTCGTGTCAGCGACTTCAGCCGATATACCACCGTCTGCTCTCTCCAACGTTGGGAATAACACATCGCATACCTCGGCCCGTATGGTGGGGGTACTGTTCCGCGCGCAGCGGCGGCGACTCAACATCCTGACTCTCGCGCGCGATCTCTGGACGCTCCGGATCATTCTGGACCATATTCCCGGATCCTCCGCGACCAGTGGTATAGACATCTTGCTTGATCGTCGGCGTAACGAGGTCCTTGGGTGTTGTGGGGGTTGTGGATTTCGGTGGAGGGGCGATGTTGCCTGCATTGAGGAGTGCTGGTCAGCGGCCAGTCATGAGAAAGAGTTGCTGGATCTGGATGTCGTACCGGCGCCTCCCCGGCCATACGAGATATTTCGGGAGGAATTGGGACCACTCATGGCGAGAGCAGATGGGATTTGGGGATGTTGCGCTCGTTGGGAAATATGAAAGCTTCCAATAATAATGTGAAGCGGGGAGTGCGGCAGATTCTGTTGCCGCTTGCCGATCACGCGGTCGGTCTGATACTTCGAGGGAGGAAAGAAGGTGAACAGTCCAAGTTTCTGTCTGGGGAAGGAAGATTGGAATACGCGGGGGTGATTGTCAGGGGGAAAAGAAAGTTTGTCTTCTTTTTCATTCACTTATTTCCCTCTTTCCATCTTTTTTTGTCTCGTGGGGAACTGAAATCTTTTCCGCGCCAAGCAGGATGAGGTCATGGGACCGGCCGCATCGGGAATTTGTGTCCTCTCGAACTGAACTAACCGGCAGTTCTGAGATCTGAACAGCTCATAACTAACAGCCGAAGAGGTAGCCCCTTTCGAATATGATACATGGCCTTTGAATGTCCATTCCTCCGCGGATCCTTCACAACGAGTGACATCCAGCGAGCCAGAGTACTCGACATTGCAGACAAGGATCTGTGGAGTACATCGGTAAAATCGTTGTAAAAGGGAAGCATTGATTAATTGAGATATCTAAACTAAGAATGCAACGCTACAAATCACACGAACAAAGATAAAAGACAAGAGATAAACATAAGCCAATGGATATCATGTTCGCCATGCCCCAAACTCCAATGGAAGCCAAACAGATTCAAATCAAACAAGATCATACACCGCGGACAGAACCAAAAAAACCAGTCAAACAAATGCTAACTCGCCACTACTGGCAACCGGAAGCCCACGAGAGCTGCCGATTTGGAGAGGAGGCGGGGGCTCAAGGTCCATATTGCACGATTGGTTCTCCTTACCAGCAGCAGCCTTTCGCGGACTAGCTTTGCGAGACAGATGCTCTTCGAGATCAGACACCATTGACGAGCTCTGTGGGATACCCGAGTCGGTGTCCGCCCGTAGTTGTTGGGGTGGTTTGGGGTGAGATCCCGATTCTAGACGCCGAGCACTGCTGAGACTGTTCTCACTCCAGAAGCGTGGAAGAGGAGAGATGACACCGCGGTAGTCCTGTGCCAGACTCAATTGGCTCTGGCTTTTACCACCGCCCTCTGCGAGAGGAAACAGTCCCGGTGGTGGCTGTAGAGGCTGGTATTGAGATATCCGGTTTTCGTCGCCATACTCGGACACGGACATGGCTGTGGAATAAGGACGGCCTTGAATGGATTGGCGGTATTCGTCGCTGAAGGTAGAAACGGAGACGGTATCAGCACGGCTGCGCTGACTGCGGGCTCGTTCAAGGGCCCGGAGTCCGGAAGATGTGCGGCGGCTGATTTGAGCAGAGAAGAGCGGGTTCGACGAGTTGCGGTGCTTGGCCCGGCTGTGAACAAATGCCTCGAGGGAATCCGCCTCGGAGATGGTCGACTCATCTGGCTCCACGGCCCTCAGTGTGACGCGTTTCGAGTTCTCGGGAATACTCTCGGCGATGCTATGTCTAGCACGAGCAGCGGCAGGGGGAGGTCGGGGGAACAAAGGGGTGATGTTTCCAAGGCTGCTGTCATCGCTCATAAACGAAGCATTGGTGTTTTGCCATGACATACGCACGAAGCCGTGTCCTGGAGGCCCGAAGCCACCGGCACCGTGTCCAGCGCCACTCATTCTCACAGGCAGGCCCGAGGCGACGGTTGAAATTCCACTGGAACGTTTCGAGTATCGCTTTGAGCGAGATGACTGGATAGACTCGCGCTTCATGGCCCGTGGTTGAATAGTCTTGAGCGGTTCTCGGCGGGAACGGTTGCTAGTCCGACGGCGTACACCGGGACTCGCAGAGAATGACAGACGTTGATTCTGCTTTCTGGTGGGCGACTTGTTGACCGGCTTGTCCTCTTCGATGATCGAGTCTCGGAAGGGCACGAATGCGCTGCGCTTGGGTGAACGGGGTGGCGGGCTAGGCTCTGGAATCGCCATCATGGTGTCTTCGGGTTTGTCAAATGATGCCACGTTCCAAGTAGGGCCAAGTTCAAGCTTGGGGAGATCGGATGCAGGTGAAATTGGGCTCATCCAGTCATCGGAGTTGTCATCCTGCGAAGGCCTTCCAGTAGCACCCGGTTGGCAATTGGGGAGGTCTGGCCGTGCAGGTCGAGGAGGAGGAACCTTGCCTTCCGATGGCTCTTGTCCATCCTCCACCGTCGTCGACTTTCTCCGACGACGCCAGCAGCAGAAGAGGATAATACTGCTTAGAATGACCGCCAGCGGAATGATTATGGAAATCGCGATGATTCCAGCCTTTTGGTGCGAAGGGCTAGAAGAATCCGAGGAGTCAGAACCTCCTGAATGAGTCTCAGACGGCTCAAGAACATCGATATCGAAGTCCTGTCGATTCTCAGTCGACCCTTGAGATGCCGTTAAATGAATGGTAAATGTCTGTGGCTGTATATCTGATGGAACGTGTCCAGAGAGTGTCTTGTTGGCAGAAGTATAGGTAAGCCATGGAAGATCATCGCCAAGATTGACGTCAAGTTTCACCGAATCATCAGTCAATATGGACTGGTTGAATACGAATGAAAAGTCCTCGCCGATGGTTGCTTCGCAGCCTTGAACAGTCTCTAGGAAAAGCTCCAGAAACTCCAGACGAACCATAAGTTTCGCCTCATCGTGATAGGTATCCGTCACGGTGATCGTGATGTTCTGGTTGACAGCATTTTTGGGCGGGGTGCCAATAAGAGAAATCGAATGCTTGTCTAGGCTCAACCAATCTGGAAGTTCCGCGTCAATCGTGGTCAAGCCCTTGCTCGAGATCGGCGAGCTGTCCATGGTAATGAAGCTTTCGAAGCCAGGGCTATTAAACGTTTCACCTCTCGTGAGGTTGAAAGTTTGCACGGTCTCATTAAATGCTAGGATATGCGGTCCGATGGAGAGCTGAAAAGTCTGGTTCACAGCGCTAAATCCTGCCACGTCTGAGGCAACCAGCTGGAAGGTAAACTCCTGGGAACCAGATCCTGGAAAGGCCGGGGTATTTCCTGCGAACTTGAGCGTTGACGGATCAAAGCCGATCCATGAAGGCAGTGGAGCATTATTAGGCGACGTTCCGTAGTAGATCGTTGACGGGTGGGTATTGTGAAAGGTACTCGGGTCGAATTCGATAGAGAAAGGCTGGCCAGGGTGTATATACAGCGTTGCGGGATAGGAAACAGGACCTACGGTCTGCAGTTGTGATACAAGAGATGTACCCACTGTCGGACCTTGGTCTGATGTGACGATCAGAGTGACATCCATGCTGTCAGATTCCGATCCATTTGACGCGACAAGTTTGAATGTTTTCGAGCCGCTGTCCTTTGAATCTGGGGTTCCTGAGAGGGTGCGGCTGGAGCTGTCGACTTCGAGCCATGATGGTGCGTTTTTCAGTGAATACTTGGTATCAGAATCGGTGTTGGAAAAGGTGCTGTCGGCAAACACGAATCTAAACGGTTGAGAGACTCGTGCGACGGGTGGTAGTTGTGAGTTGACAGGGTAATTGGCGGCTAGAGCTGCGGCATGAACTACAGCCGCTAACGCCAGCGTGATAACAAGAAAGAGAGCCATCGCTGGTCGACTAAATCCAGATCAGGTCTGGAGACTGTGTATCTTGTAGAGAACACAGCTAGCACGACCAAGCTGGATCAGGATGGGAACTCGACGACGGCACACCACGAAACCTCAATCAGACGGTTGAATAGTTGGAAAAGACGACCAGAGTGAATTGAAGGAGAGAGAAAGACCAAGATGAGGAGGTGGCTCGTCCATGATCTCTTTCCAGGACTCCGCTCCCTGGCACTTGTGCCAAAGGGACAAGGAGTCATTCAAGGCGTGCCCTGTAGTGAAAGCCATGCCTGGATATGCTGAACGTCACTGAAGTATGTAGCAGAGTGACAGCCGAGAATGAGAGAGAGGGGGAGCGCGTCGGAGTTCAGATCCAAGCTCACGTTTCGCCGGAGCGGAGCCCCAGTCCTAAGCAAGGGATGTCCCATGCTCCTTCGGCAGCCAAGGAGCATCGGATATGCCCAACCACATCGATGCTTTCTGGCCCCTCGTAACATTTCTAGGGACAAGGGTCCAATTAAATTGGGCAGGCAATGTCCCTTTGGGGAAGAAGAAAAATAGGCCGGCCCCATACTCGTATGAGGCCGTCGGATAGCCACAGGTGGCCTCTTTTGCTTCACCCGTCACGTTCTAAATCAAGGACCATTTTGATGCCCGTTCGTCCAGGGGCGTAGTAGTCAGGGATCACTTCACGCTCCTCGAATCCACATCGGCGATACAGAGCCCGCGCAGGCTCCCTGGCCTGGTCCACCCATAGCTGTATGTACTGGCAGCCCTCCTTTCGCAGGCGCTCTTGAATGAAGGACATGAGCTGTTGACCGACGCCCTGGCGGCGATAAGACTCGATCACGCAGACCTTGTGCAAGAGGGCGACGCCCTTCTGGCGCACGTACACTGCATAGGCCACGAGATCGGGTCGCGTAGTATCCTCGTTGACGCGGGTCGAGTACAGAACCCGCGTGTTGGGCTTTTTCCTCCATAGTTCCTCCCCGAACGCGAACGCCTCATTGGTTGGAAATGTCTTTTTCTCGACGCGTGAAATCTGGGCGAGAATCTCCAACGCTTCGTTCCTCTTTAAGGAATGAATGTCCGAATGGACCAGTGTGGGGGACATTCTTCCGTTCCACGCGCCGTGATGATCACGAATGTGATCCCAGGTTGTCGAACAAGGTTGTGATACAAACTGGTTTTTCGTTGCAATGGCTAGCTCTTTGACCTTGCCAACGTCGTCGATCTGAGTGAGGGCTTGGAAACTTGAACTGTGGAGTGCTGATTGTCAAGATTTTGTTTGCGGAGATGATATATTTGCCGCCGCATATTTCAGGCATCAAAAAAGCCTCCTCTTGAGAGCTCAGAGTAGGGCTTCACTGACAGTTCAGGTGGCTATGGAGAAACTCTTCCTTTAGATGGTGACTATTTAATACCGCTCATACTTTAGCCCTTTATGGATATTCTCTTTCTACTTGAATCCTGTTTACTCGTATAAATAAAAGAATATTGGGTATTCAATGCTTGAGGCCCTCCCACAGCAGACTCTCACAGGAGACCATTTGCATCGAAGACCGTCAGAATGCCATCAAAACGTCATCAAGGCTTGCTAATGGACAATACCAGCTCAGCAGTCACAATTATATGTCCACATGTGTCCTGCAGCTCGTCCTACTACACCCGTATCTTCATCTCATCGCGAGTATTCTCAAGAAACGACAACACACCATAGTCTTCCTCAAAGGTAGTTTCCTTTCGAAAAGCGCGACCCGTAATCGCTGGCTTTGTTGACCATTTCCCGTCGCTGCGCACTTGAAATCTTTGACCCGACGGCCATATCCTTCTCTCGATCAAATGCACGCGCACTCGGATCATCTTCCTCCTCCTTTCGAGCAGGTCGCTCTTTCTCGAGGCGGGTGTTTTTCCCCGTTTGATCCTATAGAAGGTTTGATTAGCACATAAGATTTCAAGAAAGCCCGCAAAGCCATGCGAACCACTGTCCCAAGGCAAGACCTACATTGAATTTCTTGATCTTTTCTTCCATCGCCTTGTTTCGTGTCGCATCTTTCGTGTTCGAAGTACGTTGCTCTGCGCGATTTGGAGCAGCACCAACGCCCATCACTTCATCCTGTAGTCGACGCATCCTCTCCTCTGGTGTCTCAACCCATTTCGCATCCACCTGCTTCGAACCAGGCGCACGAGCAGATTTTCCAGTCTGGAATTTCCGATTGCGAAGTTGTGTCGGATCGATTTTTGAAGCCCAGTCGCTCGAGCTGGGCGGTAGAAGCATCCATTCGTCGCGCTGGCTCTCCTTTTTCTGGGCTTCTGATATTTGGGGAGCAGACTGGACGGTTGTGTGTTGAGTGGGCTGGGCACCGCCTAGTGATGGTGGCAGGCCGGGTCCGAAGTCGTCGTCGCTGTCGCTCTCGCTCTCGCTGCCGGAATGGGAGGCTTTGTCGTTGCTATCGTGGGCATCTGAGGGCTGTGGTGGGGGCAATGACGGGCCGATTACCCTTTTCTTGAGGGATGGCTCATTGCCGTCGGCCTCGGCATCGAGCTTGCGTTTCTCGGTGGGCTCCATCGTGGCGCATTTGAGTAGATGGATAGTCGTTTGGGGAGGAGTCGAGGACGGTCGGCAGAAAAGAAAAGCGCGATAAGATACGCTCATCGTCGATATGGGGTTGATGTCATTGCGCCTGACCGCCTGCCTGCCATAGCTATCAACAGTAATCTATACATGACTTCACGCAGACTACAAGATGGATTTAACTGCTATTGTTGCTAATAAACTCCTCATGGTTGAAATTTTGTTCCTCTCTTCATCCTCGTGGGGGTTATCCCATCTTTTGTACATCCGATGCTTGATATCTCGTTTCCCATCTATGAATGCCTCCAGGGCCCGATCTACAGAGATGACTAAGCCATAAATCTTTCCCTTCAAACGAACCCCACCAGGATCAAAAAGTGTTGGAGCATTCACCTGCGAACAGCTACGGATCCTCGCCTTGTCGATACTTCAATCTCCTCCGGCCCGCCATGGTCTACTATTTCACATCCAACGTGGTCTCCCCCTCCGCGTACATCTACGTCGGCAAGGACAAGTTTGAGAGTACGCCATCGATGAAACTGGTTCCTGGCAGAATTGGTTCCTGACACTTTCACTAGATGAGGATCTGATCAAGTTTGGATTGGACCATGATGTCTGGTAGGCGCGCCTGTAGGAACATCCATTGAATTGGTGGCTAACAGTGCTCTACAACAGGGTCGGTCTCCATGCTCCTGGTTTTACAATATCGCTCCCAAATTACTGATACACGCCAACACAGTTCCACGTTGATAACCTATCGAGTGCTCACGTCTACCTGCGTCTCCGCGACGGCGAGACATGGGACAACATCCCCGAGCCCCTCCTCGAAGACTGCGCTCAACTGACAAAAGCGAACTCGATCGACGGTCCGTCCCCGATTACCTCTTCCAAACACCAGCAAACCGCAGGAGACTAACCCAGTTGCACAGGAAACAAAAAGGATAACATCACCATCATCTACACACCATGGTCCAACCTCCAAAAAGACGGCTCCATGGCCACAGGCCAAGTCTCCTTCCACAACCAAAAGCTCGTCAAAAAAGTCCTAGTCCGAGCCCGCGAGAACCCCATCGTCAACCGCCTAAACAAGACCCGCGTCGAGAAATTCCCCGATCTCCGGGCCGAAAAGGAAGAATTCCTCAAGAAGAAGCGCCATGATGAGCGCAAGATGCGCGAGCAGCAGCAAAATCGGGATAAGCAGGAGAAGCGTGAGCGTGAGCAGCTCAAGTGGCAGAAGGACCACGCGTATGACGATATGTTTAGTCCCGAGAATATGGAGGCTAGCAGCAACCAGGACCGCGATGCGGATTTCTTGGACGATTTTATGTGATGACGAATCGATCTCGCATTTGGAATTCGCTTCTACGACGATAGCACATGAAGATATGAACCCCGTTTCCCTCAATTCGACCACCTCTAGGTAAAAAGTATGTAGATATGAAACACATTGACAAGCACATTTCCAACACCATCATTTCCATCCATCAACAATCACTCAGCCCAGATCACACTGCTCAGTCCCTCGGCAGCGCCCACCTTTCCGGGCTCTCCAACCTGCAACACAGCAATCTCCTCGCCCAGATTACCAGTTTTCCGGTCTCTGCGCACAATTGCCACGGTCGACGTGGCCTGATTCCCAATAGCAACCAGATCACCGGCCCGGTTGATCGTGAACGTCCGCGGCACCTTGCCATACGAGGAAGTCTTATTCCGGAGCATCACGGCTCCAGTGCGCGGCGACCGATCCAGTGTGACGATGCTATCGTTCGGGGCGAAGCCTTGATCAGTGCGAACGGAGACGTAGAGTGCATTCCCGATCATCCGGATCTCAGCCGGGGTTGCGCCCTTGGGCATCGTGCTGTTGGTATATGGCACCATGGTCTGGGTCTTTTGGAAGGAGAGACATCCCGATCGGGCATAGGCCACGTCGAAAACGTTCACCGTGCCACCAAGCTCGTTTGCCAGGTACATCATCGTCTTACCGACGGCTGCAACCTGGCGCGAGTGCTCGGGCCGGCCGTCCTGGCTTCCGGTGGATTGTGTGTCGTTGTTTGTCCCATCGGTCCAGAATACACCGTGGCGAGGACCGCTGCCGAACGTCATGTTCACCGGCGGGCATTGCTGTAGCTTGCCGGATCCGCTGTCGATCGAGTAGACGCGGAGCAGGTCAGCGCCCAGATCGGGACTGACAACGAAGGAGCCGGTCGGGTCGAGGAAGACCTCGTGCGGGTGAGGTGCATCCTGCTGCGCGACGGCACCCGGGTGGGTCATGTTGAAGTGGAATTCCTGGACGGCGGGCTCATTGTCGCGTAGAGGGAGAGCAAAGGTTGAGATAGCAGAGCCCTCACTGTGGATTTGTTAGTTTGATCTTCAAATATATCTTCCCATGCCGTTGTATAGCATATAATCCTCCCATGATCAAAGTAATCGAGGAAGAACTTACTAATGAGCAATGGCAAGATATTTCCCACCCTTCCCACCCTCATAAATAACACTATTCACACCACCACCAACGGTATTCGTCTTTGCAATCTGATGCAATTTCCCATCCTTTCTAGCATGATACGCCCACAAGGAGCCATGCGTACTCGGATCCGCCGTGCCATCCTCGTCAGAACAGTACACAGTGCGCGTCTCCGAGTCAAAGGTTAACCAGCTCGGCATGGAGCCGCAGGTCTTGGCCGTGTCGGCGAGGGACAGATTATGGCCATTGAAGGAGAGTGTGTAGACATTGCCGTTGTAGTGGGTGGCCCAGAGACGGGCGGATGAGCGTGGGGGTGTCTGTTGCAGGGATGCGGTTGTGAGGGTGAGGAGAGACAGTAGGGGCGCGTGTGTGAGACGCATTGTGGTGGTAGGTGAACTGGGATGGTGACCCAGTAGTCAATGGGGATATAGATATGCTTTTAGGGGATTTAAATCATTCACAGACGCGTAATGAAGACGCACTTTATGGTAATAGTGTGTTGGAGACGGGGAACACCGAGTAGAAGTAGAGATTCGGGTAGATGGAAGCCTACGGTGGACAAGCTCATTTAGCACAACACGCGGGATCCTCGGCTGCAACCCTGATAAATTCTCCAGGGTCCCAGGCACGATCAACATGGTCCGACATCATGCCCAATGACGAGTGCTTCGGCCGTGTTTCGTGGATTATTGGAATGGATCGACGTGGGGGTTTACTCAAGTCAGTGTTCCAGGGTGGAGTCTGCATGGGAGGGGGTTGGGAACTTGGGAACTCAAGAGTCAAGGGGGGGAGAGAACGGGATGACAATAGTGTTATTTATTAAGGGTGCTCTCTAAGTTATTGTCAATTGTCAACTAGAATAGCGAGATCCATCTTGGATCCTATTCGGAGTCATGGATGGACGAAATTGTGATTTGTTTTTGTAGTAAGAAAAGAGTCCGGAGTATACTCGGTTGCCCCCACTACGGACAATTAACGGGGGAGCTTCACTGCTACCTCGGACTTGCCACTTCTGCAGAAGACAGTACGGAGTACCATTGGTAGGTTTCGAATTATGACACCCGGTGTGTTGATAATAAACATGGAATGGTCATACACCGATGACCTTCTTCTGATCAGGGCTGTACTTTAGTTAGGAATACCTACTCTAGACTTTAGTATATCAGGTACGGAGTACTCCGTACTCAATGCCCATTGAAAAGGTCAGGTGGACCCCCAAACAACTCTGCAGAACGGGAGATCGGCTCCACGGAACCTCCGTGCACTCTTCTGCTTGACCGAGATATATATATCCAGTTAACCTACCCATAGTTGGATTAAGACTGCTATAGACCTCAGATCTACAAGACGTGGTCAAAATACGTAGCCGATCGGATAGGTTCATGCCCCGAAAAAAACAAGATATCGAACATCATAAACCCGGCTTAGTCCACCGTCAAAAGCTGCTCGGTGAACCCTCCAATCTGCCGCGCAGTATCATGAAGATGAATCTCCAAAATCCAATGCCTCTTAAACCCATCCGGCCCAACACAATTCATAGTCTTGTCATTGCCCTTGGTGATATACAAACTCGTCTTATCCTTCGGAATCCGTTCATGCGGAAAATCCCCAACAATATGCCCAGCAATATGAGCCCCAAACTCGAACCCATGCTCCCGCGCCACACCACACGAGATATCGTATAACTCCTCGCCTGTCATATCAGGATTCTCGCGAAACTTCGCCTTGACAATTTCCCAGATTGGCTGCAGCGCATCCCGCAATTTCTTCTTGTGCGGGTCCTCGCCCAACACGAATGTGCGGCCAAAATCGGCTTCCCATTCTTCGAAGACGGGGCCCAGATCCACGATGAGGATATCGTCTTCTTGGATGATTCGATCGGGCGGATTGTCGGCGTAGGGTGCCAGGGTGTTTGGGCCACTTCGAACAACGCGTTTATGCCAATGGGTTCGGACGCCGTAGCGTTCGGCGCCTAGTTTGTGAATTTCATCGGATAATGCCTTTTCGCTGATGCCGGGACGGACGAGACTTGTTTCGATTTCTTTGAACAATAGGATGGCTTTGTTTTGGGCATCTTGCAGGAATGCTGCGCGCTCAGCTTCTTTTGCTTCCATTATGCTGGGATTATTTTGAGAGGAATAATGAAAATGATGAGAGGATGAGTGAATGTGAAATCAGCGGGGGAAGCGTCGTCATCTCGGCTGACCAATTGAGGGGGATGCGATGGTAAACATCGAAACACCCCGCTGGGGGGTTATTCTGACTCATTTGTTGGAGAAGTGGGGGAACACTATGGTAATAATTATCAGCCTTGGCTGTCGATGATGGGTCAGCAAAGTCCTGCTGAAATTGGCTTTCAGCTAGTTGAGTTGCTTTCTCGTATCTGCCATGGATGTGATGTCTACTACTTCCCTCTGCTCGGATTGTGTTGTTCCACCACCATCAAATATTCGGTATATTGAGGTCTCCTTGGAGTCTACAAATGTACCTTCGAGGCATTTCAAGAATATTTACCAATGCAGCATTTCAACGGGCGAAAGGAAGCATAAATAGAAATCCATAGTCACAGCATAATCAACTCCTCCCATCTATCATAAACCAAATCCGGCCAACTTCCAAACCAAAACAAGCCCCACAAGCTCCACGAGATTCATTCACAAATACACATAACAAAAAGGCCCAGCAGTCGTACTCATAAGATCCCTCATAGCAATCTCCCCCCGTTTAACATACCCAACATTAACCCGCGTATCAAGCGTCGTATTAGGCGAAACCGGCTCATTCAAAAAAGTCCCCGTCCCCGAAATGGCAAACTCCCGATTCACCAAATCCCCATACTGCCACATCCACCAAACCCGATCAATCATAGCATGATGATTCCAAAACCCCGGGTCACCGGGGTTAGCATCCGTGTCACGGCCCGGATCTCCGCCCATTGCTAAATGGCCGCCGCCGTGGATGCCGAGCAGCCCGCTGCCTGGCGCACCTTGGGTGGTTGTCTCGAAGGACCAGATGTCGGCGCTGTTTTGGATTAGGTCCAGGACGGTGCTGTGGTTGTTGTTGTCGTGCAGGATGGAGGTGGTTAGGTCGCGTTTTAGGCAGCGTGGGTTGTAGTCGAGGGGGTTGGTCATTCGGGATACGTTGCCGCCGGGCACATAGAGGAATGAGGGGCCCATGTTTACTGTGTAGTTTATGAAGGGGCCGCTCGTGACACAGCCTCCTCCTGTGCCGGTTGGGAGGATGAGGGGTGGGATGTCGGTGTTGCCGAGGGGGATGCGAAGGTCTGGTTGGTTTGGGATGAAGGCGCCGTTGCCGGATATAGATGTGTCGCTGCCGTCGAAGAGGGGGGAGTTTTCCATGGAGTTCACATCCGAGCCCCAGTTCCAGTAACTGAGTAGAAAATATGTCAATCGAGATGCATTCGAATGTGGATATAAACTAGAAAGTGCAGGACTTACGGGAGATCACCGTTGTAGCCACATTCATTACGCAGAGCTTCTTCGAATGTGTAGATGAAATACCGATGCCATGCCAAGAAGGTGCCCTAAAATTGATGAATATAACTGACTCACTTCTACCATCTAGAGTTCAACTTACCGTTCGGTGAATGTGCCAGGTCTGATTGATATGCGTAGCCAAAAAGTCATCATATCGTGTCTTGGCCCCAGCCGCAAGGGCAGCAGGTGTTTGAGAGGGCAGCCGTTGCAGACACAAGATCGAATCGATATAAGCCCTTCTTTCCCTGTGCGTGAGAGCTCTCCAGTCTCGACGAACTCGGAGGGTTTCCAAGGTACAGCTTCCCCGGTCATGGTTCAAAGAACGATTCTCCAGACCGTAGAGCGTCGAGTCGAGTGCAGATTGAGCCAGTCGATTCATTTGATATGATGCTGTGTCATCAGAGTTGAGTGTGATATTATGTTTTGAAGTCATGGGCATAGCCCAGACCTGTGAGGCCAGACATAGTAAGAAGCTTATGAGAAGAGTATCCATAAAGACGACTCGAATACCGCCTCTGGCGCACATGAATGTCTGATATGTAGAATTTTCAACGCAAGCTCTTCCAGCTTTTACTTCCAGCATTCACAGAACGGAAGATCAAATGGCAAACATGGACTTGAAGTATATGTATACTTGGAAGGCGTCCTCAGCCGAAAACCTTCCACCTTTCACTCGGATCTCCAGCTGAGCGGCTCGTATACCGTCATACCTTTCTAAAACTTCCTTACTGGCTCGGTGGGTTCCAATTTACAATCATATACGAGTCTTACATTAGACCCGTGATACCCTGATGCCTCGTGGCTGAACTTCGCCGCCGGGTCACGCAGGGGTTCGGTTGCTTCCGAGGACGAATGACAGGGTCTAGATGGATCGATGTGTGGCCTGCATCGCATCTGAAGCAGATCAGTCCCTGCAGGGCCCGATCGATTGGGAGGCCTCGATGTAACGTACAGAGAACCTCGGAGCGGATATTCCAAGTTGGGGTGTCTGATACGCTGGTATTGGCTTTGGTCAGCGGCTTCGGATGAGGTTGTTTCATGTGTGGGATGATGGGTGGTAGAAGGCCTGATTGAAGGATATGGTGAGTGTCGAATATTACTCCATAGTACGCCATTGACTCAGATCTGATAGTATCACTTCCGACAATGCTGACGACCTCGAATGGCCAGCCAGTCCACTCTTTCAAGGGTTCTTATTCCTTATTCCAGGCTCATGAGCTTAGTCAAGGTGACCATGAAATGGATGATGGATGACCGCCGGCGCGTTTACTCTTGCTCTGACCGGATGGTTTTGTGCCTATAGAGTGTCAAAAGGGTTGTCTCCGCCTATTACAAGCAACACTGTATCTGGATTGAGTAATTACTGCCGAGGGGCCAAAGTCAATACTTCATAGGTCCCTTTCTATGCCTCTTTCGGCCTCATCGTGTAACTCTAAATATCATATGTCATTTCCACTCATTTCTACACATGTCTATACCATAATGCCATGTACTGCATCCATCCTAGCCAGGCTTCTGCCCTCACTGCTCCAGCGCCAGCAAATCCGAGAGTTTATCAAGATACGCCAAAGGCCGAACAGGACCAGAGACAAAGTCCTCCTTTGAACTCACACCCGTAAGCACGCCCAGCGTACCTCCCAGGTTACCCTCCAAGCCAAAGCGAATATCGGTATTCGCCCGGTCACCCACCATACACGCGCGGCTGCGGTCAAACTTGAATTTACCCTCGATCGCATCCATCATCGCCTGGCTGGGTTTACCCAGTGCCACGGGATCTTGGCCAAGCATCATAATGAGCGGCGCGCTCATAGATCCAGCACCCGGGAAGAGGGTGCCGGAATTGGGCAACGTGGAATCGATGTTAGTCGCGAGGAAGATGGCGCCGCGCTTCACGTAGTGGTATGCTAGAGCTAGTTTCAGATAGTTCAGGTGGAAGTCCAACCCGACGAGGACGACGCCGACTTCGGGATCGAGGAGGGTGGTATCGCCTGCGGCAATGCGCTTGTAGTCTTCGGGTTCCACGTCACGACGGTATGCCGGGTCTGTACCGCCGACGAAGGGAACGTTCTCGGAGCGCAGTTCTTGCTCAATGCCGGATTCGCCGATCACGTAGACTTTGCGCTTGTTCTCGGGGAGTTGAAGGATGCGAGAAATGTATATCGAGGAACTGTATGAAGACGAGAATATCTCTTCCTGTCTAGGTGTTAGTCATTGTTGGTCTCGCTCTTGCTGCTGGTTCTGGTCTGATCCAACTGACCACTGAGCTGGGAATACCGAGAGCCTCTAGTTTCTTGCGATAATCGGCGCGCGACTTGGTGCTGTTATTCGTGACGAATACGACCTGTTTGCCTAGACCAGAGTTAGATCCTCTGTTCGCTGTCGCATCGCTTGTGGAGGTTGCGCACCATTCTTTCGCAGCAATTCCAGGGTTTCGACCGTTCCGGGGAAGCAGTGGTCGCCAGACCATAGGACACCTGTTGTTAAGTTAGCGCTCGGTAATTGGCATCGCGGAGTATTGCTTCAACACTGCGGCGCGACCAGTGCGGAGGGAAGGCCGAAATCGCAGGGATTGGGATGTCTACGGACCATCGCAGTCGAACAGGAAGACCTGAAAGAAGACAGGGATATCAGTCAGTCTGGCGATATATAGCCATGTCAATTGGGGTTAACCAACATCGAACTTATCGAGGAAGTCGCGCAGACCGGCCTGGTTTCCGGTCAGGTAGAGCGGGGAGGTGGTCGACGCGGGGTGTGGTTGAGCCATGACAGTGTGCGGAGGGACAAATGATCGCGCGGGAACGGCGGAGGGTTAGAAGGCGAGAGTGAGGGAGAGCGAACAGGAAAGAGTTAGGAAGATGGCACCGGCTGAGAGCACTCCGAGATCAGAGTGGAAAGGCAGAGAAACTAGAAGGGGACTTGTACAACCTGACGGTCACCCGAAAGCGACTCGCCGGTGACTCGCCGACCGCGTGGGGCCGCAGGCAGTGGAGAGCCGGAAGTATACGGTCATACTACGACCATTGTTCCTCTGTCTTTCTACCGTTTAATCTATATGACCAGGTCTGACTCGGATAGGTATTTTACAAATTATTGTAGATCTCCTAGAAGTGCAGAGTAATGTGTCATTTTCCTGATAGCCATTGGGCCAAAATATCCAATACACAAAATAACCAGGTCCCAGCTAAAGCACTCCCATCCAACTGCCATTTCAACGCCAGCCAGAGGTGGAGAGACTGAACTCCAGTAAAAGAAAAGACAAGAAAGATAAGAACACACTATATACCAATATCCCAAGGACCACACCTGCATTACATTAGGATAAGACATTGCGCCGCCGGGACCGGACCCTGTTTTTATGCCGCCAGATCGCCAAAGCCCCCGTTGATGCCGAAGAATTGGAACCTAAGTCAAAGTCAGTCAGCCGAAATCAATTAGAAACAAAATATTAGAACTTACCAGTCTTCCACGTTCAAGGTCGTCGGGGCAGTTGGCCCGCTGCGCGAGCTGCTGCTCCAGTTGTCGTCCTGGCTGGCAGCGTCCAGCGCCGCACCGCTCATCGTCCCATCCAGTCCCTGCATAGGCCACGGCTGACCCTCCATGCCAAACATCTGCTGAGGTCCTCCAGGTCCCATTCCCATAGCCCCCGGGACACCTGACATCATCTGTGGGCTGCCCTGGGAGGCAGACATACTGCGTCCAGGTACTGGCTGCTGTGGAGTGCCCATCATCGGCCGCTGGCCCATATTAGGTGCATGCAGTTGAGACGGGATGTGCAATTGCGGATCGACCGTCCCGGGCGGAGGTGGGGAGGTCAGCTCGGGGAAGATGGCAGTGCCGTCGGGGAACAGCTGGTCCGGTTGGAAATTCTCCCACAATGATGGCGAGAGATTGGGGGAATTACGGGTCACCAGGAAGAAGTCGGGCGGCGTAGCTGGCAAAGAGAACTGCGCGTTGAAGGGCGTGGTTGGCCGAGTATTTCCTCGCGAATTGGCTGGTCCTGCGATTGGGTCTTGACGATGGTTCGGTGATACATGACCAAAAGAAGGCTGGTTCAATTCACGCGACGGCGTCACGGCCGGTGTCTGTGGGCGTGACCGTTCGTACGAGACTGGAGGCGTGGGGCCACCGTTAGGCAGGCCCAGATCCATGTCGTCGAACTTCCGCTTAGGAGGGTCTGGCCTAGACGCCTTTGCAGGGGCAGCGTTGTCATGGGGCCGCCGTTGGTGTCGCTTTCCAGCAGCCTTTTGCAGTCGCTCTTCGAGGACCTTGTTGCCCAGGATGGATTCAAACAAAGTGTTGACCATCTTGGCCACAAGCCAAACCTTTGAGACGTCCTTTAGGGCCGACATACACACGTTGATGCGTTCTTGACAGGTCGCGACAATAGATGGGACTGAGGAGCGCATCTGATAGACATGCATGATCAAGGCGGAGAACAAGCTGTAGACACTGTAGGTAGCTGTTAGTACTTGACCCAAACGAGGGGATAGGCTGAAACGGATGGGGTGGAAAGGCAAGGGAAACCCGGGGTTAGAGGTCAGCATACATGAACGCAGGGGTGTAGCGAATCTCGTTGTGGGCCTGAAGACCCTCGATGATGGACGTCATCATGCCGGCCGCCTGGAAGGCAATTGTGCGTGACGGATATGCCATCTCTTCCACCCGGTAGCTATTGGGCGCCGAGGAAGCAGGCGGCATGTGGGCTCGATGTAACAGACAGAGGGTGGTACTGTTGGATTGTCAGTCATAGATGCTGATGATTAACAGTGCTTTAAAACTCACTAATAGTTGGAATGGAGAAGAGCCGCCCAGAAGTGGTGGCGAGATCGCTGCCAGCAGACTTCCTTGGGGCAGTTTTGCAGCCAGTCAGCCAACGCCATGTCCGAATGTGTGAGGTCCATCGCATTCATGCGCCGTGACTTGGATGCGACAGAGTATTGTTGTGACAGCACGAGACCCATGATTTCGCAGAGCTTCGCGTATTGCAGGAAGAACTGTACGTGCACCGGGTCAGGCGGGTATTCTGCCGGAATGTCCAGCTCATCCTCGATGAAGTCGTCTTCTGTCACCATCTCCACGTCGGAATCATCGGTGTTGATGCCGATAGGGCGTCCGAGTGCTACGGCGACTGATCTGTCGCGTGTGAATAGCGTCCACCAGATTCGCTTCCATAGTCGCTTGTCAGGCTTGTTGAGTTGTGAGGTCTCGACACTGTTTGGTTGTTAGAACCAGCTCCGCAGAGGGGGTGAAACAGCTGATCATACCTGCGATGCATACCCGAACCCTGGGCAACGACTATCGCGACCCGGGTCCAGTAGAAGACGTTCTTCGTGACGTCTGTTACAAAGGTTAGTTAAGAACGAATCCATTTCCAGGGGTTAACCATTTAGGGCTCACCTTCAGGTCCCTCCCAATACCAACCCAGAAGCACTAAGGCCTGAACGATAGTGACCCGATCGTCTTCGTAGTTGGCATCATAAAGCGCCTTGGCCCGCTTATAGAAGGTCATTGCTGCTGGAGTTGTCGAGCCATTGGCGTCCATGAGCTGTGGATTCGTGCAAACCCTTGAGCCAGCCAAGAGAATGGCTTGGAGCAGGAGAAGCGACGGTGGGTTTTTGGGATCGCGATAGTGACGCATAAACCGGCTGCGGTTGATGATGGGGACGATAGGTGCAACCCATTTGAAGTAGGCATCGACTAGTTCATCACACAGGGGCTTTGGGGGCAGTAGGAATGCGCCCCGTTGGTGAAGTATATCGATCTCGAGATTGTCGAGGTCGGTCAACCGCGCCCGCGACCCACGGATATTCGGCGGCAGGGGATAATGCACGACGTCGGTGGTGCCATGACGATCTTGGACCAAGAGGGACAAGTTGGACGATTCACCCAGATACGCCACCCGACCAGCCTCCTTGATCGGAGCGCGAGCGAACTTTGGCTTCATGAATTGAGCATAGGCGTTGTCAGTGGAGGCCTGCTGAGCAGCCTCCGACTTCGACAGTGAGGTTATAGGCATGCCCGAATTGGCCATCCGGTCTTTGCGATATCCAAACGAGGCATCTTCCCGATCTTCCGAGCTTGACTCGCGTGTTTTTCTGTCGGAAGAGTCCTGGTTGAGGTGATCATCGGGGTTGTCGGGTCGAAATTGAGCGACCGCCGCGTCGACCAGCGAGGAGGCGGTGTTGTGGGGTGGTGGACTGTCCCCATACCGACTCTCGTCCTTGGCCTTGGAAGAGTTCTTCTTGCGTTTGGGGGTGGGGATCTTGCATTCGATGGAGAAGGCGACGCAGTTGGTGCATGGAACTCCTAGACTGGCTGCATCACAGCGAACCTGTCGGGTGGTTAGAATGGCGACAGCGAGGTGACAAGAGGTTGCGACCGGGGCAAAAAGCTTACCTTGCGAGAATGACAGGTCTATACCGATATAACAAGCTTATCGTTAGCAATCATCCCACTCATCAAGGCATTCGTGGGGGATTATGCGCCCGTGACCATATTGGGGCAGGCTGGTCGACATGGCGATAAGAGCTGCGTGGCCAAAGGGCCGAGGCACACCACCAGCCGAGGCACCCCTCAAGCGCACCAAATCGCGTCTCCCCTCGAAACAAAAGGGACGTACCTCGCACGCGCGGGATGCACGTTGTCTAAGAGTTTAGATCGATCACGTTAGCATGCGTCTATAAAGATTGGACTCCTTCGCAAAACAGATCCGGGGCAATTTTCCAGGGGGCCATGGGGTGAAAACCCTGTCGATGGTCTCTCCCCTCTTCTTCCTCCCTCCCCCCTCAAGGCTACCACCCTCGCGACCACAGTCGCATTCTCCTTCCCACGCACACACATGCATATAAGGACTCGGACTATCCCTCACCTTCTGAAGCTGAGCGGTTGACCCCCAGGGCCATTGCGCACCGTGATTCCGGATGTTCCTGTCGAACCCGCTGCGCTGGGTGCCGGACTCGGCTGGTTGGGCGCGGGCGGTTCGGTGTGAGATTCGATCGTAGTACTCATTGCGCGGTGTCCCTCCACGGGGAGAACTCGATCGAGGGATGGTCGAAGAGTCTCGGAGGTGGGGAGGTAAAAGGGAAGGAAGAGGATGGACGACGATGGCGGTGGATTTGAGGCGGTATTGGTGGTGGTGGTAATGGTGGTCGGTGCGGGCGATAATGTAATAAGGACAATGGGATAGGAAGAGCACGGAGTATGGGGAAAGGGAAAGGGGGGGTTGGTGGATTATGCCTCACGGACGAGCCACGCGATCAATCTTGGACTTTGACTGGGGAAAAGTACCGGAAGTAATAGGAAGAGGAGGGGGAATTAAGAAAAGAAGGGACAGAGATGGTTGGTTTGGTGTTGGAATTGGACTTGGTTCGATGGAGCGGAGGATCATTCTGGGGGAGCCGTTGTAAAGGAGGGTGGCAATAGTCATACCCACGTAAATGGGCCAAACGGGACGCCCCATATGAAAAGGTACTGATTAGTAGTGTACGGAGTACTACAATACCGAACAGGGTATGGAAATTCATGGCGATCCAGTCGTAGTGCTTTCTTGGATATATTGGTTTTGGTAAGCATACTTACACAGACGAATGAATGAATTAGTTCCTAACTATTCCGGACGGACTACTATTTAGTCTCTACTGCGTACTCCGTACTGGATGCACTCAATTTCGTGTGGTCGGGAGGGGAAAATCAGCGCGATTGTGACTGGCTGACGGCCCACAAGACTTTGGGGTAAGTCCACCACTCAAGAGTATTGGAAATACCATGAACAAACTATAGTCGCTGAGCTTGTCACGGTTTCTACGCCCTATCGACCATCTATATGCCTGCAAATGATCAAGATTGTACAGGAACTATTCAAGATGCCGAATCTCGACTAAATGATCCTCGTGTGGAGAATCGTGCATCGCCAGTCACTACTAGTTCATCGTCGTCAGTGAGGACCCTCCGGGTCGGCCCAAGCTACTCAATAAATCTACGACAGGACGGTGGCCAAAGCCCATAGTCCAGTCGATCCCGCTTGAGAACCAATGAGCAGAGACAGTACTCTGCCGTCATCACTGTCAACGCCATGAAGGATCAAGGCACAAGGATATGGCTGGGGTGGAGGTCCCCGCGCACCGCTAGCGAGCAAGCCACCACACCACCTCCTATCATTAGTCTGGGGAGATGGGCCATAGCAAGGGGAATTTCATGCGTTGGTGGGTGAGTTCATGCGACCTGCCTCGGATTCACAAGCTCCACCTTTTCGCCATATATAGAATCCGGGGCATAACTAGATGGTGCGAACACGATGCCCCTACATCTTCAATTTTCTCACGTCTTGACAACTTCACCTTTGGATACATACACGTCAGAGACCCAATAATGACCCGGCCGCCGGGGAGAGATCGACAGAGGGGAAGGCAATGAAGAACGAGGCATAGTGGAGAGGGACCCAAATCTTGGACGATTAGATCGCCAGCGGCCAGGAGGCTCCCGAGGAGAAGCTCATACAAAGTCGATTTGTTAAGTATACCAGGTCTGCCTGGCCTGGAGTCACGCAAGGTTTCCTTTGAAACACGGTCCATGGAAGAGGGTCAGGCACGCTAGGCCGAAATACCCTAAAGAGGAGGATCCGAGAGGTTGCCCAGTGCTAAAGTAGTGCTGGGGCCACCGCGTGGAAATATCACCCCCCTTCAGCCTCCTCCTCAAGCCTTCCAAGTCGATCCAGCAAGTCTCCGTGTCGGTCAGGTCGGAGGAATTTCATGACCGTCGCTGCATTTTAGCTGTGCAGCAAGCGTGGGCGCGGAGATTTCTTTCCCATTTGGGTGTTTTCTGCCGGCCCAGACCGCGATCACATGATCTCTGGTCAGGGGACAGGTGAGGAATAGCAAGAGAATAGTATCGAGTAAAATCTAACAAGTTGAGTCAATTTGTTTGAAGATGGTTAGCAGACCTGAAAAATGAATGTGCCATGGATGAGGAAGAATGATCCCAGATATCGGACAAATGTACTTGACACTACTCCATACTGTACTGTAGGTGCTGAGCCTAGGCACACTGGCACAGGCTGCAGAACCCACCCGTCAGTCAGCCTGTCAGCTAGGAGCTCCCCAACCTTCTTGACCACACAGCCAAGCATGTCAAAATCGCGCCTCTAGATGCAGTGGATACCTTGTATGTCTCCACGCTGATCCTCAGATTTATCCCTCCATCTATATTATCCAGATAAAAGTGACAATACTGTGTACAACTACAATCCTCCATCGACAGATTGGGCGCGCGCCCACATGCCTGGCCCACTAGTGGAGACTCCTGCGTCCTCGGCCCCTCTCTCCAACAAGCTCTCCGCGATGGCCATAAAACATGCTGCACGGCCACTGGCAGATCCTACGTGACCCTTCAACAAACAATGGAATTCAAGGACATCGTCGCCACTGGCGGCTTTGTTAGCTATACTCTGCGACACCCTCTGGAGGCCCTTCGAAGCTTTGGACCGACCCTGAGCGAAGCAACATTCGGGCTGCTGGGTTCGTCATTCAACCCAGAGCGCGATATTTCCGGGATTGAGGGAAAGACGATCTTTGTGACTGGAGGTACCAATCTACCTATATCTTACTGCCCTGCATCGACACTCGCGCAGCTAGGCTAACATCATTCTTTCCATCTCCATAGGCAATGCAGGCATTGGCCGAGAGACCGTCCTCCAACTCGCAAAGCACCGCCCAGCGCGGATATACCTCGCCGCGCGCACAGAAAGCAAAGCACACCAGGCCATCGCCTCCATCCAGGAACAACTACCGTCCCCAGTCGATATTCGATACATCCCGCTCGACCTAAGCTCCTTCAACTCGATCCGCGCGGCAGCAGCCAAGTTCCAAGCCGACTGCGACCGGCTAGATATCCTCATTCTAAATGCAGGCACTATGGGAAACCCGCCCGTTAAGACAGAGGATGGCTTTGAGATTCAACTAGGCACCAACCACGTCGGCCATTTCTTGCTCACGAAGCTGCTCCTGCCAACACTGAAGAAAACCGTCGCCGATCTTCAGGCAAGTGGCGCGACACCCGATGTGCGCGTCGTGACCGTGTCCTCCGCGGCACATGTGACGAGCCCTAATACGCTTGAGGGAATGACCTCTACGCCTGGGCTCTTGGCTGGCAGTACCTGGACTCGATACGGAGCGTCCAAGGCAGCTAATATCCTCTTTGCCTCGGAGCTTGCACGACGGTATCCAGAGCTCCTTTCTGTAGCACTGCATCCCGGCGCGGTTAATAGTGATCTGTACTTGCATGCGAAATCGACTAGTGCCGTCATGAAACAAGCATTGGGTGTTACTGCGTCTTGTTTCTTCCGCAATGTCTCGAGTGGAGCGTTTAATTCTCTCTGGGCTGCTAGTACTGCCAGAGAGAATCTGATCAACGGGGCTTACTATACTCCGGTTGGGTATCGCAGTAACGGGACGGCGTTCGTTCAAGACGCTGATGTCGCGCGGAGACTTTGGGATTGGACTGAGGCTCAGATTGCCGAGCGAAAGTGATCTAGGTTCGAGTTTAGGAAATACTCGAAATGATCTACTCTACATGTTTGGTGTCTGTGGACAAATGTGGGCTTTTTGGAAAGCCTTGTACAACTGACTTGAAGCAAATATAATGAGCCATATTGTCCTCCACGATTGGGTTTTCCTCCAGATCATCCCTGACAGAAGTCGAAAAGAAGCTAAGCTACCTAACGTGTGGACTCCACGAATCAAGCAGGTTCTGCCGCCCTGTGCCTTTCCTTCTTTGCCCTTTATTATGTATGGCATCAATGCCTCTCTTTTGTCATCATCTATGGTATCCTCAGTGCCAGAGGTCTTCGACACGCTCACTGTAAGTTCGATGGGAACGCCATCCCTCACAGCCGGGCGCTTGACAAGCCTCCACCGAGGGAGTTACTGATCTTCGACGGGCATCCAGCCATGTACGAGGTTGATGGATTTGCCCATGCTCTGGAGCCCATCGATGCCGCTAACGTGGATGTCGCGTTTTGAGATTGGCATTGGCACATTGGACTTTGCGCACTGCCCATCTGTTGCGGGAAGTCTTGCAGACCACTGTTCTCTACCAGAGAAGTGGTGGCAACTGGGTATTGCATACCACCACTTGACGCTGTGTCTGGTAAGACGAGAACAATTATCTTGGACTGGGGAGAGGCGGTGCTTAGGACTTGGAGGATTTGGGGTAATGCAGTTTCTGGAGTGGAAGATTGAGGATTAGCTTTCTCGATGGGGCAATATTAAGATAGTTGGCACAGAGTTCTGGGTACTCACCGGTTACAGCGTAGTACAACGGTTGGTTGGCTGGGGTCGCGAAACTCCCAGAAGAGTGTGGACTCCCTGTATTTGATAGGTCTGGCATTGTTTGTTCCTCGCTATTCCCCAAGAATAATTGGTTTGTCCCATCACTCATCAGGTCACAAATAGTCGAGGTGGGATATGTCGTCTCCGTTGGCGAGGACCCAATATTCCAAAGCCAGGTCGAATCTCCAGACAGAAAGGGAGATGACTGTGCTGTAGCACCGGGCCAAGGCGATGTCATCGAGAACCCATAAGAAGAGCCCCAGGTTGAAAAGGGCTCTGTCGCTGACAAGGACCTTTCCGAGGTGCCATTACTAAATTCGCTATCTTGCTGGAATGCATGTCGAGGCCCTAAAAGAGGTGGTGGAGAGTAGGGCTGATCCCAGCCGTTGAGGGCGGCAGCCGCGCGAAGTTCGTTGGCGATGACTCGTTCCTGGAGCTTGGCGATGCGATCGCGAATCTTGCGGCCTGCAATAATAAGTTTCAGTTTTATAATAACCGTGTGAGAGAGGCGCTGGGGAATATCTTACGGTGGTTTCTTTGGGAAAGTCGATTTTGAAGCCGACGTCTCTCCAAGGGGTCTTGCTTCTGATCTGATGCCCCGTCACCGTCGCGAGGCTCGGCGCCTTTCTTCACTCTCATAATGACTGGGTTATTATCTTATTGTCTTGGCTTGTCGTTCCTTGGCTCTCAAGACGCTGGCTGATGCATGATATCCAAAAGAGTATCTAGATTAACGGCATCGCTGACCGGTAAGCAGGCAATGGGGCACACCGATATTTCAAGCTTTCCAGAGTCATTTAGCTATTCCACGCACGGTTATTGCAGAGGAGCCAAGATCGATTGATACTTTCAATCTCACCGTCACACATATCTGTGCAACGGATCCCTCGGGCCTACCAAAGACTCGGTCTGAAAGTAACGGGCAGTATCTAATGAACCTTAAAACCCATCGAATGCGGCTTACAATGTGATATGCCCCCGCAGACTTTTGATAAAGTGATCTAAGCCTCGTGATACCAAGAACCATGTCCGCTTTGCCATACTCAGCTGGCTTGCCTTCCTTCTTAAGGCCTTCAAAGTATAACCTGTTTCCCACTCGCTACCTGACGATACCACGTTGGTTCCACAAGCAAGACACATCAGATCTCTGCTTCAGGATGATCCATACCACAGAGACAGTCCAGTATCCTAGATCCCCGGTTACCAGCGGTCTAGGGCATAGCGTAACACGCGGGGCCGTCCTACCGAACAGAATTCAGCACGGGTCTGAGTGTTGCTGGTGATAATGGGGCGGCTTAGCGTGGCGAGATTGTACAACGTCCGGTGTTGGGGTGATTTTCAGCTTGAATTCTGGCTAATCATGTGCCGTGTGAGAATATCACGGTGAGGCCAAGGATGTGTCTGACCACCATAATACTGGAAATGAGCTGGAGATTGTCGGTGTGTAAAGTGACATGCACTCTGGGGTTCCTCGAGGGTCTCATTAGGAACTTGGTCCCCATATGGTCTACACGGGACTGGCTAAATGAGAAATGATGATGCTTTGCGAGAACCAGGTGAAAGCCATGACGGCTTCTGTAGTCGTGATAATGATCCTCACAACAGCATTTTGGTATCTGGACCGAGAAGGTAGCGATGTGCCTGGGGTTTTGATCCACTCACTAGAGACTTGGCTGTTCATCAAGTGAAATGAATGGTGATGACAAGATAGGATATGCTCCGGATAGACCTTCGCCAAGCTCTCAAGGGCCGAGAGATAATGGAATATACCAACAGCTCTTTGCGAGGCCAAGCCAGAGGGAGCGGTGTGGACAAAGCTTCAGAGAGGAGGCTAAGCAGATCTTTGTAGACCATAATCTTTGTCCGACGTTTTGCTCAGTTGGACTTTCAACGAACAACCTCACTCTGGCGGGGGAGTCCTGGATCACTTCGATATTGCGCTTTGTCCCTGTCCTTGTCGATGCCATGTGGACCATCCTTGGGAACCAATCTTGCCATCTTTAATTGGTTCTTGAGAACTATCAGTATTATGATGGGCTGCGGAGAGACCGGTCTTATTCTTCTGTGGCTAGGAGCCAGAAATCCCGACACGTCGTGCGACCTGTGAAGCGGTTATTGATGGAAGGTATTTTTAGGTCCCGATGGAGGACCGGGCTTTGAGGAATCAATCACCAAATGATGTACATAATGTTACCGGCAGGAGTTCGCATGATATGTTAGAGAAGAACTTCATTTGAGTTTCCATAAAGTGAACCGGTCGATAAAGCGGACTAAAAGGTTAGACTGAAAGGTTCGGATCAAACCTTATATGAGGTCATCGTCAACAAGCACCTGTCATGTCAGAGTAGTGTCAAACTACCTCCTTCCCGCTTTGGACGGCTTTATTGCTTTTTAACACCGAAGAATCAAATTCTCTTTTGACCCTCTTATCCATCACCAACGACCAATCACCACTCACGGCTTTCGGAATTTCCAACGGCCAAACACCGCCAGCCTTGCTGGCCTACCGGTTCGAATCGAAATCACCTCAGAGCCCCGCCGACACCCCAATTAGCACACGGTAAGCACCCAGGCAACTAGATTGGGGTCATCAGAGTCCGCCTTCAGTTTCTTGCCATTTAGTGTAACCGTACCTCCTAACGGTGAGCAGTCTCTCAGAAAGGCCTATCTCTCAACAACACAAACTCGCTAAAGAGAGTCCTTAGACGTCAACTCTCTAAGAGTCCCCCGCACTCAGAAAGACGCGCAATATGGGCGGCTTTCTGCATACGGTTGGGAGTCTGCTTCCCTACCACCTTCTCTCCTATGGCGCACTACTAGGCACAGAGGTCTACCAGGTAAGCGATCGACCCTTGAGATGCAGGAGACATCTCTTCTTCATATCAAAGGTTGAAAATTACTCATTCTCCCTCGTCCTTCCCAGAGCTTCGTCAACACCAAGCTTTGCTTTCAGGCACTCCCGATGCGCGAATTCCTTGCCCTACAGAAGCGGCTTTTTCCGGTGTACTTCAAATGCCAGGTGGGCTTGGCTGCTCTGACAGCCGCAACACATCCGCCTTATAGCCTCTTGTCGCTGGTAAGGGATCCGTGGAGTGCAGTGCCGCTTGTGGTGGTTCTCATCACGGGTTCCTTGAACTGGTTTGTCTATGGTCCACGGACCACGACTGCGTCTCTCGTTCGACGTGCCCTCGGTGGTGAGTGATTTGGCGTATAACATATTTGAGTAGTATGATCATTTCGTCGAGGCTGACATATGAAAATAGAAAATGAAGACAAGCCGGCAGACGCGAACGAGGGGAAGCTTCACCAGGCTAATCGAAATTTCGCTCGCAACCATGCGATGTCGATTCACCTCAACGCCATTGCCCTCGTTGCCACAATTTGGTATGGGATTTCGCTGTCGTCGAGCCTTTTGCCGGAGGTTTGAAATTCGCAGGGGAGTGCGATCTTGGAGCGGAAGATAGAAACCTGAGACCTAGATGCTATTAGCATAGCTCAACGATATTCCCAAGGGTAAATCCTATGCAACAAAGATAGCTGGCATCGTGGACTTTCTTCCCTTAACAAATTTCAAACTTTGAAAGTAGGCAAAAACCAGGTATGGTTTAGTTTGCAGGATATTGGGGACACCACGGCGCATCTCCGAGCGAGAAGTGGACCCCCGCAGACTCGATGCAACTTGCAGCCTCAGGCACAGCCCCCGCGCTTTCTGGGCTGCTTGGCATGTGAGCAGCTTCGCCATTGCAAAACCGAGGGTTTTTTGACTCTGGTCAGGAATAATCGATAGAGTTCTATATGGGGATAAATTTGCCATAAATTATTTACTACCATGTTATTTTACGGGGTATCATTAGTTGGGATTTTCAACAGGAGCGTGATGCAGTGATCGCAACACCCACCGAAGTATGTATAGAACATCTAGATAGCCTAAATGATAATGGCAACCCCCAACTGCGCCTTGCCCCTCGATCATAAAATTTAGCTGAATACATGACTTCAAAATGCCACCAGGAAAAAAACCTTGGCGATCCAAAAAACCCCCCAATCCAGCCAGTGGATAGCCAACGGCAACTGGGTTTTCCCGTTGGGCCCGCCTCTCGGGCCAGCAATGCCCCGAGGCCTCGGGGGTTCCCCTCGTCGCTCGTGTCCCGAATTGAAAAAGGTCGCGACACCCCCACGAATTCCCCGGATTCTTTTTCTCTCTTCTTTCTCTATTCCCTTCTGCTTTCTTCTGCTTGAGAAATTTTGCATTCTGCATTGATCTCTTGTATATCACAGACCATCATGGGTTCTACTACTGCATTCCCTCGCATCAAGGAGATCCGTACCTTCGTCATTGACGGAGTCGGCTCCGGCGGTGATTACCACAATGTAAGCGAAGATGCAAAATGGAACATTGGGGAGATTAATGTACTAACTTCCTTCGCAGGTCAAGGGTGGTCACTGGCTGATCGACAGCAACATCTCCACCCCCATGACCAAGTGGGCAGAGTACCGTGGCTCGCGGACATCTTGGGGTATTAACGTGTTGGGCTCGTTCTGCGTGGAGATTGAGGCTACCGATGGAACAAAGGGCTTCGCGACTGGCTTCGGTGGTCCCCCCGCTTGCTGGCTTGTACACCAGCACTTTGAGCGCTTCCTGATCGGCGCTGGTATGTTCTCATCTCGAAGCATGGTGGGTCAACGTACTCATGGCTGACACTCCTTCTCACAGACCCTCGCGATACGAACAACCTGTTTGAGAAAATGTACCGGGCTTCCATGTTCTACGGCCGCAAGGGCCTGCCAGTGGCCGTGATCTCGGTGATTGATTTGGCGCTGTGGGATCTCCAGGGCAAGATTCGCAACGAGCCTGTCTACAAGCTTATCGGAGGTGCTACTCGGGAGCGTCTGCACTTCTACTGCACTGGACCTCAGCCTGCATGCGCCAAGGGTATGGGCTTCATCGGCGCCAAGGTGGCTCTGCCCCACGGTCCGGATGAGGGCACGGAAGGTCTGCTCAAGAACGTCGAGTACCTGCGTCTGCAGCGTGCCAGCGTGGGACCTGACTTCCCTCTCCGTGTTGACTGCTACATGTCTCTCACTGTTCCATACACCATCCAGCTGGTCAAGCGCTGCGAGGATCTGGGTCTGGATATTGACTGGTGGGAGGAGTGCTTGTCCCCCGATGACTTTGACGGCCACGCCCTGCTGAAGCGCGCCCACCCCACTGTGAAGTTCACCACTGGTGAGCACGAATACTCCCGCTATGGCTTCCGCAAGCTAGTCGAGGGCCGTAACTTGGATATCATTCAGCCCGACGTGATGTGGGTGGGAGGTATGACCGAGCTCCTCAAGGTCTCTGCTCTCGCCGCTGCCTACGACATCCCCGTTGTTCCCCACGCCTCTGGTCCTTACTCCTATCACTTCGTCGTGTCTCAATCCAACAGCCCCTTCCAGGAATACCTGGCCAACTCCGCCGATGGCAAGACCGTGGAGCCCGTCTTCGGCAACCTCTTCCTCAACGAGCCCATCCCTGTCAACGGATACCTCGATGTCTCCGTTTTGGATAAGCCTGGATTCGGTCTGGAGCTTAACCCTGCTGCTCCATTGATCCCAGCTGCTGCTCTCCTCACTCCTGCGCCTCAAAAGAGCTTGCGCGCACCCGACGACCAGGCTCCCAATAACTCGGCCGAGGGACATTGAATTTAGAATCAGCGTATATATTTTGCAGCTTTTGATGTTTTGTTTTTCACGTCCAATATTTCATGATGACCCTTTCCCATCTTGCACTATGATGTCATGTACATAAACAGCAACGACTATTCAATCCAATAGACTGAAATGTTCCAAGGATGAGAGAATTCGTGTTTTAAAATCTCCAAGTATAATAATCGTAGCTGAAGAACATACATTGTACCTCTTCGTATTCCTGAATTTAGCCGAGGACGGTCGGACAACTTTGTCACGAGCAAATTCCACCAAACCCATCACGTCTCGTCGGTCCTGTCGGGTGAATGTCGCTCGGAATTGCCGCCTACTCGGTACGTTTTGCCCCTCGTGGGGAAGACGGAACCCCACACTCGGTCTAATATCATCGCGAGGCCCGAAATCTTATCGGCCGGGCGAAAGCAGTTTTTGGCGGGGGTTTTTTTTTTCTCCAACACTACCACGAAGGCCACATCACAGTTTTATTCCCAGTGAACTACACCACTTGATTGATATAACACTGAATTTTGGGTTTCGCAAGCCAGCATCGAATATCTTGAACGCAGGACAGACTATATACACCAAATTATGCCTCTCCCTCAATTATTGGTGGGCAAAGTTGCCGCCATCACCGGTGGTCTCACCGGTATTGGACGGGTATGAAGACCTTCTTCCCAGTTGAAGTACTCAGTTCTTCTCTTGAGATTAGACAAACTAACCTCTTGTTTCTTGTCTCTAGGCAATCGCCCTGGAATATCTCCGCCATGGCGCCAAAGTCGCCATTAGCCACCTAGGCGGCTCCAAGGAGGACGACCTGCTGGAAGCTCTCCGCAAAGAGGTAAACGAGATCGAAGAAGGCGCCGATAAGACGAGATTTATCACCGTCACGGGAGATATCTCACAGCCCGAGACGGGCAAGAACTTTGTCGCCAAGACGGTGGAAGCATTCGGCCGTCTGGATGTCTTCGTCAGCAATGCTGGAGTTTGCCAATTCGCTGATTTCCTCGAGTAAGCTTGACTCCAGTCAACACTGTGGAATTAAAATGGAGCTGACACGTTCATCACAGACTCGAACCTTCCCTCCTCAACCACACCGTTTCCACCAACCTCTCCGGCGCATTCTTCGCCACACAAGCCGCAGCCCGACAAATGGCCCTCTCCCAGTCCCCGCCCGGAGGCTCCATCATCGGCATTAGCTCGATTTCCGCGCTCGTTGGTGGTGGTGAACAGACACACTACACCCCCACCAAGGCCGGTGTTCTGAGCTTGATGCAGTCGTGCGCCGTTGCACTGGGCAAACACGGGATCCGTTGCAATGCTCTCCTGCCCGGAACGATTCGTACGCAATTGAATGATGCTGATTTGGCGGATCCGGAGAAGAGGACGTATATGGAGGGTCGGATTCCTCTTGGACGATTGGGTCAGCCGCCTGACTTGGCTGGGCCGGCTGTTTTCTTGGCTTGTGAGGAGTTGAGTAGCTATGTAGTAAGTTAAGATCTTTGCCCTTTTATCGCTGGCGATATATGTTGTGGTTTTATTGGATGATACTAATATAGCTATTGGAATAGACTGGTGCGCAGATTCTGGTTGATGGTGGACTTTTTGTCAATCTTCAGTAAGAATATAATTGGGATAAATAAATGAATGCATTATGTCGTCAGACTTCATTAAAACATCCAGACATTTATAGTCTCTCCCTAGTTGCACATGTCACCTCTGGTCACGATACGGGGATAATCGGAAGTGCATTCTCCCTGCTAACGGGATGTACCATCCTACTAGGTTCCCATCACTGGCCTGATGTAATGGAGAGCATTTCGACAAAGCGTCCTCTCCGCAGTGGTCGAAAGAGGACAATCCACAACCACTTGCATGGGCCAGTAAAGCGTGTTGCTCGCAAACTTGACACCCGACTTGGTATTTGAACCCGATTTATACATACGTATATATAACTGTCCATACGCGTTCATTTCGCCCAAGTTGGACTTCACTGTAAAACAAATGATATGAGATACCGTATTCAGCCTCCAATCGCTTGGCGATATTCCAGCGGACGGTAGTCGTATTGAGTGACTCATACCGGAATCAGGATATTTTCGAAAGCCCGAGGAAGAACTCGGCCCCCGGACATGCCTTGTATAGTTCTCCAAGGGTGTCGGAGGTTAATATTTCGGACGAAGGTTCATCGCCATTGTGCCGAAGCGATATATCATGCCATTATCAACCATAACCTGCGAGGTGGTTTCTGACAGGGACTTTGGAGTTAAGGTTCGTCAAGGACGAGAGGCGCGTTTGTGGTTATAACGACAATACGAAGTCTCACGGGGAACTGCTGGTTTATTCAGGCGTAAATTAACGATATTTTGCTATGGCCAAGAGAGATACCGTTCATATAGCGTCGCATCGGAGCCCAGAGCCTACATCCCACGCTCGGAGGAAGAGCGAGACGATACGAGGCATGGTGACAGCCAGAGAGGGGCGTGTTGCAACGATCGCCGTAAATGACTCCAACAGGGCCAACGGGAATGCCTGGACTTGTCGCAAATTGGTCTAGTTTCGAGTTATTGACCCCGCTGGAACTCCGCTTATCGTTTTATCAGGACCCCGCGCGGGGCATACGACCCTGGGAGAGTGGAGGATTTGGAGTATCCCCGCCCCCAGTGCGTGGGGGCTACGCGGGATGGCGATTTAAGATGCAAGGGGGTTTTGGTACAAGTCTTGTTGGACCAGTCCAAATATTCCTGCCTCCCTTTGATCCTCTTTTCTTCTCTGTATTCTTCTTTTCCATCTTCATAATGTCTGTTCCCGGTGTCAATCAACCCCCATACCCCCTCCACGACTCTGTTAAACACCTGTTGGACCCCGAGTATGTCGACTTCTATAACCAACATGTCATCAACAATCAACAGGTTCACTTGCAGCCTGTTGCTGCATCGCGCACCAGCGGTGTATTAATCCCCGGTGCGGGACCAATCCTGGAGGTGGGCAAGACGCAGGATATCATTGTTCAACGTCAGGCCACCGAGGGTCCAGCGGTGGCCATTCGCGCTTTTACTCCAAAGGGCGAGGTCCCCGATGGCGGGTGGCCTGTGACGCTGTACTTCCACGGCGGTGGCTGGGTCTTGGGTAACATTGACACCGAGAATGTCGTGTGCTCAAATCTGTGTGTTCGGGGGAACTGCGTGGTGGTGACGGTCGATTACCGGTAGGAAGCCTTTGTTTACTTCGTGTTGTCCTTCGTGGCGACTTTGGACAAAAGTGAAATAGATCTAACAGAGAATTATGATAGCCTCGCACCCGAAAACCCTTTCCCTGCAGCCGTCCATGACTGCTGGGAGGCCCTCCTCTGGCTGGTCCAGCAAGGCCCCTCCGCGCTATCAATCAACCCGTCTAGAATCGCAACTGGCGGTTCCTCGGCCGGTGGCAATCTCGCTGCGATCATGACACATAAGGCACTGACCCTCTCACCTCCCGTGCATTTCAAGGCCCAGCTGCTCTCGGTCCCAGTAACTGATAACACCGCCACCGTGGCCAACAACGAGTCCTACCGTCGCTATGAACATACCCCTGCCCTACCCGCCCTCAAGATGATCTGGTACCGCGATCACTATCTTCCTAATGAAGCCGATCGCACGAATCCAGAGGCGAGCCCGCTCTTTTATACCGGTGATTGGTCTCAGCTTCCCCCGGCGCTGGTTATGGTCGGCGAGTTGGATGTGCTGCGGACGGAGGGTGAGCAATATGCTGAGAAACTTCAGAAGGCTGGTGTCGAGGTGGACCTCCAGGTCATGAAGGGAATGCCACATCCGTTCTTGGCTATGGATGGTGTTTTGTCTGAGGGGAAGAGGTGTATTACGCTTATGTGTGATGCCCTGCAGAAGGCCTTTTGGAGTTAATTGAAGATATGGGTAGGAGTGATAGATAGGTCATGATACGAGATGAATACAGAATATAGACTATATCCACTTTTTGCAAACCCTGACAGGGCGCGATTGTAATCACGGATTCCATTCATGCATAGTGAATGGGTAGAGGTCATATCTGATAGCTACCAAATTATAGCCTTTGACGGCTATTCTTGATCCAAGAAGTTTACGGTCGGAGGTTGTAAGAATGGCCATTCTTTCCAAGTTGTGGACATATTGATAATTGAAGGCAGGATGGGCCTTGAGGACTCCAACATAGCCCATCTATGTAACGTCTGAGGTAAAGATTTTGAATTGATGCGAAGCACATCGTGTTCAGGCACTTAATCCAAGCCCTTGAAAACCTCCTCAAAACGCAACTCATTCCATCGCACATCAGGCTTCAACCCAGCAAACTTCCATACCCCATTAACCTTGCGGTAATAGTGTTCATTGGTAGCGTGCGAATGACCCCGCAACTTGACCTCCTGCAAGCCATCGTCCGTATAGACCTGGTGCGCAGCGCGGAGCTGATGATGTCCGATCACCTCTGTGTCGGAGATCTTCTCCCACCAGGTCTGACCCAGGAGATGCTGGGTTTTGATGGTGGGATCGCCTAGGAATCCGGGGTGGGTTATCATGGCCATGTATTCGTCGGCGGCCATGTTGTCCCATCTTTTGAGGCCGATTTTGGTGTAGTCGACCTGGCAGGGAAGCTCGATGTTAGCTTTAAGATATGACTGGTATGGTGAGTATGAAGAGATAAGAGGACTTACGGTCAAGGTCGGAGCAATGATGCTGCGGAGGCGATCCCAGTCCTGAGGTTACGTTAGCTATACTGTTCTCACTTTTGCGACAAATATGGTTGATCTACTTTGGCATCGTAGCTATCGGCCCAGTCGAACACCAGCTTTGACAGGATCAGGTAGTCTGTTGTTGTCAGTGATTAGTTCCAATTCCTGGAATCGTTCATACATACCCTGGAAGCTAATGTCCAAATTGGGCTCAGCGTTGAGTTTGACAGCAGGCGACATGATTGAATTGCTCGAAGATAAGATTTGGTGGAATCTGGAATCTTTTTTTTTTGTTGAAGCGGACTGTTGGGTATATCTTGCAAGTCAAAGATCTTTGTAATTAATACATGCCCTTGGAATCTCCGCATTCAGCTAAGGCCACCCGGGGCGAGTCATGCTTTGCCCCGGAAGTGATGCGTTGGAATGTATCCAAGACCCCTAATGCGACCGACGTAGGTAGCTATCTGCACCTTTTTGAGACACGGGTCTTCCGCATGCGGTAATCAGAAGGAGCATCTTGAGTGTGAAAACAGCCGCCATGCATTGAAGTACCCTGTCAGAAGTCCAGAATCGCTTCACGGTCAGGCTTAGCAGCTGTTCATCTTCCCAACCCGGAAAACAAACCCCTTTCGAGACGGCTGTGGTGTGGATTGACCATGATGCGACCGAGTATACATCTGATTTCAGCGCTCGGCGTTTCGATCGTTACTTGTCTTAAGAACTAAATACTTTCCTGTCTATCTTTTACACTTTAAGACTACTTTTTTGAATATATTACTCGATCGCGTTTTCCTTACCTCACCCCAAATCTACCTCCATCAAACAAGTCAATATGGTCATGGCCAACCCCAACGCCACTCCCGCCGAGCTCGCCGGCAAAGTCGCCCTAGTAACTGGTGGCAGCCGCGGCATCGGATCTGGAATCGCTCTCGAACTGGCCAAGAAAGGTGCCTCGGTGGCGATCAACTACGCCAGGGACCCCGCGTCCGCTGAGAAGATGGTCCACGAGATCAAAAGTCTGGGTGTCCATGCCGCCGCTTTCCAGGCCGATTTGACCAAGCTCGAGGCCATCGAGAACCTCTTCAAAGAAGTCGTCTCTCATTTCGGTCAATTGGACATTGTGGTTTCCAACTCTGGAACTGAGAAGTTTGTCTCGTTGGCTGATACTACCATCCAAGACTTCAACGATGTCTTTGATCTGAATACTCGTGCCCAGTTCTTCGTCGCCAAGAACGCCTACGATCATATCCAGCCCGGTGGACGTGTGGTGCTGATGTCGTCCATTGCCGCGGGCGTCGGTGTCCCTGGACACTCCCTGTATGCGGGCAGCAAGAGCGCCGTCGAGGGTTTCACGCGCTGCTTCGCTGCCGACTTTGGCAAGAAGCGCTGCACTGTGAATGCCATCGCTCCCGCTGGTGTCAAGAGTGACATGTGGTTGAAGAACTCGTGGCGCTATGCCCCTGGCTGTGATCAGAACTCTTCTCTCGAGGATATCGAGCAGGCTCTGGCCAATGGTAGCCCCTTGAAGCGGTGCGGCGTTCCAGCTGATATTGGCCGTGTTGTGGCATTCCTTGCTAGCCCAGGGGGAGAATGGATCAACGGTGAGTGTGGAATGTTTCAGTGGGGAACTCGTGTGAACATTGGCTAATTTGCGTACAGGTCAAATCATCCCGCTTAATGGTGGTGCCAACATTTGAGGAGAACATTCGTTTGTTCTAAGGAGAAGTTTGTTTGGAAGGTGTTCGAGTCCAGCGAAAGACACATGCTGCATCATGTATAGAATGATATCTTTTTTTATCTTTCAATTTATTAGTTTCCTGATTAAATAAGTTTCCAACAACGATGCTGATTCAAGTTTCAATCTCGTGGTCCGTTTAAGTCTATCCTACTATTCGTTTATCTTCTTGCTTAGGAGGCTTGTTTAACTGAAAGCTGGATTGAGGACAAGTGAAGGCGGGGGGACGACGACTGAAAGGTAGAAGGTGACTCCATTCTGCAGAAAAACCCTTACTTATAGTTCAAGGTATATCATAGCCAGGATTTGTTGGAAAAGCAATGCGGTATAGTATTTATATGCATGATAGGTATTATTCTTTTAGTAGTGGTACTAAAATAGGTATATCTAGTCGTTATCATTCAGCATCAAATGATTCGTCGAATCAGCGCTCGTGGGTGTAGATCAATCTCGATGAGAATCGTAACAGTTAGGACGAGGGTCGCCAAAATCAGCTACAGACATGCAAATAGTTAGTCATCGAATAATGTTGTTGTTCCTCATAGATCCTGTATCGAATCCCAGCAACTCAACTTACCAGACCGAGTAGAATGCCCACCCAATTAAGCTCCCATCCTCCCGCGTAGACCTTGCCTCGAGAAATAGCACTTTGCTGTCGCCAGAATCGATATGCCCCAATCAAGGCTACTATGACAGCCACACTGTGGCAGGTCACAGCGAGTGGGATGCCGACCTCGTGAAATCTCAGGCGATTATTTTGGGAAGTGGCGGGTCGTTGTAGGCGAAAGAGCTGTGAGATTAGAACCCCTTGCATGGCAATGACCACGGAAGTGCGGATGTATGCGAGGAATGTTCTTTCGAGAGCTGCATAGAAGTATATAGATCGCCTGTGTCAGTCTTTTTTTTTTACCTTACTATAAAGCTCCAATGGTTGATGCAATGCTCCTCACATACCCAGGTGGTCGCGATTGCTCTTCTGAGGCACTGTCAGACTGACATTATGTGTCCAGAAACTGCAAACTTTCTTCCAGGCACCTTTGCGCTCGGGGGGAGGGCGGCGGACACTCGATCGCGACGCTGTTCGGGTAGTCACCCGGTATTCCTCGCCAGAGGAGGCAGATGCCGAGGAGTGATTTAATTGCTCATCATCCTCGCGCGTTTGAATCTCGTGGAGCTCCAGAGCTTCCGTTGGAGTCGGCGACCGATGATTCCGCACGAAAGCATTGGCCGGCGGTTCAGAGTCTACAGGACGTTCTGATGATTCGGCCATGATCGAAGCGAGGCAGATAGAAAAGCATTGAAGAGCATCCCGATTGTAATCTGGACTTGGATGGAGAGGAAGAGGAGGGGGCAAAAACACCCGACCTTGTTTTTTTTTTTTCTCGCGTGGGATCGGGGCAATCGGCGAAGGCCCCGGTTCGGCTGGATCCGACTGGTGAGGGATCAAACGGCAGGGAGTGAATTGGTTGGTAGATAAGAAGGCCAAGCAGGTTCAGACACGATCAGAAGACCTAGGCACAGGAGTAAATAGGCTAGAAAGGTCCAAAGACCAATGGATTGACACATCAATGGATTTAAGCGGGGCCCGGTAGGGTCCGGGGAAGACGGGGGTCGGCCATTGACATGTTAACGGGTCGGCGATGGGTACAGAAGAGAATATCTCAATACTCAACATAGTATATCAACAAATTATACTAGATGTACTAAATATACTCCACATATCAGACTCCATCCGGTCAATTAAGCTTAAAAATGATCGCAGCTGGCTCGTCGAGCTGTTCCCAAATGAGCTCCGCATGCAGCCAATCATCATTCGCCGAACGCGGATTGCATCATTTTCGGGCGCGATGGTGCCAACGTCTGCCAATCGCAGTCCATCACAGACAACACTTTTCTTCCAAAGGAATCAATGACTGCAAATCAAAAAGCAAACAAAGGACACTGACTAGCATCCACAGGTGAAAATGGTCCAATAGGGATATTACCATGAGAAAAACAAATCAATATAATTGATCCAGCGCAGTAGGAGGTTCATCGGAAGAATTATGCAGTAAGCAAGTGGTGAATCGGGACAGGCTAGGGGATGACAATGCAAGAAAGTGATCTTTAGTGAAATTTCAACTCCTAGACTACATGAATAGGCTATTATATACAGTGCAAAGTACACCATGAGAGAGCAGGAAATGTGTTTGGGCAGTCTTTCCACATACCCTAGACTACTATTGAATCCCCACTAGCAACCAAGATCGTAACTACATTCACTTTGAAGTATCTTACAATGTCAATGGCCAGCTCTGGATCTAGTCGAGCCTGTGCAAACCGGGAGAAAGTAATAGCACTCCTACGTTATCCTAGCAAGGCCCAGTCGGGCAGCATTATCCCGGAGCACAAGCCTACGGCCATAGAGGTATCGATGCTTTTTAATTGCCAAATTATTTCCTCAGCATGCTACTAACGGCCTTCTTAGCAATAACTATACGGACAATCAATAAACAAACTAAAAGTATGTTCAGATGCTTAGCAGATGGTGTGAGAAAGCCAATTCGTCGACGCCTCAGGCCAAAACAGCTTCCTATCTGGGACTAGCTCGGACACGATCTGTCGGCGCATCGACGCACCGGCGACTTGATTGAAGATTGTTGCGCTTTCTATTCAGCGGTCACTATGCGGCGCCATCCCCGAAGCGCATTGGGGAGCTGGCCCTCCTCGGTCCTCCAGCGACCTTTTGTCCCATCATGTACTCCATGGAGTAATGGTGTTAACACGCGATTCCAAAGCTCCGACTCCGGCTCCGACAATCCATTCTCTACCCCCGACGAATCGAACGAACATGCCCCCCGTCGTCGCCGCCGTACAAAGAGAGAGCCGAAATCTCAGAGACTCCCTCTCAATGTTGACTCACTCGGAAAGCCGGGAGAGATCGTGGTCGTGCCGTCGAAGCGCCCTCGAAGCTTAAAGCAAAGACTGCGGGAAATGCAAAACACGACCACAACGGAGGATGCGCAGACGGTCACTCTGAGTTCGATGCTGGAAGATCTGGAGGAAGAATATTCCCCTTTGACGCCAAGCGCAATTCATGAACGAATTGAGAGCCACAGAGCGTCCGAAGAAATGAATGGAAAGATGAGCGAGAGCGAGTGGGAGGCTGTACGAGACAGTCTAGCCTCGTCATTCACCTATACCCAATTATCGGAATACATTGAGGATTATGACCGGCACGAGTTCCAGGGCGAGGGAAATGCGCCAAGATGGAGGCCTGGTACATCCGCTTTTTTGAACGCCAACCCGGATGTACACTCGGGAGTGACGAAACGGGTGGCCACATCGCAAGACTTGAAGGGCAAGCCCTTGCTGGCAGAGCGAATCCTTCGTGATTGTTGGCAAATGTCCATCGCCGACGAGATTGGCCAGCTGGACATCCGTCTATCGCCTGCCTTCATTGCCCTCCTGCTCAATGCAGAGCACTTTTCGTTCGACGAAGTGGCCACTATGCACCAATCCAGCATTGACATCACTAGCTCCCTCGGCTTGGTGAGAATTACCGGACGCCAAACTGCCTGCGAGTCAATGGGTGAAATCGTTCTTGACGCTATCGCCAGAATCCGAGAGGATGCGACCGGCATTGACACCCTCACATCTCGTCCGGGACTGAATCAAATATACTCACCACGCTTGTTGGAATGGATCAGCAAGACCTATGGCGTTGCTCTGGAAAACGATGCTTCGCAGGTTCCAGAGAAGATTTTGTACCTTGCAGAAAACAAACCAGGTGCAGACAATGCGCGCAGGATACTCAATCTCGCACTCCAGGAGGTGACTCCTGCATCAGTACCCTTCTCTACCTATTTCCCTGCTTCTGAGCCTGCAAATGTATACAACTACAACCCAGAAAGCAGTGTCTCATGGCTGGATCAACAAAAACAGTGGTTCCGATGGGCCATGCCCTCTACACAGTCAACAGAGACTGAAAGCAACTCCACTCCTTTCTTTGACGGTCACCAGACTCGACTCTCGGACCATCTGCTGAGCCTTCTCCGCAAGGCTCCTGTCCAGACATCGAATCTCGGGGGCGGTTTAACTGTGCATGAGTCTGTGACTGCTGCAGTAGGCCACTGCCTCTTCACCCGGAAACCCTCACTCGAAAACACAACCACCAGCGCTTCGCAGCTAGGGAAACTATCTCTTCCAAGGACCTTCTCCACCGATATCCCTCGAATTGGGAATTTTCTGTCCTCACTTCGACCTATCACTCCAGCAGTTGGAATACTGGTAAACAACATCCGATTGACACCATCCTCTGCATTTGCCGGTGTTGCCCCGACTCTTGATATCAAAATTGCCTCCAGCCTAGGAAAGACTCTGGGAAACCCCGAAGACGCGTTTGATGTGCAAAGCATCAAGTTTATCCATGGATCCAATGCCGTTGATTATCTCTTGCCTGAGAACGGCCTCGATCTACGGTTTACTCGCACAGTCTACCACGAGCTCTCGGGTGAAGCACTTACAGACTCCGTCGTGCATCAAGGTCTCGTGAAGAGCATCAAATCTTCCCTTCGTGATGTGCTTGGGTCCGAAGTGAGATCGTCCGACTCGACACACTCGCCGGCATTCTGTCAAATCTCACTTCCCAGCACCCTCGTCCAGTCCCAAACACCATTTGGCGATGGGCCCCCGCTCACAGCGGAGTACATCATGCCTTCAATCCAAAATGTCCGCGGCGCTGCCATTCAATTATACGAATTCGCCGATCGGGAACTCAGCTACAGTTACTACGAGAGTGGACCTTTCCTCCCTGCACGTACCATCGACGTATCCCTGGACATGCAGATTCCAAGCACTCCTACAGATATGGATGGTGATCATTCTCAAACCTCGCTGGAGACTGAATTCCATTCATTCTATAACTCGGCTTGTCGGATGGCGTTTGACATTCACGATTTGAAGTTGATGCGTTCCCAGGATGTTTACTTCGAGCCGGAGACTGTGTACTAATACTTTTTCTTTTTTTGGGCGGTGTTCATTCACGCCCTTTGCATATAGATGGAAGGAAGCATGTCCTGAATTCAAGGGGCCTTTGTACAATAGATGAAATGATACGGGATTACCATCCCTCGTGTTTACCCACATAATCTAAATGCCAGCAGTATCAGTACACCGTAATAGATCTCTCTCAATCTATCTATCTGTGACGCCAAAAATCTAAGAATAAATCCCGTCCAAGCGGGCCTGTATCGTCTTTTCGTCGAACCGGCCGCTTTCCCCTTCGTAGTTGCGGAGGGCCTCCAGGGTCATTAGGCGACGGGGGGCTTTGCGGCCGGTCATCAATTCGAATTGGGCAATGCCTTGCTCGATCACGTTTTCTAGTCCGTCGCATAGAACCCACGGTCGTCCGTTGTCACTTCGGATTCGACGCATTTGTTTTAGTAGAGGTGTGTCCAAGGGTTTGTACGCCAGCTATGTCTTGTATTAGCATGATTGACCTGTAACGCGGGGAGTGGGAAATACAACTCACCTCTAATACTACGCCCCCGGTTGGACTGCCGAGCCATTGCATCGGCATCTCAAAGTTGGCGGGGGGCTGGTCTCCGTCAGGGTCGGCAGGCACGCAAGAGGCAATCAGACTAGGTGGACTGGCGTCGTCAGGCCAGTCATCCTGAAGCGATCGCAGCACTCGCACCACCTCTTCAGAGTCAACCTGAGCAGCCGCCCAGGAGTTGAAGTGACGTGCTACCTCTTCCGCTCGTGATTGGGTCCGATTGTAGATGAAGATCTTGCGACAACCCATGCGGAGCATGGCATATATGGCAGACCGCGCCATTCCGCCTGCTCCGATGATAAGACCGGTAGTCTTGGCACTGATGGCATTGCGGGGCGACAAGTGACGAGTGATGCAGATCATGATACCCACCCAGTCCGTGTTTTCACCATACCAACCCAACACAGGGCCTGCCTGGTTGCGTCGACTGGCTTGTTCTTGGAGAGGGTACATGGTTCCATCAGATGTCCCTCGCAACGGCATGATAGTATTGATAGCTCCAATGGCCTCGGCGTGCCGGCTTTTCGCGGCCAGTTTATGATATAGCTCCACACGCCATGGTTGAACAACACTAGATCCGCCAAAGTTGGGGTCTCGGCGTAAGTCATCCAGTACCGCGAGAGAAGGAGAATCGGGAATTCGATAGACATGGCCTAGGCCGCAGTGCTGAATGGCTGCATTGTGCATGACGGGTGACAGACTGTAGGCGACGCTCGCACCGAGGATACAAAATTTCAGTGGGTCGAGCACGTAGCTCTGAACAAGGGCCTGAATGGCGTCACGCGACGTGATTTGCGCATCACGCTCATTCTCAGTCTCTCGAGTGATTGCAGGATGCGTCACGCTCGTGAGAATCGAGTTGAAAACTTGTGACGTTCGTCCCAGACGGCCGATATTGTAGGCAATCAGAGGTGGGTGGTCTCCTGGTAGAGACCTGATCTTGTTGGCGAACTCGAGAACACTCGCATTTTCCTCCCGGGACGTGGCCACTCGGAGGAGCCGCACTAGCTGACAACCAAGTTTTTCAGCTTCGTTATACAATGACACACACCCGTCATCTTCCCATTTCACACGGGATGTTGCTTCAAAAACATGCTGCCCAATGATCTTGGTCTTGCCCCGAGCACGGATGATCTGGGCTAATTGAGCCCGGTTTTGACCAAGATTAACAACCAGGTACTCTACCGCCAAGCGAAGAGCATGTTCCAGAATATCGAAATATGTTGCGGATAAATCACGGTCTTTTCCGACTTTGAGTGATGACGTGTCAACGGAGAGAATGATAGGAGTCCGCGCGTTGCGACGAAGCACAGACACTTGCTTGCTAATGACGTTGGGCATTTCAGGGCCCCAGCGGTCGACGCAGAGCTCAATGGCGTCTCCACCAGACTCCAGTTCTGGCAGGTTGACATTATCTGCGAGAAGATCCGAGGATCGCACGAAGATGGCGTGGGTGAAGGATCGAAGTTCGGGTGGTGTCTCTAACAGCACGAAAGGGGAATCATAACTAGAGTGATTCACATCGACTCCGGTCACAAAGCGAACAAAGCGGGTCAAGTCTTCCTTCACTTCTTGTAGTTTGAACGAGTATGCTGCCGAGCGGGGGTCGGGGCTACCGTCGTCCGAGACAATCCGCGTGCGATCCTCGACATTATAGAATTCGAAATTGGAGCATGTTCGATGGAGCGGGTCTCCCTCGCGCAGAAGCCGCACGGATTGATCGTCCAGACCGAGGAGTTGCTGAATGCGATTGATGTCACGAACGAGGTGGACCACGGGATTTGTCTTGACGATGCGCCGCAGATGATCTTGCACCGGTCGTGTGAGACTTCCCAATCCACATTCCACCACGCAGCCCGTCTTGTGGTTGTCAAGCATCATTTTCAAAACCTCGATATCCCGGCGTTGAAATTCTTGGCTTCCATGTGTCTTCAGGTATTCCTGTCTCGTGACGCCGGTGGTTTCTTTAAAGTAATGGTCTTCTGTGATGAAGCGTCGCTTCAAGGCGGTCGCCGCGACAAACCCTAGCGAGCGCTTGCCGCAGCCACGAATGCCGACCAGCACCAAGGAAGCATCGGGGGCGAACTTGCGCGGAGCGGTTGTCTCTGGGGGGTGCATTGCGGGGGAGGGCGTGTTTTTGGCCGAGTCGGCGCGTGAGGTGGAGGGACTGGAGTCGACGGACTCGAGGACGCAGGATTTCCAGTCAAGCATGGTGAGCGGACAAGTTCGGAAAGACGGAGGAGGTGATCTAGTTGCAAGGCACGAGTGCCATGATGGGGCACTTCATGTGCTGCAGGCGTCGCATCAAGGGAAGGCAAACGAGGCGTGAAGCTGTCGGACAAGGGAGCAGACGGCACTCTTGTAGGGCGCGCACTCTGAGAATCGAGTCAGATGATATACAGGGATAGGTTCAGGTATACGGCAGAGGTATGGGAAAATCGACCAGTCGGACGTGGAGGAAAAGAAGGAAAGGTGACCGGCGACAACTTTCAGACTTTCCCCGGATGAGGCACCGCAGTGGGGCCGCGAGTCTTCTTATCGCGCGTGTGATTAGTTGGAGGCGGAGTGTCGGCAGAATCATTACCCTCTCCGGAGTTGGCACGGCATTACTCCAGGCAGAGAGATTGTGGGGAGAACTGGATAAGATGGAGATGATCTGAATCATGCTGGCTGTTTGTGGCATGACATGCTCGGCTATAATAATCAAAGAAGCGCAAGTGCTTGGATACATCTCCTATAGTATTTTCAGATGTAGGGAATCATCAGAGTACAGTATATGCATATAATCAACAAAGTCGCACAGGGGATCCCTCTTTCTAGGTCTCCTTGAACTCGTAACGACCGACTCGGTCCTGCACTTCCACCTGGATGCGACCCTCCTCAATTTCCTTGCCATTGACCTCGATCGAGGCGTGCATCACATCGCCGGCCTTGACCTCACCCACACCCTTAGGGGTACCCGTGAGCACAAGGTCGCCCTTCTCCAAAGTCATCACGCGCGAGATCTGAGCCAGCTGCTGGGGAATGCGGTAGAGCATCAGGCTCGTGGAATCGGCTTGGCGCTCGGTCTCGCCAACGCGCAGGCGGAGGAAAGCATCGTGCGGGTTGGGGATGCGCGACTTGGCAATCGCTTGGGAAATGGGGAGGAAGGTATCGAACCCCTTGGCGATGGACCAGGGGAGACCCTTCTTCTTGGCCTCTTCTTGAACGTTGCGCGCGGTCATATCAATGGCAAGGACATAGCCTAAGAACAGCAGTCGTGGTCAGCGGGTGGATTGAGGGCATAGAGATGAGCATATGCGCAAGAGACAGGCTCGGATGCGTGGGGGCGATCACTCACTCTCAATGGCATCCAGTGCACCCTGCTCATCCTTCGGGTCCAAATCCCGAACGGTCTTGCCCATCACCAGACCCAATTCGACCTCATAGTGCAGACTGACACCCTTGGGGCGGAGAACGGGGCCGCTGTTGGGGAGCAGGATGGAGGAAGCGGGCTTCAGGAAGAAGAAAGGCTGCTTGGGCGTGGTGTTGTTCAACTCGGTAATGTGATCGCTGCAGAGTAGTATATCAGCGCTGGTGTTCAGACCAAAAAGGGTACAGAAGGAGTGAGTCAAGCTAGTTGACTGCGACAGAAATCAGTGTCGCGGGGACGGGCCACGCACGCGTAATTACGGCCGATACACATAATCTTGCGGCAATTGGCACGAATAGAGGCCATAGTGATAGTGAGTTGGACTCGAATAGGGGAATAGAGTCAATGAGGTAAAAATGTGCAGGACAGAAAGGCGTTGCGCCGGGGATGAAGCGGTTAAAGAAGCAGTCGGAAGTCTTCCGTGCTAAGCTCCGGCGATGGTGCTGACAGTGGCGATTGCGGAGAAATGGCCGACACGTCCACTTGGATTCTTTTCCCGCTTACCGAGGAGAAGGAGCACCTCTAAGAGTAGGCAATTGAACAAATACCTATAAACTGACATTCAGTATTTCTGTCTTTAGAGAACACATACACACATATATATACACTGGATATATCGATATCTAATACGTTGGTCTTGCATTATGCGTGTCGGCTTGCTGGGCCGAGTCTCGGCTCGTCCGCCCGAGAGACTTCTCCATAAGAGTCATAGGTTCAAGTATTAATGTTGATCATTTCAAACTATCCAGTAGACAAAAAAATTTGATATTCAAGTGAAAGCCATTCATAGGTTAGAATTTGCGTCAGTGACTTCAAGTACTGTTTGGGACCCCGATGTTGTTGTTTTTTTCGACTATAGTTTGAAGCCCAGCCTAACATGGTATGAAGCAATGGATATATACCAAAACCCTTGTTCGTACAGTTAAACACAGCTAACAAAGAATCAAGGTTATTGATACACTACCTAATGATATACCTAGGATCCACTGAATGCTAACCTTGAGATAAGCCTACACGACTGTGTTGTACTGGTACAGAGGGTTATCTTTGCATGTCCGAGCACCGGGGGTTTCCAGTCTACTAGTGTCTTGGGCGTCTCCGATTCCCGACGATAAGCAGGTCGGCAAGCTGATAAGATACTCCAACCAGACTATGAAGAACAGAATACTGTAATACTGAGCTAACCAGCAGATAATAGGAAAAATATGTAGAAGAAAATAACTGGCGGCCCCTGCCGACCCCAACTTCTCCAACTATCCATCCCACCCTCCAAGCTCCTCCATCATTGGTGTCTCCAAGCGGGGGATTGCCCCTCTTTCTCTCTCTCTCTCTCTCCACCCGTCCGAGAAGGTGCTCAGACTAAGTAGCCGCGTTATTATCTTTGACGTTTCCCGTTCCAATAATTCGTGCGATTTGGTTAACCTCGGCCGAGTGGAGTGATTCATTAGAAGGGCGTAGCCACCCAGATAACAACTTCTTCCTCTTTCTTTCTTCTTGTGATACTCTCCCCCGACACCACTCCATCTTCCTCGCCCTCCTCCTCCAACAATGCCGCTCAACTCCAAAGCCATCTATGCCAAGTCGGACGCGGCCTATGTGCCCTTTGCTAGTCGACGAAGCACCGTTCACAGTAAAAATGGCATTGTTTCGTGTACCCAACCACTCGCTGCTGCGGCCGGCCATAAGATCCTGAGCCAAGGAGGAAATGCTGCAGTACGTCTAAATGTCTTCTGGTGGACATTCACGGTTATAATATGGTTTGGATGCTGATCGGAGATCTCCGCTTTTTTAGGATGCAGCCGTTGCCGTTGGTATGCAGCTCGATACTAACAAGGATATCAGATGCTATGATCTAACCGCTCTATGTTTCTAGCTGCCGGCCTGAATATGACCGAACCCGGCTCAACGGGAATTGGAGGTGACATGTTCTGCCTCTTCTACGACGCCAAGACGAAAAAGGTACATGCGCTGAATGGATCGGGCCGATACCCTGGCGAGGCAACCCTGGAGAAAGTTCGCGAGAAATTGAACCTCGCACCCGGTGCTGCTGGTAGTATTCCCATGCTCAGCGCACTGGCAACCACTACGCCCGGTGCAGCTGCAGGATGGGTCGATACCGTTGAGAAGTTTGGCAGTGGCAAGTTGTCCATGGAACAGATTCTGCAGCCGGCTATTGAGATGGGTGAGGATGGATTCCCTGTGTCGGAACTTTCATCCAGTGGTGTAAGTATTCGCCATTATCCTTTTGGGAATCGTGTCAGACAGCTAACTCGCTGATAGTGGCAGAAAAGCGAGAATGACATCCGTAACGCATCTCCCAACTTCCGCGAGATGCTCAAGAATGACCCCTCGGCCAAGGATGGCGTGCGAGCTCCGCTTCCCGGAGAGATTATGAAGAACCCCACCCTCGCAAAGACCTTCCGCGCTTTGGCGGCAGAGGGAAAGAAGGGTTTCTATCAAGGCCGGATTGCAGAGCAGATTGTCAAGGTAGTGAACGACCTGGGCGGTCTCATGACCCTCGAGGACCTGGCATATCATGCCGAGGTCGGTACTCAGGAAACAGAAGCGATCTCTCTCAAGTTTACTGGCCAGGATATTGTCTCGAAGCAAAGCTCAGGCACCGACGGAGAGCCCAACCAGGGTGTGGAGATCTGGGAGCATCCACCAAATGGCCAAGGTATCGTGGCATTGATGGCCCTTGGAATTATGGAGGAACTCGAGCGGAGGGGCAAGATTCCTCGTTTCAGTCAAGCTCAGCACAACTCCGCCGAGTATCTCCATGCGGTGATTGAGAGTCTACGAATCGCCTTTGCTGATGCAGCCTGGTGGGTGACTGATCCCGATGCCGAGAAGGTCCCATCGAAGGGTCTCCTCGAAAGAGAATACCTCGCCGAGCGGGCGAAGCTATTCTCCCCTGACCGTGCGGCCGACATCTTGGATCACGGTAGCCCTGCTCACAACCACTGCGATACCGTCTTCTTCGCCGTGACTGATAGCGAGGGCAATGGTATCTCCTTTATCAACAGCAACTACGACGGCTTCGGTACAGCCATCATCCCCGCAGGCTGTGGTTTCACTCTACAGAACCGTGGCGCCAATTTCTCCCTGGAAGCTGGACATCCCAATGCCTTGGCCCCTCGCAAGCGTCCCTACCACACCATCATCCCGGCTCTAATCACCAACGTCGCAGATGGATCTCTGCATTCCGTATATGGTGTCATGGGTGGCTTCATGCAGCCCCAAGGCCACGTGCAAGTGCTGCTGAACATGCTTGCCTTCGGATATCACCCCCAGGCCGCGCTTGATTCCCCGCGAATCTGCATTGCTGCGCCCACATCCGAAAGTACCGACCGGACCATCTTTGTTGAAGATGGAATTACTGATGAGGCGGTGGAGGGCTTGCGTCGTCTCGGACATAAGATTGAAGTGTTGACGGAATGGAAACGGGCTACGTTTGGTCGGGGCCAGATTATTCGTCTTCACTATGATGAGGGGTCGCTTGTCTACAGTGCGGGCAGTGACCCGAGAGGTGATGGCATGGCATTCCCTCTGCTATAAGCCAGGAGCCCCATATAGAATGCGTAACTGATGAACTTTTGTTCATATCTCACGAGTTAGGTAATGCTAGAGCGAGAAATCACAGCATAAATTAAGATTGTCCTCTACAAAGCATTTTCTTGTATAAAGTTCATCTCCACGGGTATGAACCCCAAATTGTCTTGATAGCTAGCGCCGAGGAAACCACTGATTAGGGTAGCAAGAGAAGCAAAGCAGGACCAGATTTCGGAAATGGATTCCCAATTCAGGGTCCGCAAATTCCGAGCGATTGATAACAGACTGTGGGTTCTCAACTATTGGAAACTACCATAATTCGTGGATGTGACCCTGCCATGTCTCCACCCGTGGTAAATAATTGGCTTTCCGTGTCCTCCCTGCGGTAGTTGCGGGCGAAATGGAGAGCAAAATGAGACAAGAAAGTCGATCGGCGCTTGTAGAATCACTTTAGTCCATGATATTTAGGAACTCAATTCCAGGTAACTATCTGTCTTGCTTATGTAGCTGGATGAACAAGGCCATTGATAATTAGAGTCGCGGATATACCCGCACTCCCCAGACTCCATCATGAGAACAATAGCGAAGCTTATTTTGACTTTGCTTTTCTGGGGACTATGGGGATTGTAGAGCCGGCGGGATCCGGTTCCGCAACTATTCGCAGGGCAATTAGTGAGGAATTACCACGACATGGAAACGGGACTTCCCCGGAGTATAATCGCGACCTGTCGCTGAATCATCTCTCTCCGCAATACGCACAATGCGGAGAGAAGGGGGCTCCAGATGAGTGACGCCGCCTTCGGTCATCATCCCCGGATGTCTACTCCACCAAGGGGGACCACGCGAGCATGTTGGCAAGTACTGTTCGTTTTAATGGTGAAGGCCCCCGGACCAATCGGAAATTCTGGTTGAAATTTGGGATGAATTCTGATGTACGCTGCTTGACACTCAAAACTGGGGACATTACCTGTCGTGAAGCATGGAACAAAATAATACTTAATGAGAGTCTAAGCTCTCTCGAATGCCCAGCAAGAGTTTTATCTCATGAGAATGGTGACCCTCTCTTGGATTGGGTTTCATCTATTCATACCTCATCCCAAAGCTCGTTGATTCGTTGACCACTTGAACCAATTCAACATCCTCTATTTATATAATGTCTCAAGCACCCCTAGGAGATGGCGACGTGGAGAAACAAGAACCTGGCCCCGATGACCACTTCCGTTCCCACGGCGGCACTCCCCGCCCCAGCCATGAAGAAAAAGAAGGTGCAGACGGCGCAGCCGATGATACCGCTGATGGTGCTCCCCATCCCGAGGGGAAAAGGGAGCTCAAAGAATGGGAATGCTATGATAAACTGGGGTACTCGTTCCCCCGGTGGAAGAAATGGGCCATTATTTCGGTGATCTTTCTTGTCCAGCTCTCGATGAATTGGAATGCTAGTTTTTATGCTAGCAGCATCACGCTGTTTGCTAAGCATTTCCATACCTCCGAGCAGGCGGCGCGTGTTGGACAGATGAGCTTTCTGGTTGCTTATGCTTTTGGTTGCGAGTTCTGGGCTCCTTTTAGCGAGGAGTTTGGTCGTTGGCCGATTATGCAACTCAGTTTGTTACTTGTCAATATCTGGCAGCTTCCTTGTGCCTTGGCTCCGAACTTTGGAACTATCGTCATCTCTCGGACCCTGGGAGGTCTTTCCTCTGCCGGGGGCTCGGTCACACTCGGCATGGTCGCTGATATGTGGGAACCAGAAACTCAACAATGGGCTGTTGCTTATGTTGTGTTGTCTTCCGTTGCTGGCTCCGTGCTTGCTCCTATCGTGGGAGGATTCGTCGCAACATACCAATCCTGGCACTGGAATTTCTGGATCCAGCTTATCCTGGGAGGCTTTGTGCAAATCCTCCACTTCCCAGTTCCAGAGACCAGATGCAGTATCATGATTACCCGGGAAGCTCGTCGACGACGAAAGCAAGGCGAGATGGTCTGGAGCGGCGATGAGTTGAAGAAAAAGCGGATCTCTTTCAGATACCTCTTTATGGTGTGGGCACGCCCGTTCATCATGTTCCTGCGAGAGCCAATCGTGCTGTTTCTTTCGCTGCTCAGTGGGTTCAGCGATGCCTTGATCTTCACTTTCCTGCAGTCGTATACACTAGTGTATAAGCAATGGGGGTTCAACACGGTTGATATTGGGCTTTCGTTTATTCCGTGAGTATTCCATTATTGAGACACACCGTGGCTTTTCCCCCCAAAAACATGCTAACGTCTGCTGTCCATTAGAATTATGGTGGGATATATTATTGCCTATTGCTCATTCTTGCCGTGGATCCATCGCCATTGCAAAGTCCAAGAAAGAGACCCGGATGGACTGCTGCCCGAAGCTCGACTCCATTGGCTTTTGTTTGGTATGCTAATCCAGAAAACCGTTCCTGTTCATGTGTTCAACCACTTAACTATTTTGCAGTTGCGCCTCTTTTAACGATCGGACTGTTCGGATTCTCCTGGACAAGTCTTGGGCCGCCCCACGTTCATTGGATTGCACCCATGATCTTCTCCTGTTTAATTGCTATAGCTAATGCAAGTCGTCCCCGGATCATTTTTTGGGAATTGCCTGATTAACGATCAAACTAGTTCTCCATTTACATGGCCACAATCGACTACATGATAGCCTCCTATGGTCCATACTCAGCCTCGGCGACAGGTGGCAATGGATTTGCCCGCGACTTCCTCGCAGGTATTGCAGCGATGTACTCGATACCCAGTAAGTTTCCTATCAAGCTGATATCAAGGTGGAGCACCACTATTACCCGTGAATCTAGCTCTAACAAGCAACAGTGTACCAAAACATGGGAACGACACACAGATTGGAATGGCCATCGACATTCTTGGGTTTCATGGCGATTATATTCACAATCCCCATTTATGTCTTCTATTGGTATGGACCCAAGATTCGGGAACTGTCCCCGTTCGCACAGACTCTGGCTGCCGACAGGAAGAGGGCTGGGCGGAAAGTTTCTCAGTGTGGTTCTGGCGATCCGGATCCCGTCCAGCGATATCTGTCGGGGGGTTCGTCGGGGGGTCCGTCGGGGGGTTCGCCGAGGTGTTCGCCGAGGGGTTCGTCGAGGGGTTCGCCGGGGTCGTGAGGGGATTATTTGGGATGAAGGAAGGGTGTTCCAGGGGAGGTGGGAAACCTGTGTTGCACCTTTCGACTCTAAAATTTGTTCAATTTAATTCGAAGTGAGAATATTTTATCATAAAATTGACTACCACATTGGAAAATCAGGATTAGTGATCAGGATCATTTGCTAATCTTTCTAGCGAGAGCCGATGCCTCTATATGATGAAGCGTAGAGGGAAATTATTGATGATTGTGGTCTATAGATTTTCTATGAGGCTTATAGTGCACTCAATCCAATGGACAAGCCGGGGATGAAAGAAGTTGTCTTAAAGGTTGGGCTCACTTTGTCGCTATATTGCTATTGAGGAATCTATTTCCAGGTCTCGGCGGGCTCTCCGTTGTCTCTTTCAAGCAACTGACAATCTACGAGATAGCACAGCAAGGCAATTCAAACGCTTGTAGAATGTCGGTACAATCATTCCTAACTGATTCAACGAGGCTGCCAGGAAATAGTCTTAGCAAGCGGCCCACCACGATCATAAGTGACCAACGCTGTATGGTGGTCAAGGGCCAACACTCCCGGCCAGAAACTGGAGGCTGGAGAGATCACTTGGGGCTCGCTCCAGCGAACTTGGCCATTCTGAGGCGGTCCTGCGAAAACGGCCTTGATGGACGCATGCTTGACCCACTCCACCTGATGTGAATCCTCATCAGTCATGAACACGACCACCATGGAGCCATCCGCAAACGCAGAAATCTGCGGTGACCCCGCATTATGTCCTTGGCGGGGTCGGAACACTTCATGGCGATTATGCCAGGTCGCGCCATCGTCGTAGGAGATTAATGCCTCGATGTTAAATGGTCCGTAGCGAGTGGTCTCAAAGACCATGACCAGCGCCTCGCGACCATTGTCAAAGGTAGTCGCGATTCCGTTCATGCCGTCGCGTAGAGGGTCTTGGTCACCGTGTAGACAGACCGGGTGGCTCCATGTGCTCCCTTGGTCATGTGTTACCACGAGCATGGTGCATTGATTGTTGTGTGCGAATTCTTGCGAGTAGGTTAATTGCACCTCACCCCGTCGGCCGAGTCGCATGAAGGGCTCCCAGATTCCAAATGGGGGGCTCTTCTCTGCTGCCTGGGCTGCGAATTGCCAGGTGCGACCTCCGTCCATGGATCTGCAGACGGTGATACGGAAGTGGGTGGGACCATTGGGACCTAGATCGTGATTGCGGAAGGCTGCCAGGACTACCCCTGGAGCGGCTTCGAGAAGGAACATGTTGTCCACATCGCCGGTCGCCCGCGTTACTTCGGAGAAGTTCTCAAAGGTGCGTCCGCCGTCTGTGCTGCGGGCGACACAGAGGGCATGTTGGCCGTCTGGGAAGCGGGTGAAGGAGGAGAGGATAGAGCCATCGGAGAGTCGAGCTAGGCGGGGATAGGTACCATTGTTGGGAGGGGACGAGATCGGGCGCTCATCGTCGTGAATGAGCCCGCGACCTGGTAGATGGTGGCCCGTCGGTCCAGGTGGGTAGCCCTGCTGGCCCTGCTGGGCGTGATGGCCCACGCCAAAGGCGTTGAGTACCTTCTGACCAAAGTGACCGGGCATCGTGATGATGGTGATATTTGTTGTGTTTAGGGAAAGTGAGGGTGAAAGGAAGTTTTGAGACGCTGGTGGGTTGATGTTACGTCATGGCCGAGCCTTGTTGGAGATGCTCTGTGGAGATGGTGGAGAGAGAGAGAGACGGGAGGCATGAGACATCTGAAGAAACGAAGCAAATTGAGGATCGCAATCAATCCGTGCGGTCAAGGTCAAGGGCGGCCCATTCGACAGTCGTTTGGAGGGCTTGAAGTGATCACTCTGCCTTGTTCTTCTCCCTCCATCCCTAACTCCACTTCACTACCACCAGCCGAGCTCGTCACCACGGACCACTTACTCGCGTTTTTTTTTCCCACCGAAAGACACGATGAAAAGGCCCAAGACGGCAAAAGGGGCTATTTTCCAGATCGGATTTACGGTGTTAAGCAGATGAAGAAAAGGAGTTCGGTTTTTACAAAATTCGAGGGGACCGGACTTATCGCCGTGTAATCTCCGCGCGTTACCAAAGGCCGGCACGTCACCATTTGACTGCCTGGCGAGAAACCTTTGAACTCGGAATTCTCGCAAAGTTATAAGAGGAGTGGAAGAATCTTTGTGAGAATGTCGGTATCAATTCCATCACTATCTAAACATTCTCATTATGGGCTTCCTCTACTCTCAAGTCTTTGTCCGACCGACATATCCCACCCGGTCCTTGGAGGGCCAAACGATACTCGTCACCGGGGCCAACGTGGGCCTGGGACTCGAAGCTGCTCGCCATGTGGTCCGACTGGGTGCTGCTCGAGTGATTCTGGGGGTACGGAATGTGCCTGCAGGTAATGCCGCCAAGGAAGAAATTGAGACTTCGACGCGCCGCCCAGGAGTCTGCGAAGTATGGGAGGTGGACCTGGCTTCCCACAGCTCAACCCTGGCCTTTGGCGATCGAATCGCCCAGTTGCCTCGTCTCGATGCTGCAATTCTCAATGCAGCTGTAGCCACCGAGGCCTTCCAACTGGCCGAGGGCTATGAACGTACCATTACCGTGAACGTGATCAACACACTGCTCCTCGGACTGCTCATCCTCCCACGACTGAAGGCCACTGGACAAGAGTTCCCAACATCCCAGCCCCGTCTGTCCTTTGTGGTTAGCGAAGTACATGCATGGGTGAATTTCCTCGAATGGAAAGACACAGACAAGGCCATGCAGGTCCTGTCAGATCCTGCAAAGGCCAAGATGCACGAGCGATATCCTCTGTCCAAGTTGCTGGAGGTGCTTCTCGTGCAGGAACTTGCTGGCCGAACTCGCGGTTCGGATGTGATCATCACCATGGTCAATCCGGGGCTCTGTCATTCGTCTCTCGCCCGTGAGGCGGGTTGGGGACTCGCCCTCATGAAGCTAGTACTTGCGCGATCGACTGAAGTGGGATCCCGCACCCTGGTCGCTGGCATCTCCACCGGCATCGAGGGTCATGGTGCCTACATGACGGATGCTACGGTGGACAATACCAGCCTGTCTCCATTTGTCCGCAGTGAAGATGGACGCCCAGCCCGAGAAAAGCTTTGGAAGGAACTATCGGCGATCCTCGAACCAATTCGCCCTGGGATCATGCAGAACATCTGAAGTGTCCCGGAACGTGAAAACATGAACAGCATTGGTACATGTGAACCTCTTTTTTTCTGCTCTTAATTTGAGGAAATTCCCCTTGTACCATAGTCATAGCCAATTACATTTGTTTTTGAAATTTGAAAATTGAGACTCTTCGTTGAACAACGACTTGAGCATTCATACTACAACTTCGACCTCGACTGGCCTAGATGGGGAAATTTCAGCTTATGCAATATAGGAGACTCAGACTCATTCGATTCACGACCAATCAGCATCCTAAGTCGCTTCTGGGGAAATCAGCACCTATTAGTGTCACATTTAGAGCAGACTTGTTATTTGCCCTGTTTGCGCATCTTGCACCGCCATTGGTAGAGCTCGCCCGGCAGCAATTGCCCCGCGTGGTTCGTGACAGCGGCAGCCATCAGCCAGCCCGCTTGCAAACGCAGCCGTTGAGAGCAAACGACACCTGGATCTGAATAACCCATGATGCGAACGAGCGGGATGTACGAGTTCATGCTGAATTACGAGTCGTGGCGCCTATGACCCAGGATATTTTGATTGATTGCTCATCAAGTGACCATAGGCACCAAGACTCGTCACCATGACAGAGTCAACCTTAGCCAGCCATAACCATGCCGGTTAAACGCCGCGCCCTTCAGCTGAAGAAGTGTCGAAGTACAAGTTCATAACCCGCGGGTGTCCTAGGGGCTTTCTTTGCGGAGTATCATTTTTTGTTCTCTTTTCAAGCCTGATATAAACATACATCCATCATGGCTCCGATACTTCTAGACTCCAATACCATTGACAATCAGAGTAATGGTGGTCTCAAGGTTCAGGAGTCTTGGTCGCGTGTGGGGTTGGTACTTAATGAGCGCTGTCAAAGCCTTCTGTACTTGATTGAAGCACTTGGTGCTCCAGCCGCCATCAAGGACGAGCATTTTGATGTCCAGCTTCAGCGAGTACTGCACTTGTCATGGGTTGTCACTGTCCGTGCCTTTGCATCCTCTACAACGCTTTACGTGGGACAGCACTATCTCAACGGCCAGTGCTTTATTGGCGAGACAAAAAGTTGTGCAGAAGTCACTGCGCAAATCCATGTCGATACTTATGACACACTGCAGAATCTGTTCGCGCAGATGATCAAAAGCCTGGAGACGACATCGTCAACATCACCGGTGACCCATGTCAATGGATACTCTACAACAGTTGACACTCGGGCCATGTACAATACCACTATGATCTACAGGCAACAAATGCGTGAGTCTGGAAGCGGCACTAAAGCCTGTATGAACCGATGCCAGACTTGCTGTCCACAGCCCATTGCTGAATACTTGAACGAGGAGGTTCCTTCATCAGGACTTCGACTCTATATTCAAAGAACCGCCAGCAATCATCTCCTCGCTAGACTTGATGGGGGCATCGCTCCTAGTAACCCACCATTGGCGAGCAGCTTGCTACAGAGTTTCAATCAGGCCCTTTCATCAATTGTCTCCCTCCCAAAGCAGTCCATTGGAACAGTGGAATTGTGCTCCATGCACGATCGCGAGCAAATTGGCAACTTTACTCGCTCTCTCGCACCGCCCCAAGATGTACTTCTACATGATCTGTGCTTGCGACACTCAACCACAACCCCCGAAGCGCTTGCCGTTCGCTCCTGGGATGGTGACCTTACCTATCACCAATTACGCGATTATGTCCATCGACTAGCCCACTGGCTGACTGGACAAGGAGTTGCTCCGGGTGTCTTTGTCGCTTGTACTTTTTACAAGTCGACATGGGCAATCGTGGCCCGTCTGGCAATTCTCATGGCTGGGGGTGCCTACCTCTGTGTGGATGCCCGCGATCCACCGCCATATCTGGAGTCAGTATTGGAGAGAAGCCGTATTCAAATCATGTTGACCTCGGAGGGCTTCGCCCAGAAATATGCAGACCGAGTGGATATTCATTTCGAAGTAAGCGAGGCGTCTCTCCAGGCCCTTCCATCGTTCCCTGATAAACCTAGCTCCACCGTCACACCGAGTGATCCTTGTGTGGTACTTTTCACGTCCGGCAGTACAGGCAACCCCAAGGGAATTATACAAGAACACCGGAGCTATGCATCTGCCCTGACGGATTACATCCGCGTCATGGGGATGGGGCCGCACTCGCGACTTTTCCAATTCGATGCATACGCATTTGACATAAGCAACAATGATCTCCTCGCTCCTCTGATTGCTGGTGGCTGCTGTTGTGTACCCACAAAATCAATGACTATCGATGCACTGATGAGGGATCTGCATGAACTGGAGGCTAACATCATGTTTGTGACGCCATCAGTAGCTGTGGAGATGGATCCCGACCGCGTCCCAACACTTCAAACGATGTGCATTGGCGGAGAGCCCCTGACTGATACTGTTTTAGCGAAGTGGATGGGCCGTGTCCGTGTGATCAACCAATACGGAATGGGTGAAGTTGCATCTCTCTGCGCTTATAACCCTAATATCCAGCTTGGTCGCGGGGCCGTCGTCGGGCGCCCGGCTAGTGGAGCTATCTGGATTGTGAGTCCCGACACTCCAGATCAACTTATGCCTGTTGGTGCTATGGGAGAACTTTTGATTGAAGGACCTCATATCTCTCGGGGATATCTCGATCATGTATCGGGGAAATCGGAGAATTTTCTCACTACACCTCCAATCTGGATGGCTCAGATACATCCCGATCGACCAGCGCATCGGTTCTATCGCTCAGGCGACCTGGGCCGGTATAACCATGACGGCACAATCGAGCTCATCGGCCGGAAAGATACTATGTTGAAGCTTGACGGGGCAAGAGTAGAAGCCGGCCAAGTCGAATTCGTTCTTCGCAAGCACCTATCCACAGGAGACGTCGCATTGGTGGATATTCTAGGCACCGTGGATGGAGTCAGCGAGCGCATATTGGGCGTCTATCTCTACCTCGCCAATAACCCGATGAATTGCGAAGAAGGCCCCGTGGAGGAAATGCAATTTCGGCCCATTCGGGAACGACATGCCGTCTCTTGTCTCACACGGGCTATGAGCGATGAGGTTCGAAAGAATTTGCCCCGATATTATATCCCCGGTTTGTTCCTGCTTATTGATCGTGTGCCGCGCACTAAATCAAAGAAGACTGATCGGCGTAAGCTCCACGTGCTAGGGCAAGCTTATTATATGGCTCATCGAGAGGAGTTGAAAGATATTATCGTCTGGCCTGAATGGGTTTGATTGATGGGATCCACCGTGGACGGCTCAATGGAATGAGTGTGGGGAGTAGTGAAGGTTTCACGTTGTTGCACTTTCTATGTTCGTTGCCTACCAACTTTACAGTTATTGAATCCTCGTCTCATCAATAATCTAAGCAATATAGAGCCACGTGATACACGTGGACTTCCCGCTTACCCTAAGTATTCTGAGGAAGCTTCTCCAGAATTTGTTGTCTAAACCCCCGAAAGTTATACTCTTGATTGCAAATCCTAATGACGTAGGTGAGGTCTTTTGTTCCAGGAATATTCGATAAATCCATCGGCTTCGAGTATCAAGCACAGTATCCCCTCGTGTGTCAACTTGCCAAAACTAGCGCGGTTTCAATTAGTGTATTAAATGTAAGATATCATCTAATTGATTAGCAGAATAAGATATTCGATAATATCATTGGATATAGGGGCTCCACTACCTGATAAGTCATCAACGCGATTAGGCCTAAAATACACTATAACAAGTGGTTACTGTAGCTGTGCGCGATTAGCCAATTATTACGCGTTGTAAGATAGAACTAGTGTATGGCGCTAAAAACCGCGCTAGTTTTGGCAAGTTGACACACGAGGGGATACGTAACTGGATGACTTTCTAAGGCCGATCGAATGGAATCCTCGGCGTCCAACCTATTTGGTTCAAAAAAAGGACGATCGAAAACAGTCAGGCCACAATAAATCAAGACCCTGGCTAGTGTCACACTTCAAGAGGGATCGAATACCCTGTTGACTCCACCCAGGGGGGTCTTCGGGCTAACCTCGGTGGATATTCTGCAGTGAAGTATTTGAATGCACAAAGCCTCTCTTCAAGAAGTCCTTCTCCCCTTATACTTCCAGCTGTTGATACTCACCTTGAAGTTAACTGCACGTAAAAAAGCGGCAATGGAAATAACAACCATACAACGCACGAGCAAGAAGTAGTTCCCGGCAATCAGTCTACCATGTGTTCAGCCTGAAACAACGCAACAATATCACCCAACCCCCCGGAGTGGGGCCCAACGTGGAATGAGTAGGCCAAACGGCGATCAGGGGGGACTTTAATCTGATCTCAATGATCTCATTCATGGACAATTCCACTTCCACACTACTGCAGACTCGGAAAGTTTGCTGCAATAATAAAGTATGGATCATCACTGCGAGCCTCGCGTGTACTCTAGCTCAAACAGAGCCAAGATCGGCCATCGTGTCTGCGCCACCCGTCTCAGGGTCGACGATCAATCCTAATCTCTTCTCGATCAGGGTATATAGCAGGATCGGTCTCGCCCTAAGGATATGCTTGTGTCGCGCCATCATTCTTTCCTTTGCCATTGACGGTCCTTCTTTTTATCAATCTCTCCATCCGTTAACCGACAGACTGCTGGTTCAGTCTTTGTTTTAAAATCTCGTTCCTTAAACTCAATTGTCCCTTTTTTTCCCTTTCGTGATGGCCCTCCAGAGAACCCTCCTGGCGGCCGTCGCGCTCCTAGGAGCCACTGCTCAGGCTGCAGGCGTTTCTGGCACTGCCTTTGGCTTCGCGACAGGCACTACTGGCGGCGGCAATGCGACCCCAGCTGCTCCCAGGGACATCGCGCAACTCACCGAGTGGTTGACCGACAGTACTCCGCGAGTGATTCTCATCGACAAGGAGTTCAACTTCCTGAACAGCCAGGGCAAATGCACCGACTGCAAATGCTGCATTCCCTCGTCCAACTCGTGTGGTAGCTCGGGTCAGAATGCTATCCACTTGGACTCGTCAACCTGGTGTGGTACTTATCCGACTACGACTTGTACTTACGACAAGGCTGCTATCGATGGCATCAAGGTTGCCTCAAACAAGTCTATCGTGGGTGTTGGTAGTGCCGGTGTCATTCGTGGCAAGGGTCTGCGTCTGGCGAATGGTGTCAGCAATGTGATTATTCAGAATATTCATATTACCGAGCTGAACCCGCAGTATATCTGGGGTGGTGATGCTATTACCCTGGATGGCACCGACCAGATCTGGATTGACCATGTCAAGATTTCCTTGATTGGTCGCCAGATGTTTGTTTCTGGATACGGGGCGAGTAAGTGAAGATCCTCCTATCCCTTAATACGACATAAAGTCGATATTGATCGTTGATATCCACAGGTGGGCGTGTCACTATCTCCAACAGCGAGTTTGACGGGCAGACAAAGTGGTCCGCTTCCTGCGATGGCCACCATTACTGGACTGTGTATGTCTATCCAGCTTGATTTTGTAAAATCTATACTGCATCTCCTGACCTCGGCTAATTGAAATCGCAGTCTGGGCTACGGTAAGAACGACAAGGTGACATTCACTGGTAACTACATCCACCACACCTCCGGCCGCTCCCCCAAATTGGAGTTCAACAGCTACTGGCACGTCTACAACAACTTCTGGTTCGACAACACCGGCCACGCCTTTGACGTCGGTGAAGGCACCAACGCCCTGATCGAGGGCAACGTCTTCGAACAGGTCAAGACTCCTTTCCTGGCTGAAAGCTCCCCCGGCAAGACCTTCGCCGTTACATCCAGTGACAAATCGACCTGTGACTCCAAGTTTGGCCGTCCATGCGCGGTCAACACTCTGGCCTCTTCGGGTACTCTATCTGCCAGCGACGAAACTGTCTTGTCTAGCTGGCCGAGCGGCGAGTCTGGTATCAACGTCCAGGACGCTGGTCGAGTCAAGGCCTCCGTGCTCAGCAGTGCGGGTGTTGGCAAGCTCAGCAGCTAGAGCCCTTCCAAGAAGGTCCGCCAGTTTGATGGCCGTGCGCCATGTGTTCTCTCCTTTGTTGTGCGACACCCAGTGGCGCTGCCCCTAAGTGGACCTATAAGACCATTGGTGTCAAGCCTACTACTCAGCCAAGCCCTTCCCCTCCCCCCTGAGCAAAGCCACGGCGCTTAGTAGTGGTAGTTTCCCCTTTGGCTTCTTCGAAAGTGCTTAGTTTGTGGGGTCTAAGATGATCAACCGTATCCTTGGGTAGTGGTTTCTACTCTACTACTTTGTCGCCGTCATTCATAGAAGCACGGTATCGATTTTAATTTTCTCTTCTTCCGGTCGGGAATGCTTTTGCAGGTTTATACATGAGTCTATTATTGGTCTCTGTGATAAATAACCGGCTTCCGACTAATGTATTTACTTGATATTCTTGAGGTTGCTCGGTGGCGGCCTCCCTCGCGTTGCAGTTGGCCTGGTGTTTCAACCGATTGTTTTGATCCACAGACGTATGGTATCATCTTGGATCACACCCAAAGTGACTTTTTTATCATTGGTCTCCTCAATTCCGCCTGTTCCATGACTTGTAACGGCGTTTCAAGCGTAGAATCAACTCGCGCCCACCGCTCTCTGCGGGTATGAGAATGCTCCCGCCGGAGCTTGGATGGATGTAAGATGAGCACAGCGCCAGAATACATGGCCGGTGATACTAGACCAGCCTTGCGTGACATGGGCGACTATCCACGCCTTGATCTTCAGAGATTGCTGGTGATCTGAATGTAGCCACCAAAGTTCCCCGCCTTCGATGATGGACAGAGAGGATGATGGTGAATAGGGCGCGCCGGACTGTGCTTTACCGAATATTTTTCAGATAGAAATTTCTTCCTCCACCGACGCAGTCTTCACTGGTTGTATGTCCAACCGATCGGATCTGCTGGGATAAAAGCTCCCTGCATTTCCTGAAAGTTGTGCATCTCATGTTCTCCTTGAGCGGGGCCAAGCTGGTCCGCCCCGATAGTGAACCCGGCACTTGCATCTACCGGTAGCCAGTTGGATGTTCGGCGGGTGCTCCCATCTGGCATTTCCAGAGTTGTCGGGTATTCCTCCTCTTCCATGTGATGTGAGGAGTGGGCATAGGCAAGCCTATCTGACATTGTTGTATATGTGTTGGGGGAGTCTGGGGATCGAGACGATTGCATCTCTTCGCCGTCTTGGTCGGTCTCCCAGCGGCCGAATGAGGCCTGGCTGGTCTCTGGTGTACCGCACGGATCGGAAATGGGAGACCCTGGGAAAGCTGGGAAGTTTGTGGGTTGCACCGAGGGGGTCATGAAGAGGGCTCGTTGAGTGGCCATTAGGGAATTCCACCGTTGTTGCTCTACATCGTGGACAAGCGGGTCGGCATATAGTTGTGGTGGTGGTGGTTGTTGTTGGTCATAGACAGCACTAGACAAGTTAGCACTGTACGGAGACACTTAATTTCACACCCTCAACCCCCTGGTTCCCTTGAAAAACGAAAAAGAATGGAATAGTTACCTCGAGTCCTCCCAGTTCTCCCACTTGCCGCCAGCGGAGTGGATCGTCAGGCCCGCCTCGACCCATGATTGCGGATACCGTTGAGTCTCGGCCACTTTTTCGTATTCGCCCTGAGCATTCCAGCCGAGCTGATCCATCATCCACGGATCGAGATCACCTTGCACAGCAAAGGGGAAGTCATGATTTCCGGCCATGAAGCTCGGATGGGGCTCCTCGTGGGCCACGATGGGTACCAGACCCTCCGTCTCATGGCTAGGAGCGTCCGTCACGCACCAGGGCTCCAATTCGTACCCAGAGGCCATGCTTGCGATTTTGTATTCTCCAAGATTGGGAGAAGCTCGAACAGGGTGCGTTGTAGCGAGGCACTGCAAAGATGATCGATAATGAAATTATTGACAATCACGAATAAAATCGAGTAAATGTATAGACTTCAACACGTTGCGATCATCCCGCGCGAAGAAAAAACAAATTCCCCGCAAACCTGGGGACATCCTGGTCGACGGTTTAAGTAAAAAAAAGAAAAAAAGCCTCAAGAGAGCTAAAAGACTCAAACCGAAACTCGAAATTGCGGAGAACATGCAAGCGACATGAGCAAAGGCTCCGAAGCGAACGGCTCTCGAAGCGGCAAATTGCGGTTCTATAGTCCGGCACCACATGATCCCTGGAAAATGACTGCAAATGCTGCAAATACGGCAAGCCGGCAGACAATTAACCGAGTTTCTCCCAGGTTTCCCCGGATTGTGGCCTGCGGATCGAACCGAGCGTTGACAAACCACATTTCGATGCGCCAATCGGCGCATTCCACCACGGACTCGGCAAGAACCTGTTTTTTAACCGATGACAACCCCCCGCAAAGCAGAAGAAAACCTACCGAAGCCTCCGAACTTTCGAAGGGGCTGACGCGGGGGCGAGTAACCGTTAATCAGGGATCAGGAACCCCGGTCCAGCGAATGGACCGCTGAGATCGGGGAAATGGAGAAAGTATAGGCACAGGTGGGCTCACAACGTGATCATCAACTGATCATACTTGAACCTACAGTACATGAGACCTTCCCCTCTTAGTCCGATGCCGACCCTCGTTCGCGCAAGGTACGGTCACCTCCATGCGGAGGAGAACCGCTCGGGGCCTGTCGATCAGATCGTTGAATCCAACAGGAGATTTTAGCCATCTTCCACGAGAGGCGGGCATTTTACCGCGCAATTTAAATTGAGTGCCGAGCAGGTATAATAATGACTTGCATGATTCTGAAAGCACTAGAAGTACGTCGAATAGTCGCTTTGGTAAATGATTAGCCGGCTGGGTCTCAGCAGAAAAGACATATATATACCCTCAGAACTGATAACCTTCTATAATTTGTTTAGACTCATCCTCGCCCGGGCACTGAGATCTTGTCTTAAATAGATCACTCTGGATTAAGCAGACCCACACTACCAAGTCGGGTGTTATCCTGTACGGTCTTCAAGAATCTGCATAACTGTCGACCAAAATGAACCGAACCATCTGACCATCGCAAGTTGGCAGCCCATGGGGATTATGTGGATTCATCGATCGGTCCAGAAAGATTAGTGGATCCTGGCAGTGGCAAACTCTCAACATGACAACTTTTTGGGGAGTATCACATGATTAGCAGAAAGTGGGTTACGATCCAGGGCGACCAAAAATGCACTATAAGTGTGGTCAATATATCCGTGACATCCAAGAATGTTGCCTATCCCCTCGTCCGTCAACTTGCCATTTTTAGCGCGGTTTCAATTAGAGCCATAAAGGTAAGATATCATCCAATAGATTAGCAGATTAAGATACTCGATGTGCTATTGGATATAGGGGCTCCACTATCTGCTAAGTCATCGACGCGTGCTTTTCTGCACGCGTAACCCCCTATGCCTACCAACCTGCCTACCAACCTGCCTACCAATGCGATGGCCACCCTAACTACACAAGCACCCTATACCGTGTATATGGATAATTACTTCACATCGGTTGCCCTTTTCAAAGAGCTACGAGATCTACGATGTGGAGCATGTGGTCCTACACGCCCTCAAGATGGGCAACCGATGTGAAGTAATTATCCATATACACGGTATAGGGTGCTTGTGTAGGTAGGGCGGCTATCGTATTGGTAGGTATGGTGGCCATCGTATTGGCAGTTATCGTATTGGTAGCTATCGCATCGGTAGGCATGGTGGCTATCGTATTGGCCGCTATCGCATTGGTAGGCCTATTGGCCATGACATTGGTAGGTAGGTTGGTAGGCAGGTTGGTAGGCATAGGGGTTACGCGTGTAGAAAAGCATGCGTCGAGCCGATGTCCAGTATTAATTCGTCAGAATATTATGCGGACACACTGCAGGATAGCTGACATCACAACGATTCCCCTCTACGTTATCTTTCAAGCTTTGGATTCGACTGTCGAACATCTCCCACAAAATATAGGGACATCTTGGGCGAAGTCAGTATATCTAAGGTTGACTCCAGCGAGAGCGTATATGCGCCTTGGGAATAGGTATTGGGTGAGTACTGGCTCTCTGGCACAGTGCGGCGGCTCAGGTACGCACTCCATCCATATACAGCACGATATCCAGAACGACATATCGAACGACATATCCGATGTGATACATGATCAGGGAATCGTCTGCTGGATGGACATAGACGACTTCGGGCGTTCTATGGTCACCTGTACATGGACGAGAGCTTCCCCTCTGCGGGGAAGTTGAATAAACATAGGATAATTGCATAACGCTGCCTTTAATCTCCTACTTAAATGACCACTTCTCAGACAAGATTATCCAACTTCTGGCCCTTAATAGATCTACATAGCAGCACCGTATATTGTAATCCCCTTCATGATACCAAGGCAAATTGTATAGCTGATTAGTGATTACTATGTTGATCGAGTGATCCATCTTTGCGGGGTCCCCGCACCCCCAGCCGAAGCCGAGGTCGAACATCTGCTTGCCGAACACCATCTATAAGCTCTTATATTCCCAATCAACAACAATTCTAATGTTATCATTGACCAAAAGACCAAGTTCTCTATCTAATTATCAGATTAAAATTCACACCAGCACAACATGATCTTTGACCCAGCTCCCATCGAGCTACCAGCCTCGTACGAGACTGTCCCAACTACCGGTCATATCAAAGTCTCGCATCATCCAGCTGGTGCACCATCAGTGACACCAGTTATCGTTGTGACTCTGAACCGTCCAGCCAACAACAATGCCTTCACTTCGCGAATGGTTTATGATTTCGAAAAGTTCTTCCCCATGTTCGATGTCGACGAACGGGTCAAGGTGATTGTCTTGACAGGTGCGGGCAAGATCTTCTGTGCGGGTGCAGATTTGGATATTGGCTTCAGTAGCAATCGGGAACGTCCAGCTGATCACCGTGATGGGTAGGTCAACACATCGTGGCTTTAATAAAGACACCAAGGAGCTAATAGAAACTAGTGGTGGGCGCGTTGCGCTGGCCATTCATCGCTGCCGCAAGCCAACTATCGCAGCTATGCAGGGCTCTGCTGTCGGAGTTGGAATGACCATGACTCTACCAGCTGTCATTCGGTGAGTCCTCGGACCGTCTTTGGCGAAGTTCTTGTTTAAGACTAATCCCCTGTCGTGACTAGGATCGCCTATGAAAAAGGAAAGTACGGCTTCGTTTTCGGTCGGCGTGGCATCATCATGGAATCTTGTTCCTCCTATTTCCTGCCTCGTCTGATCGGCTTCTCGAATGCCAGCTATCTCGTGAGCACTGGGGGCGTATTTCTACCCAATTCAAAGCATTTCGGCGATCTATTCAATGAAATTCTGCCCGAACCTTCGCAGGTTCTACCACGAGCTCTCGAGCTAGCGACGGAAATCGCACAGAATGTCAGCCCAACATCGCAGTATCTTAATCGTGCGCTGATGTGGCGCAATCCTGGGACCGCGGAGGAGGCTCATCTGTTGGAATCGGCTGTCATCTGTCATACTTTTGGTTCAGAGTATGTAGCCCCTGTCTTGGTGCAGCCAACTTAGTTGAGGTTTTCTTGTTTCGCTGACAATGGAATAGGGATCAGAAAGAGGGTGTCAAGGCCTTCTTTGAGAAGCGTAAACCAACTTTCCGGGCAAATCTGGACGATAACCCGCCGGTTAATGTGCCATGGTGGAGTGAAGTCGATACCGGACGAAACCCGAAAGCAAAGGCTCCGTCGAAGTTGTAGATGCGGGTTTCCTGCAAAGAATTGTCCGTCTCTAATTGTCCAAGATTGCTGCCCTAAGATAACAACGCATTCAATACGTGGATATTGCACAGGCTTTTAGTCAGCAGGTAGAATCCATATCACTTGTCTCATAGAGGAACGGGGATAATATCATCTTAGTATCCCGTGCTCGGATTCAGCATGTGACGGTTTTAAGATAATCGTACTGCACCTAGGGCTCCGCCTTATTTTTTGGCTCTTTTTCTCATCCCAAACCCGTGTATGAATCCATCATTCATCGTATCATCATCACCGTCTTATTCCAAAACACGACATCTTGGCATAAACGACGGGATCAGGTGCCAACAAAAGGGAGGTTAGAAGGGAAAGTCTACAAACCGAACTCTCGAGTATCACGGAGAGTCAGATAAGAAATAAGAAAAAATTGGGTGCTCATTGATGGTGATACCAAAGATCATTTTCAAGTACATTGTAATCTCCGGGCTCGCCTGCGTCGCTAATGAGGTTAAAAATCAAAACACCGATTCCATAGAAAAAAAGAAAAATGCCTGTTTGGGCTAGAATCTGCCAGATTCAGGCAGTTTGAATCGTATACACACAAATGAGGGGGAGAGGAGAGCTGATGCCTCTCATAAACTCAACGTAGGAGCGAAATTAGGCAATGAAGTTACGGCGCTTGCGGTTATATGCTCGCTGATCCTTGAGCCACTGTCGGTATCCCTGCACGCTGCCAATCTTCTCGCCGTAGTAGTCGGGGACGGGGTTCGCAATGGAGTTGGTGGACGGGTCCACACGGAATCGCTTGATACGGTCGAAGAATTCCTTCTCTTTCTATGACAGCGCAAATAAGTTGTTAGTCGAATTCAAGATTTAATGCGAGTTCGTGAAAGACTTACTGTTGCCACGGAAGGCTTATACCGGCGGTACACCAAGCCCCAGACACCATTGCCAACAGCCGGGCCAACCAACCAGCCAACAGCACCACAGGCAGCGGTCGCCATGCCGAGAACGACGAACGGATCCAGACCCATCACCTGGGCACCCAGGGACTCCAAATCCTGCGATGAAAGAACCTGCACACCGACCGAGGTAGAGACAAGGGAGCTAATAATGGAGGATGACAGGGAGTAGCGGCGGCGAGAAGCTCGGAGCTTGAAGAAGGAATTCCAGTCGAGCTTCACCTCATCCTTGGACGCCGCAGAGGTGGACTGCGCACGCAGACCAGCTGGGCGGCTCTGAGAAATGGTAGAAGCTCGAACATGAGGCCGGAGGTCCTGGCTCTGGATGGCACACGACGGACGAACGGCGGTCGAGTAAAGGCGAGCGAGTTGCGCCGATGCTCCTTGTGAGCCAATTCGGGGAACGGGAGAGGTACGGACGAGGGCGCTCGCCGTAGAGAAGCCCGTACGGCCACTGAAAACTGAGTGAACGGACATGCTGACGGAACTGGAGTGTTTCTTTGTCGCCGCGGAGTCGTTGTAAACCAGAGATTGCGTTGGTAGCAAGGGAAGTCGACGGAGCTCCGCCCTGGAGCAGCGGTTACGTAAGCTGGCCCATGCATCGATCCCGCCCGCCTAGACCCGACCTTCTTCCAATCAATGCATAACCCAACCTTAGGTTGCAATCTTATGCTTAGCAAGTGGAAAATATTTGAATAGTCTTTCATAGATAAGTATTATCTGAGCAAATCCAGTTGGCTCGGCAGAGTAGCCCTGCTGACCAAAGTCTACTGAGTGGGTAGTCCATTGATTCTGTGCCTATAGAGATTCCACACATAATGTTCGAGATATATAGCTGCATCCAGCACCAGGCAACTTGGAAGGGTTGACAGAAAAAGGAAGTAACCTTAAAAAGTACATGGAGTTTGGGAACTCGACAAATATCAGTCGAGATTATAGATGTACATGACCACCCGCGATTCAATTATACCTCCTGGTCGTGGAAATTGTGCTCGTGATATGTATTACGCTCATAACGCTTGAAATCGATAATCGCTCCACAATACTCACTCGACCCTCATTCGAGGCAGTTGATTCAAAGTCCTTCCCTCTTCTTGATGTCACCCGGGCGAGATTGAGGAGGCAGATCGCTACCAAAGCCATTCACATGCCCATACAACCGCTTCAGGGTGACGGTGCTCAGAGCCATGACAACGGCACTCATCGAAAACAGGCCAATGCGTCCTGACGTGGACAACTGTTCAAAGATGGGATACGGATACCTTCAACACAGTAAGTATAATTATGAGAATGTTAGTCAACCGGTTTACTTGTACTTACCACCCATTGTATGAGAAGCATTGCTCGACCCAGAACCAGTATCCAAAGGCAATGGTGCCAGACAAGCCCAGAGAGGGCAGGGCAGAAATTGTCCACGGCGGGGAGAGCAGTAGCAGGTCCACTAACATCACGATGGATGGGACTGCATGGAAGCCGAGATCTGCGGCAGGTGTTAGCGTGTGTTCCCCACCATTCTCGGCATGAGCCGCCGTTAGTCTTGTCAACGTACCAGCATGTAAAGGAATCACGGCCCATTCCGGGAGCACTAGACGCTCGTCGATCTGAACATTCGGGCATATTCGGTCAGATGGGTCAATCAGGGTGAAGCGTTTGTCTGTCTCCACTCACCATCCGCAGACCCCAGTAGAGCACACTAATTAGCACCTCCATGGGAGCACAGCACACCGACAGCAAGTTCTTGATTAAGAACAGCCGCCGTGACAGAGTCACATCGGCAAGTAAGGCCACGATGAAAGTCAGGGTTGAAAGGCTAAGCCCAATGACGGTGAGATACTGGAAGTGCCAGCCGTATGCCTCATTTCTGAATTCGATTAGCCGTGTTTAAGTCTCCCAGGAATTAATCAACCTCTCGCTCCGATGAGGTTAGGACTTACGCCTGGTTGGGGTTCTCATGCATGCTTTAGAAGCATTGTTAGCGCCAATTTTACGTAAATGAAAGCCTTTACGTGCCCCAGGGGATGCATGAAGTGCACATACTATTTGAAAGACAAGAAGAAGCTTGCCAAACCCGTTGCCTACTCATGTTAGCCATGGATTCTCGACAGACTGATCAGAAGGTAGAACCATGGGACGGGGGATCATACATGGACTAGAGCAGAGAAGCCCCTGGAAGGACTGGGCCACCGCTGCAGTGGATGATGGACGTGGAATGAATGAGCCATTTTTCTAGGGGTATGTGCGGAAGAGGTAAATTAATTGAGTTTGGAAGTTGGCGTAGCTGGAAGAACTACCGAGTAGGGCCAACCTGTCTAGGGAAGGCGGAGGCTATCGGGCCCAGCTAGGCACCCGAGCACCGCTATGACGCACAGCACGTGACCGGCAAGCCGCGGCATGCCGCACCGGATGGTGGGTTTTCCCGAATCCCGGCTTATTCAGCCTTATCTTTCGCTTCCCCACACTTTCCCACGCGCGCTAGATACGAATCTTCTTTGCAACTCGTGCTCAGTTGCTTCGTTCTTTGCTCTCTAACCGGAGGCTGCAGTGGTCGAAGCGAGTGGGCCATTCCTGTACCCCAGATTTTTATCCCCTCAAAAAGGTGGCCACGTGAGATTGTCCCCCGGATCGTCGCTCTGGCCTAACTGTTCCCTGCATGCTCCCCTGTAGATAAGGTGAACAAGCATCTGCCATTGCTACCGCTGCAGCGGGACCCTGCTTTCCTCGGGCACATCTCCCTCCCACACCTCGATGTGCTTGTATACTAGGTGTGGGTGTCTGGTCGATTATCGTTTCGTCGCGACTTGGGGTCAACACAGTTGCAAACGCCGGAAGCGAGTCAATTGCGACCCATCTGCCATCTGCAGTGTCTGAGCCAGATCTTGACGTACGTGTTCTGTATGGCTGTGGAATCGGAGATTCAACTCAGCGGCTGTCTCAAGCCTATCTCGTTTCTTTAATCGTCTCGCCGCCTGCCAATTAGACCAGGTTGCCAATAGGATTGGCTTGGAGGGTGCAATGCCTCGCCCTCGACGACCTGGCGCGCCAGAGCCTAAGCGCAGAAGCCGAAAAGGATGCTGGTGAGTTCCTTGCGTGTGGAAGAGAATCACTGCGTGCCACAAGACTAATCATCCGTCCAGGCCGTGCAAGGCTCGCAAAGTCAAATGGTAAAGGAAGCACATGTGCCTCTTGTCGACTCGACTCCGGCTAACAGACAAACCATTGCAGCGGTGAAGAAAAGCCCTCTTGTCTCAATTGCCAAAGGCAAGGAGAGTCGTGCGACTATAGTGTCCGCCTCAACTGGGGCGGCCGAACTAAGCGGCCTTCCGTCGATTCTCCCACTTCCATTTCCAGGGGATATGGGGGTACGTTGATTGGCTTTGCTGATCCGATGCGGGCCAGTGCGGTTGACTCGGCCGAGGCCCCTTCATCAACCCCACCAGGGAACAAGACCCCTGCCGATGGGTTTATCAATTTCAGATCTGGAGACCTCGGGTCTCCTGGGGCCATATCACCCAATGGCGCTGCCGCCTTTGGAGTATTCGACTCCCCGAAGCCTCCAGTGCCTTCGGAGAATGGGATTTCTCCATCTCAAGGAGAGGTCCAATTCGCCACAACATGGGCAGAGCATTCTCCGGTGACCCCGGCTTCATCAGGGTCCATGTCGCAGTACTCATTTGGGCAGAACTTTCAGAGCTCATTTTCTCCTGCAGCAGACCAGGGCGTCGGTCTTCGATCCCTCTCTGCGTTTGCGTTTCATTCAAGCTCGGTCTCCCAGCCGGTATCTTTCCTTCGAAATTCAGTAGACATGACTAACCACCTATCTGATGCATCGTCTCGCCCAAGTCAGAATGATGGCCAGATACCCACAAGTCGTTCCTTGCCACATGATGACCATGGATTAAGCTTCTTATTGAATGATGTTGCTGGACAGGATGGCTCTTCTCATGAACCAGCAGACCACGGTGGGATTTCGACCTTGCTGCTTCCAAGATCTCATCCATCTTCCTCTCCTGGGCATGACAGGCATACGCCTGCATCGTCGCATGCTCCAAGGACTGATTCGCTTCGTTCATTCCTTCACTCTAACAACCTGTGTACTGATGCCAGGGACAGAGAAAGTGATCATCCTAGAAATGAATCCCTCGCAGCTCAAAGCAAATGGCAGGCCTATCTTACCAGCGTGACCGATAATTATGGCTTGGACAGCGGACGTCCGGATCATGATCTTGCCCTAAATAATGACCACGCTGCAATTGACATCAACTCTGCTGTCGACAACGTTAGCGCACGGGGTCGAGATGATGGGTCCTCATCGCCTACATCTGTGCATGGCCTCCCTGGCGTGCAAAAATCCGGCTTCAGCGGGTATTATGCGTCTCCGGTTCCCGTTAATATCCCTCGATACCTGTCCCCTCTTCCCTCATCATTGCTGAAGAACCCGATCAACTTGTTGTATTTTCATCACTTCCTCAACCACACGTCCAAAATGCTGGTCCCCCACGACTGCGATAATAATCCTTTTGTGTCGGTCCTACCATCGAGTATGTTTGCCAGTTCCCTTTGTTTGGAAAACGTCTTATCTTCGCTTCCTGTGCTAATTGAGCAGTGGCAATCTCCGACCCTAATCTGCTGAATTTGGTGTTGGCGTACTCAGCAAGCCATAGGGCACGTTACCTGGGACATCCGGAACCTGCCAATCGTATAGCGCATTGGGTCAGCGATGTCTTTCCCGCATTGCGGGTTGCATTGGAAGCATCCAAAGAGGAAATCACCGACAGCCATCTGGCCACGGCTATCTTGCTCTTGTCATTGAAGATCGTTTGTCCCGGAACTTTTGAAGTTCCCATTCCCTGGCAGAGCCATCTCAAGCTCGCTCGAGATTTGTTCATTGCTCGCAGTGATCGTATTGCAAAGCCTGGGAATCGAATCGGCGCCTTCTTTGCCCGCTGGCTGGGGTATATTGACACCATGGGCGCCCTTTCGTGCCGCCAGGCAGGTCCGCCATTGATGCTGTACCACTCCGTTCTGGCAGGGTGCTGTCGCCCTCAAAGTCATGACGAATATTGCGTCGACTGCTTCACCGGGTTCAGTCCTCGCACCGGGTTCTTCCTCCTTCGGCTTGCTCAGCTTGTTCAACAATGCGATAATGAACGTTTCGACGATCTGGGTAATTTCCAACGGGGCTGGCACCCGTCCGCAGACATTGTAATGGAGGCACAGGCAGTGCTTGGCGAGTTTGATGATCTGAACGAAAGAGTTCATGCCGACCCGGACCATCATTTGGGAGTCGAGGCCGATGACATGATGGCCACAGAGGAAGCATTTCGCTGTGCCGGGCTACTTCATCTTCACCGACGGGTACTTGAGTCTTCGCCTGACTCATTTCCCGTGCAAGACGCCCTTCGCAAGCTTGTTGGGGCTCTGGACCGCATGCGACTTGGTGCTTCGACCGAAGTTTGCTCACTGCTCCCCCTGTTCACAGCTGGCTGTGAATCGCGTGATTCTTCCCAGAGGATGAAACTTCTCAACCGGTTCTTCGTGCTAGAGAAATCGGGAATGAAACAGGTTTGTTCCCTCGGATCCCCCTATCTGCCCTTTGACCCTGGAGTCTAACACCTTCGACTAGATCCAAAATGCTCGGCAGCTGATGCAGCACTGCTGGGATGACAACCTGCCATGGATTGCTTTGGCCGAGGGAGAATTCCTCGGGTAGACCTTGACTGTTTTTGAGCGCTCGAATTGCACGCTCCATCATTTCAGTACCATCGGTGTCCGGCACATTGATTGTGACTGCACACTGAATGTGTATATGATTCATGCTGTTGGCAGCTTTCAAAGTATATACTCTCTTCTCATGTTAGCAATATTGCATTACCTTCTCTTGATTTTCTCTTACCTCTGATCTTATCTGACACCATCTCACCCTATCTCATTCATCTCTTCAGAAGCACGGCTTCAGCACAAGAGGAATCGAAAGACGCACTACTAGAAGTAGAAGGTGGTGACCTTGCACGTGATGTACAAGATCGCGACTTCCTTCTTATATCGCACGTGGTCTCCAGAGCATCGTCCTCATCGTCTTTATCCTCTTGATTGTCTTCTCTTTCCTTTCCTTCTCTCCATCTCGCTCGACGTTTCCTCCTTCATCTCTTCAACCCCCCCTCCCTCCCTCTCTCCCCAGCTTCGAGTTCACCAGAACAGAAAGCTCCCGTCACCATGAACGAGCCACTTCAATCAACCGAAGCCGCCTCTGCTTTGGTTACCTTGAGCCTTCTGGATCAGCTCCAGCTCGACAATTTCGAATTTCCGGCGCTTCAGCCCACCAGGTGCGTCGTTGACCATGTTCATTCGTCATAGTCGACCTTTGCGTCCCACCGTGACGTTCTTCGACATTCAGTGTTCCATGCTATTGTAGAAAGCATTGAAACATCCGAATCGTGAAATGATCAGCTTTGTCTAATTCTGCCTTTTAGTAATGCCAACACCACTTCTACTCGGTCGCTTCTCGATGAACCCATCGTTCGGGAGGTATGTGTTGCCGTCCATGATTGTTTTGCCTGAGACCCGGCGATGCTGACTGATCGACTAGGGCTCGCCAATTGACTTCGACGTGGACTCGGCTGGAGCCACGAACTCTGTCATTGCTGTGAGCCTGCACCGGGTCAACCCGCCTGAGCCTGAGACTGAACAGTCTCTTGGTATTTCCCAACGCGATGTGAATATCGCGGCGGCCAAGCCCACTCCATCAGTTGCGAATCCCTACACGGCCTGGCTGAGATGGGCCATCGACGACTCCGGCGTCTTTAAGAGCCAGAAGGAGGAACTTTCCGCCGTGCAGTACGGGAAATATCACAATCTCGTCTTCAAGAACGTCCGTGACAATTCGTTCTTCCAGTGGGGTCTGCGATTTATCCCAAAGGCCGGCCAGGACAACATCTTCCGGACCGTGGTTATCGAGGACCTTCCAACTACTGTCACCCTCGATCGGATCCTGCGTCAAATTCGTGGCGGCGCGGTCTTCTCGGCCTCACTGACCGATACCTCGACCATCAGTGGCTGCCCGACTGCGTTGATAACTTTTGTTCATCAGATGGGGGCACTGAACTTTCTGCGTCGCGTTGCACGAGAGGGCTTTTTCATCGGGATCAGCCCCGCGCAGGTGCGTCCGGTCCCGACCCCGACGTATCTCATGGCCAACGAAATGGAGACTCAGATCTATAAGTTTGGTCGTACTCGCTGTCTGGTGGTTTCTTCTCGCCGTCACAGGGCATTGAAGCAGGAGATCTCTCGAGTGCTGAGCCAGTCACGCCTGCGGCACTACGTGGAGTGTTTCGGAGAACGGGACTCTGACGGCGAAGTCACCGTTCGGTTTCACTCGGTGAAGATGGCCTGGGTGGCCTGCCTGGCGCTGGCGAGTGACTCGAAGTTGCAGGGGGTGTCTATGAATCCTGCGCTCGACCCATGCTCGCTGCTGTGATTTACCCAACTTGATCTGCCTTATGAGGGCTTTGTTCATACCAATCGGCAACCCGGGACTGTGAAGCAGACAAGGAACCTCCACCGGGTATCATGGATGGTTCGTTCCTGGGTCAGCATTTGATAACTAATATTTAATGATGCATTTAGTTTTCATCAATGGTCATTGGTTGTAGTGAGTAGGTTTTTACGTAGAGAGGGAGAAAGATGGATAGGGGAGTAATGTCCCGGAAGTCTTCCCCGAGTGGTCTTCCCCGCCCGCGCCCGCGCCCGCGGCGGTGGTGGTACGCGGGGCCGCCCGAAGAACAGCACCAAGAAGAACACGGACTAGGGCAAGACAATTCAACATGTGTCTACGGCAGTTTTAAACGGCATAATCGACCCACCGCCCACACGGGATTCACTTGAAGAGATGGATACAACGAGACAGTTGGTATAAGCCTGGGTCGGGACTAGCCGAGGCCCAGTTCCGAATAATGATACCGCGGCGACGAAGACAGGTATACAAGGTATGCGAGTGTGATGACATCTCGAGATTCTCCGTTGGTAATTTCACTCGTCTAGCTATGGATAACAGAGGAAAATTGGCTAATGGATAACATTTTGATCAAGTAGTCTACGCCAGTGTTCAGATGCAGCCCTCTTTTGAACAGTATTATGACGATCTCCCACACCAGAAGGTTATGAATCATAGCTTGGCATCATGCTTCCAGCCAGGCATATCAGCGAGATCCTTTGCGGGAGCAGCTCGTCGAGACTTGCGTGCATCACCGCCAGGTCTCCATCTCCACTCCTTCGCCAGTTCTTGTGACAGAGACCCTTCGAGCAATTCGACGATGTGCTTGCCAATGTTCGGCAGGAGCTTGAAGCTATGTCTGTTTCAAACACCAGGTCAGCAAGATTGTGTCCGTGTTTCTGTATTGGGGTCCAGTCCGTTCATGGACAAGATACTCACCCACTATCCCCCGTGGCCAAGATCAAGTTCTTCCATCGCGGGTGCTCGCAAATCAACAAGTTGGCATCCGCGGTATCTGTGCACCAGCACATGCTTCGGTTGAACAGTTCCTTGTTCGTGAAACGAGGAAGGAATCTTGCGATGGCTTTCCGAATGGTCTTTTCGGAGGCGTCAGGGTATGTGTCTGTGGGATGTTTCGCGTGAGACCGCGGGACGGAGATCAGCTTTGGAGAGCTGGCTCCGTATGGTTGATGCTCCTTGAAGCGAGAGAATCCGGGGAATTCGTCGCAGACTTTGATCACTCCGTGCCTGGAAGTACTGAGGTTAGCAATGACCCTTCCATTGGAGGCGAACTATGTGGGAGGACTCACTCGTTTGGCTCGAAGAAGAAGCCGTAGTCCCCATCATATATAACGGGTGCATTCTTGTACTCTGCAGCCTCTTGTGGTGTGAGTTGAATATGGGCAAAGACCCAGGCCTGGCCACATGAAAAGTTAGGAAGAAACTTCTTGGAAAGGCGCATTGGGCGTCGCATAGAGTGATAGACTATGGATTGAGTTAAACTTACCTTGGATACACATTGGCCCTCCAAATCAATCAAGGTTGGACTCCAAGCGCCTGCAGCCAAGACTACTTTGTCTGCAAAATATTGGGTCCCATCTGCTGTCTCCACGCCGACGCAGGTAACTCCATCTGCGGCAAACAGCGGTCGTTTGAAAGTCCCGGCTCTACGGATAGTGTCAGCAAAATCAGTATCTCCCAAGCTTCAAACGCTGTGGTTACGGACCCGCCAAATCCAAAATTGACTCCTTGTTGACGGAGATACTCTCCAATCGCATTGATGGCTTTTGCTGCAGCTAGCCAGCCTCCATCACCGCAAAACAGACCCTTCCATCCCTGTTGAGCAAGAATTGATGAGCCTCTGCTAACATTTATCTATGCCGGGGTTCAGGTTTACCTTGATCTGCTCCCGAGTAAATTGGGGCGCCTTTTTCAGGATCTCCTCCTCGCTATCTAGCCAGAAATTGGTCTTTTCAAGGCCAACATTCGCGTCCTTCAGCGACTGGTACTTTCGTCGAAGACTCGCAATTCCTTCCTCTGATGACGAGCAGTCAATCTAGGTAAGTTGTCAACATTCCGACTGCCCCAGCGTCAGTTTGCGGGTTCAATGACTGACCATGCCGACGTGATGAAAGAAAGATTTGAACAACGGATCGTTCTTCCACATATCGAGTGCCTCAAGTGACAGTTGCAGATCTGGTCCATTTCGCAGCCGAATGCTCATAATCTTATTCAGATCATGGCCCGCCGATTGCGCGGATGGAATGGGATACACATCCAGGACGGTGATGTTAGAAGGACTATACCCGGAGCGAAGCAAGTGCAGTGCGGTCGACGAGCCCATCGTACCACCTCCTCCGACCACGACGACCTTAGTGCTTGCACGGAGGTTGGCCATTGTGTTGCAATTGAGCCGAAGCAGAAATCTTGAATGCTTTCTGAAGTACTTGAAACCAACTCGCTATCCGAGGGTAGTGGCAGCAGGCAGAAGTCGGGGAAAAAGCTGCGGAGGACGCAGTGTGCCTGGATGAATTTGAATTGTTCTGATGGATGAGACCATTCGGAGAGCCTCGTCATGTGAGGTCTTGGGGTCGTTGGTGGAGCACGCGATATCTATGTACTACTACGCCGACCATCCAATATGCCAGGTTTGAGCTTCCGATTTCGCCACTCTCCGCCCTCGATACTCCACATGGAGTGAGAAAGAGTCATATCGATAACCAAAGCATTTCAGATGGCCAGACAACCGGTCGTGACTCCGGCGACTGCGATTGGTGCGAATGCCCCCACATCTTGCCGAGAATGTCGGATCAAGGCGACGCCAATGCCGAGCCCGTTGGGAGATTTCGCTTGGACCTTCTGTCCGAATCTGTCGGCCCCGGGTGACTCCTCAAGAGAGTCAAGAACCCCCACAAGAAGCCGATAATGCTCGATAACGCAATGATATGAACTTGTCGGACTCGGAGAACGCGGGGGAATCGACCCGCCAACCAGTCCCCAACTCCGGAGACACGCGATAAGCGAAAATTCGGGGGTTATCGGTTAATTCAGGCTGATTTGGATCTACCGAGTCCCGACTTATCCTTCCGGGTTCTCGCGCCAAGGTGGCGCCTTGATCACGGCATTGGCGTATGTTTTCCGCCTGGACCTTCTGTCCATTTCAACGTCGGGTGAATTGCCACCGTCAGGTCCCCATATCACATACAACGACCCCTCGGGGAACTTTGGAGAACGTGGGGAACCTCCTCCCCGTCTCCACCCAACTGAACACGAGACTCTGGAGATAAGCTTGGTGTGGTTGCGCCCAGAGACATTCGGCAAAGATGGACATCGGAACCTGAAGTGTATTTAAGTAACCCACCCCCAGGCGACACGACCCGAGAACCTTTTCCCTTGCTTCAAAGGTCGTGTGAATTGCAATACCCCTCGTCATGTCGGACTCGAAACCTAAAGATCCCTCCCCCCAAGAGGTCCAGGAGGGATCTCTTGATCCCTCGCCAACCAATGTGACAGATATCGCCCACGGGGTCAATATGGACCATTATCGAGCAACTGTCCCCTTGTGGAAACGAGTGTGGCAGCACAGCTTGACACAAATGATGCTTTTGAGTGTTCAGGCCTTTTGCGGTCCTGCCATGTCCGACGCGATCACTGGTAAGACATCTGGAATGCCCAACTGTCCCAATCTGCAACTAACCAATTGTTAGGTCTTGGTGGTGGTGGCCTGGCAACGCCCCAAGTATCGAATATCACCAATGCCATCACATATGCAATGCTTGCTATCTGTATGTCTCTTACTAGCTGAAGTGTCTTGGGGTCCACACCCGCTAATTTGGCGATTGCACCTCCAGTCTGCTTTTTTGGCGGCCCTATCGTGAACAAGATCGGAGTTAAGTGGGCGCTTGTCATCGGTGCGGCCACTTTTCCAATTCAGGGCTCGGCATACTATTGCAACAGCAAATTTGGCGTCCAATGGGTGAGTACTGATAACGCGTTGAAGGTGTTTCTTCTGGGAACTGCCCAAAATGTCTGACTGGTTGTCTTCCTCGTAGTACCTCATCTTTAGTGGTGCAATCAGCGGCATTGGAACAGCTTGCTGGTATGTCGCCGAGGCAGGAGCCATTATGACTCTGGCGCCCTCAGGTGCTCGTGGAAAATATCTGGCCCTCTGGATCGTGTCACGAAATCTGGGACAGCTGGTTGGCGGTGCTATCAAGTAAGTCACTCACCTGAGAAACGGTCACATGTATAGTTTATGGACTGTGACTAACCTCGATTCGTGCAGTCTCTCCAAGAACCACCTCAAAGGAGCTGATGGCGGAGTGACTCCGGATACTTACCTCGCCTTTGTCATCATCGAGTGTATTGCGTGAGTTGACTCGACGTTATCTCTTGGCAATTAGAGGGAGCACCTACTGACTGACTAAATAGGCTGCCATTTGCATTGCTGATCACCCCCTTCGAACGTGTTGTCCGATCTGACGGCACGAAGATCGTCACCGCCGAGACTCTTTCTACCAAGATGGAACTTAAGCGCATTGCGAAGACTATGACTTCCAAACTAATCATGTTTTCTGCACTATGGGCACTATGGTCATTCTTCTACGGGTTAGTCTCCTTGCGAATCCCAGAATTGTTCGGTGGTGGGAAAGAAGCTGATCAATATCACAGAGGAACCTGGTCGACCTACTTGGGAACTTACTTCTCCGTTCGTGCGCGCGCCCTTTCTTCCCTCATCTCGCCTTTCTTCTGCGTGTATGTTTTCCAGATCGTTCCTTGCCAATTTAATTCACTCACTCACATTACTTGATGCTAGTGTCGGCTGCTTTGGCCTGGGATTCATTCTTGACATGAAGCACCTCAGCCAGCGTCGTCGCGCCCAGATTGGCCTATACATCGTCGTGATCCTCAATGTTGGCGTTTATATTTGGTCGATCATCATGCAGACCAAGTTTGGCCGCCATAACCCTGGCCATATTGATTGGGAAGACAAACTATATCCGACCTCCTTCCTGCCCTACTTCTTCGTGCAAACGACGGGCCCATTGTCTCAGTCATACATGTACTGGCTTATCTCATCTTTTGCAACGGATGCGCAGGGTAAGTTGCTCAATTCATCAGTCTCTACAAATGTGACGGAAGTCATGGGACTAACCTGCGGATTAGAAAACGTGCGAAATGGCGCTGCCTTCAGATCCATCGAGGCAGTTGGTCAGGCCATTGCCTACGGCATGAACACCCAGACCACCTCCAATCCCCTGGTCGGCTTGTAAGTTACCCCAATATCACGAGACTCTCACCTCGATGGACATTAAACTGACTGAACCCCTAGCTGCGTCACCTTTGGATTACTCGCTGCAGCCCTGGGCCCAATGATAATGCTTGTGAACACGACACCTGACCGAATTCCTGCTGATGTCATTGCTGAGCAGCAAAATGCGGCTCGAGAGAAGATTGAGGATGTTTGAGTCTAAAAATGCTTGATTTGTCCTTCACGTCAAGAAGCAAAGCTTAGCTAGACACCAAGTCTTCAGAGAAGATATTTTAAGTAGACGAATGCGCGATTGTGTCTATCTCATAATTTCCTCTCCGGGTTTATAAGTCATAGTGAAAGCAACGCACGTATAGGAACGTAGGAAAATATTATTCGCAGCCGCCAAATTACGGCGGCATGTATCTGTATCTGTAATCAAAATGATTACCCTCTATTGTCCTTTTTGGAGTCCAGCTCCGTTTTACTATAGAACGCACAGCCAACCACCACAAGGACGATCCCGGCCCCAGTCTGCAGGTTCAGGTTGAAGTCTCCGAGGAACAGAATGCCCAGAATCAAAGTCAAAGTCTGCCGGACATTTCCCCATACCGTGATGGCGAGAGAGCCGGCGACTTTGTTGGCTTGGAATGACGAAATATTCAAGAAAAAGGCCAACAGGCCATTTCCTAACAGCGCTAGGGCAGTGGACGTAACTGGCAGTGTTGATTCATCGTTCGCGTCCGTACGCCAAAGTGTCGAAGGTTCCAGATTGGAAAGTTCGCCAGCATATATCCCGATTACTATTGTTTGAATGGAGGCGTAAATCGACATTCGGTAAATCAATTCCAATGACGGGAGAGCGAGTGATCCGGTCATCAGACGGTTAGTGACAATGATCTGGGTTATGAAATCGTTAGATCGATCGTGGAAAGTAGTCACGGAGCTTCGTCACAAGTTGTATGAGGGAAAAGAGATTCTCCGCATACCTTTAAAACGCCCAAGAGCACGCCGATTATTGAGATGATAGAGCCAAAAATGGTAAATTGGAAATCACCAGAGGCAGTGATGGCAGCACCAAGAACGATTGGTACCAGGGCGATATAAGTGGCGATATGGTAGGAACGCGCGAATAAGATCCGCTCGAGAAGGACAGTGAAAATGGGCGATGTATTGCGGACGATTTGGAAGAATGCCAGGCTGACGAGAGAAAGTGAATAGTTGGAAAAGAAAATGTTGACGCTGAAGAGCACCGAGTAAGCGACTAAGATCAAGTGGTCGCGGTGGGAGAGTCTCGATAATTTGAAGTAACCCAGCTTGAGGAGCACGAATGTTCCTATGCCGGAGAATATGCTGTGTATACCAGTCAAGAGCCAAGGGCATGGGAACTGTGTCTCGTTAGAAGCTTCGATAGTGACATTTCGGGATCAAGAACCCCAACAGAGGAGGATATTTACCTTCTCCAGAATGAACTTGTTATGGACTGTTAACAGCATCCCAAAGACCAGTAGAGCACACAGCCACGCATATTTGACGCCAATGGGGGTTTGGTACTCCAGCTCTGTAGGACTGGTATTGATAGACTCCTTGTTATTGGCTTCCAGATCTTCTGCGGCCGTGGAGGACATCGAGGCCCGAGGGGATGACTCGGTAAGCAAACCCGTTCCCACTTCTCCATCTTCGTTCTTTGGGTAGCTCATGTTCAGATGAGCCGCGTATAATGTGAGAGTCGTGGAATGTGAGAGTGTAGCCCTAAGATGATGACGAAAGAATGTTTGTTCAAAAGAGTGGACGCATCAATAGAAGCAAGGTGATGTAGGACTCGGGTCAGACTAGGAAGGAGGATACAGGGGAGTAGTTGGTGTTTTATTATGGATGTCAGCTTCTAGTATTATTCATGACCCTTCCCGATGAGGTGATATGGTAAAAATGGGGTCCAGGGAAGGATCCTGTGAAAAAATACTGTATTGATTCCAGGGGCTGAGCCAGTTGTTACCCACTGTACGCCAGCACTCATTCAGCTGAGCCAAGTTACCAACACGGGCGATTCAGGGTCCTATGGTCTTAATCTTATGGATGAGAAGCTCAACGAGTGGGGCGAGCCAGCGAGGCTGCAGGGATCGGGGGCGAGAAGCCGAACGAAAAACTGACAGGGGCAGTCTTGCCTAGTGGCTACTCTATGTACGGAGTATGGCCCCAACGGGCCAACACTAGTTAGATGCAGGGTACAGTACGAAGTACACAAATACAACACCAATTCTGCCCCAAATGCTGTATGTGCCATGCGGTTACCGAATCACCAAACTGCAGGATACGGATACATCCAATTCTAAGACCATGTAATTTAACAAAGAACAAATAAAAATCGGAGGGGGGGGGGGACTGGATTTACCCAATTAGGCTTAAGCAGAGGTCAGCGTTAGGTAGCATTGGGTTGATGCGCCATCAAAGAATAGCTCAAAAAATAGTCTCCCTCCGTCCCTCGAGCTGCTATTAGCCTATTTCTTATCAAGCCTTCATTCCCTCCTTAACAACCCATCGAGAATCTTGCTCATGGTTAATTATGCTGTCTGTACTCCGTACAGCCTGCTTGCCATGGATAATGCCAGCGGCTCACCTTTTGCTTCGATTTCTGATCATTCAAAAATAATACCTGGCCGTCCAATTTTCGGGGCCGTCAGCAATGCTACACTCGCACAACGGTGGCGGAGTTCAGGGTCCAACTCTCGGCACCGCCGGCAGCCCCTAAGATTCCTTGGCGTGGCTCGTACTCCATACGATGTTCGCTTAGCAAGCTCTCAATTTCTCAAAGCCCCACGAGTTGCCAACAGCCGGGCTTGCTTCGGGATTAGCGTAGATCACTAGCGGCTCTCGGACACCACACCCAACACTCCAGTTATCCGTAGATGCCGAAATGTCTCACTGTTGTGGCTGGCCTCACGGTCGTATTATTCCACAAACAGAACGGTGAACCGGGCACTCCCCTCACCCGCAGCCTTGAGATGTACCGCCGGTATTGAAGTCGATGAAAAGCCTGCATGCCCCCGAAAAGACCACCAACCATGCTGCCGCAACGAAATGAAGTAAAGCTTCGCCAGAATGCTTATGAACCGACGATACCTTCAATGGGGCCAGACTACTCACTCCATCTGAATTTTGTTACTACCAAGAGACTAAAAACTTAGTTGATTGCTTCGAAAACGTTCCTGAATTGAGTGGGGTTCAATTTCTAATGTGGACCAACCAATGATCACTCAATAGTGTCTTGGTGGATATTCGTTAGTAAATCAGAGGAGCGAAGAAGCATGTCCAGCTGTCCACAACTCAACACAAGCCTAATCAAGGTCTTACTTACAGTAAAGGTTAATCGGACACTAAGATCAATGGTAATTTATGAAACCGCTGGTTAGTTAAATTAGCATCTAGCCAATCAACCCAGCTGGCTTTTTTCGCCCTTTTCCACTCCACTATACCGATACGAATTTTTCCAGAGGGGCCTCTTTACTCCTATTTTTAGTGGTCAAGGTTGACGCCTTCGATAAGTGCAGGAAACGATTAAAATGACCCCCAGCCTGGGGGCTAAGGATTGTTTCACTGCCACAACTGTAACCCAGGTAAACTACGCGTAATAAATAAGTTGGACCTTCGAGGAATAAGGCTTCGGCTGTTCCCCCCTGATTCCCTTCTTTTCTTCTCAGAGAACCGTGATTTTGCTCGTCGCTTGCTGCTTGATTGTTTTATTCACTTTTGGGTGGTTCATTTCACCTGTCCACTCTTTCGCAATGCATTCACCATCCTACATGACCCGGTGGCCCCGGAGGAAAACCTACTCCATCGCAGTAGGTTTGACCATAGCCACCATACTCCTTGTACTTTGCTACCGCACGCCTTCAATATCCTTGAGAGGCATCGTATCGACTCCCTCCACGTATGAATCCCAGACTACAAGTGAAGATAACTGTATATTAACACCAGTTATTAGTGATGATCCCTACTCCCCACATGACGATCATTCTCAGGCCTTAACATTCTCTACTACCACCTCTACGCATTCATCTTCCTCAAAGTCTTCTACAACATCAACACTAAACCCATCATCATCATCATCATCATCATCATCGCCGGCGTATGACTTGCCTTCCGGTCTCTATGAACTCATCAAGCCCCACATTCATTCAATCACGGCGCCCAGTTTCACCAGTCGCACTGGGAAAGTGTTCCAGCTTCCAAAGGCTCCCAGGTTCACCCAGCCGTTAGGAAAGCAGATCCTTATCTTAGATGTCGAGAGCCGCGATATCGGTGGCCCAGGGGGTCTTCTTGATAAAGACACGCCCACCACCGAGAACATGCAAGGTCTAACTTTGGGCCGACTAAATCACTATATGTTCGGTCAGTACAACGATGAGCGACGATTGTATGCAAATTACTGACCCTCCACAGCCATGCTTCACGGATACGACTACCAACTTGTTCAACTCCCCGAGGACCCTACTCTTCATGGAACATGGAACAAGGTCCCTGCGATGCGCGAGGCCATAAAGCACTACGAATACGTCGTCTTCATGGATGGCGATGCTATTTTCACACACCCTCATCTGCCTCTTGAATGGCTCCTCAATTACTGGGGTATTTCCAATGATACTACCATGGCCTTGGCCGAGGATCCCAATGATCCTTTCTTCCTCAACGTCAAAAAGCTCAACATCAACTTGAACACCGGCTTCGTGATTGCTCACCAAACTCCAAGAAGTGAAGAATTCTTCGAGGCATGGATGACTTGTCCCGATGAGACTCGGTACGCGGGCTGTGGTATGTGGAAATTGACACACACACATGAACAGGCCGTCGTCAATGAGTACCTTCGATACGACTACCCCGAGGAGATTCAGATTCTCCCTTGTAACGAGGCGAATCGCTATATGAACTCCGGGGATTGCGAGGGTGAGTTCATTGGGCACTACTGGCCATTCAAGGAACTGCTTCCAGGGGGCGTGAAAGATGTCATGTCACAGTACTTCTGGCCACCTCTCCAAAAAGCCTACTCTCACGATGGAGACCACATAGTAAAGTCTATGAAGGGGCAGAACCATGAAGAGACCATTGATGCAAAGAATGGAACCGGACACTGAGGCACACAAGACAAGTTAATTGGGAGGGGTGGAGTTCATGAATAAGGAGCCGTTGGATTGGACTGTTCTCATTTTGTACATATACATATATTAACATTCTCTGCAGCATATCCATTCGATCTTTTTTTTTTTTTTTTTTTTCATGTTCGTTCAGGTTCTCTCCCATCTTCCTTATCTTACATTGGTGATAGTAGTCGAATGAACATTTGTCATTGGTTCCATCCATTTCGGAAATCATGATAGAAGGGACGTTTCACTCGTCTCAAACCCGGGCAGAGAGGAGATTAATACGTGCATCCATGGATGATACTGGTTCCGGACACCCGCTTCGTACCAATTCTTCCTTTCGACGCCGAAAATGACGCCTTTTAGGTTGGCTATCGGAATGGCCGCTTTTCCAACCGTAACTTTGCACGGCGAGCCGCCCTCCTATTCCAGGTAGCGCTGTTAGTTATCATCCACTCGTGCTGTTGTTAACGCTTAACTTCAGCGATGATCTCAAGGCGCATCCTCAATGCCTCCATCCAAGCACGGCAGGTCAACCTTGACCCTCTTCAACAGGATTTGGACAATAGGGCTTTACAAATCCAAGACACACAGTAAGAATAGAAGGCAGTTGCAGACCTATGAACTAGTCAGCACCCAAGATGAGGCGAATGACCCAGCTCGATCCCCTGAGAAGCGGGCCCAAGTCGCCCGAGCCTGTGGCCGAGCTTCGGAAAGAGCTAGATGCCAAGGTTGCGCAAGAGAAAAGGAAATTGAAAAGCGGCAAACTTTGGACAATGAAAACTAGCAGATGCAAGATCTTCAGGACCAGTCCCAAACAGAGCTCGAAGATTCAGAGCAGGCAGCTGAAGCGGCGAGGGAGAGAGCATTTAAGGGTGATTAGAACTGGTGACAGGGGGTTGAATTGATTCATTTCCCCCTCTTTTGTTACGTGAAGCGGGAAGTGAAGAGAACTGATTTTAACAGAAAATGCTATCAAAAAAGTGCTTGGCCTCATTTCACACTTTAATTTCTGTATATTACCAGGCGGCTTAAATTGAGATGTGAGCTTTTGAAAGCATATTTCCTCTTTTAACTTCAGCTATCATGTACGAGTTGCCCAGTACTCAAAAACAAATAGATTTTGGCGGCTCTAAGATCGTCTACTTTGGCAATTCTACCATCAAGAGTAATTTCGATATACACTAATAGCGGGGATGTTCCCCTGTATGTTGGAAAGAAGTACAGATCGCATTTTAGCAGTGGACATATTCGATTTAGTCAGTTATACCTTCAGAAAGCAGACGGCGTGTCCTCGTCCGCAGGACAAGGGCGCAAGTTATTTCGCATCACCCACAGTAGTTCCTGGCCTGGATCTAAGTACGTGGCTTCACCCGAGGTTATCCAAAATCCTTCGGGCCCAAGTTGCCCAACCTGGTCGCTGCCACTTCGTTCGACTAACCGACTTAGCAAGCTATGTACTAAGTTAGCCTTAACTCGGCTATTGCTCCCTTACCTTCTCCTCTTTCGATCTCCTCGAGGGTGACCTCCATGATATTAATTGGTAGGATAACCCATATCTACTCCTCCATTGTTATCTCCGCTTCCATTGACCCGAGACCTGAAGTACATACAACATCAACGCTATGGCTCCCTAACCCCGGCAAGTGGATCCCTCAACCCCCAAACCCCAAAGAACCCGCGCTCTCCGCTCGTCTCCCCGCGCAGATCATGTCCAAATGCACATCCCAGGATGCCGATCCTCGAGGATCAAGCCGTGCCCCCAGCAATAATTGTTCGAGCATTGACCAGGATTCAGCTCGTGTTACTGTTTGCCCCCCCCCCCCCCCCCGCGTTACTTTAGACCCCTGTCTTTCCAGCACCAATGCACGACTCCATTGGCTATATGCAACTCGTCCCTGCACAAATAACTGTAGATTTATAAGCTCGCTTCAAAGTGCGAGACCCCGCTCTGCATCTTTCTTGCTTGCTGCGACTTGGATGATTTTCTCTTCTGTTTGTGTAGTTTGTGTAGCCGCAGCTGGAGATTTTCCATCCCTTGTTACTACTCAGAGACTTGCATTTTATCCCTGCGAGTATCGCGCTGGGTAACGACGACGGCGGCCATGACAGACGAGAAACCAGCTGCCGCTAGTCTCTCGGATACCGAGAAGGAACTCGACTCAACGTTGCCGGATAAGTTTGCGGGCTTTGAGGATCCGGATGCTGGGTTGAGCGAGGAAGAGAAGGCCAAGATTGTATGCACCATCTACCAAGCAAAACATCCTTGCAACTCAGGCATTCAAGCCCTGGATCTCATGATTCTGTCGATCGCTACAGACACTAACTATATCCTGGTATTTTTGTTAGGACCGCAAGCTCCTCTGGAAGCTCGATATACGGCTTGTTCCATGGTTGAGTCTACTCTATCTCGTCTCCTTCCTCGATCGGTACGTACTTTTCCGACTGGAATGACATCAATCACACACTAATCGTCAATCTTTCTGTAGTACAAATATCGGCAATGCCAAAATTGACGGTCTCTCGAAAGATCTCGACCTGACCCCTGATCAATACAACGCGACACTGACCATTTTCTTCGTTTCGTATTCCGTATTTGAGCCGTTGACCAATATCTTGCTCAAGCGACTCCGGCCAAGTATCTTCATTCCGAGTATCATGATCGCTTGGGTAAGAAAGTATTGTTCCTTAATCGATCTTCACACCTCTTACTAGTCTACTGCATAGGGTATCTGCATGACCTGCATGGGTCTGGTCAAGAACTACTCCGGCCTCATGGCCGTTCGCTGGTTCCTCGGTCTCAGCGAAGCCGGTCTTTTCCCTGGCGTCGGCTACTTCTTATCATGTTGGTATAAGCGATCCGAGTTCGGTGTGCGAATGGCCATCTTTTTCTCCGCTGCTGCACTGGCCGGGTCCTTCGGAGGCTTGCTTGCTGCCGCCATTGCGAAGATGGACGGCGTTGGTGGCAAGCGCGGTTGGGCCTGGATCTTCATTCTGGAGGGTCTGGTCACGATTGTGATCGGTTTCATTTCCTTTTGGCTTGTGTATGATTTCCCCGATCAGGCAACGTTCTTGTCGCCGGCGGACCGTACGCGAGTGTTGCGCCGGCTTGCGGCCGATCAGCAGTCTAGTGCGGAACATGAGGAGTTCAAGATGTCGTATTTCTGGGCTAGTGTCAAGGACTGGAAGACTTGGACTGGGGCTATCATTTATATGGGTGCTGATGGATCGCTGTATGCGTTCTCGCTGTTTGTGCCGACAATTATCAATGAACTAGTGAGTTGCCCTGGAGAACGATGTACCAGATTTCAAACTGACTTCTTTCCAGGGTAAAAAGAACCAAAGACTTTCAAGAGAAGATGATCTTTATGAGACGTGCCCGACTGACTTTCCCGTTCTCCAACAGGCTACAGCTCGATCCGCGCTCAACTGCTCAGTGTGCCGCCATACGCTGCCGCTGCCATCTTGACGGTGTCAATTGGATTCATTGCAGACCGCACACGTCAGCGTGGGATCTGCAACATTGCCGTCTCCCTCCTCGGCATTGTCGGGTTTGGCATGCTTTTGGGATGCGAGTCCCCCGGTGCGCGTTATGCAGGCGTTTTCCTCGGCGCCATGGGAATCTACCCGGCCATTGCAAACACCATATCTTGGTCGAGTAACAACATCGAAGGTATGTCGTGTATGTCTCTTCCTACTTAAGCGCAGCAGCTCAGATACCATCTCTCTTCTAGGTGTCTACAAGCGTGGTGTCTCCCTAGGCTTCATTATCGGTTGGGGTAATTTGAATGGAATCGTCTCGTCCAATATCTACCGCGAGGACGATAAGCCCCGCTTCTACCCTGGCCACGGCGTGGTGCTGGGCTATCTGGTCTTGTTCCTATTTGGTGGCTCGATTGTGCAGTATATGCTACTGCGTCGTGAGAACAGCAAGCGCCGTCGTGGCGAACGTGATCAGTGGATTGAAGGGTTAGATCGCAGTCAGATCGAGCTCCTGGGTGATAAACGCCCAGATTTCCTGTACACTCTGTGATGGGTTTCCAGAGAAGAGTGGTTATATAGACAGGATGAGCGTGGATGTGATGTGACTTTGACGTGATATATAATGCGTGGTATCATAATGCGAGTATAAGTTCGGCTGAATTGCATGATGTCGACGCAAAAAGAAGCAAAGAGGGGGATTGAAAGATGACGGAATTTTCCAGTGGTAGCTGCCAATGCCATGTGGACTGCTGGCCACTGGAGAATGTACAGTCCTCGTCTCATACCGCCCTCTCGTAGCGATTGATAATATCCTGATTCTTCTTCGGCCCCTGAACGACATGCCGACTAGCCCAACTCAACACTTCGCCCGTTTCTGACTGAATTCGGAATGCGTAGGCAGTGCGATACATATCGTTGATGCAGAGGTGATTCCCACGGGCCATGAGAACCGTCGTTTCGGCATCGGTGGTAGTAATCGCGGGAGGTGTTGGGGGAGTGATCAACTCGGCCTTGCCCTCCTCTGTTTCCTTTCCACTCTCCTCTCCCTGGCTGGAAGCATCGGGCTTAACCGTCGCATCGGCGAAATCAAAGTTGTGAAAGAGGTAATCGGCTTCGTCGGGTCCTGGGGCTATCTTGACGAACCAGACACTAATGCGCCCGGCATCACCATCGCGCCAGATATATTTCTTCGTCCAGCGCAGACCTGCCTGTGCAGCGCCTCCGCTGACAGAACTAGGGATCTCGCCCTCTTCGCTGTACACCCAGTCGCGGTCGGCCGTGTTGGGTAGTGGGGTGAAGGTTGCCGTGCCGCGCAATTCGCCGTTTAGGTCGAGTGGATTGTCGCTACGAAGTGTGCGAGTGAGGGCCCATCGCGAGTTGCCTAATGAGCTGAGGAGAGGGAGGAGTTGACGCGAGGACGGCATTGAGCTGGAGTTGGAGCTGGGTAATGGTGGGGTGAGTATTGTGTTAATGTGTGTCTCGTTGAGCAGATCGTCGAAGTGGCTGTGGCTGTGACTGTGGCGGTGATTGTGATTGTGGAGACTTCCCCAATTCCCTCAAAGTTGGGGTCTCGCTGGGATCAATTAGCATCAATAATCAAACAACTCATCCAGTTGACAATCTTGTCAATAACCACACTTACTACTCATAATTTCAATTTGGTCGACCCTCCTACACTTTCCAGTTTTGGAGGCAGACGCGCCACTCTGTACTCCGTGCGACATCCACATCACGTTATACACATCGCGGGGGCAGCCACAATCGAACCTTACTGCGAGCATAATGACCCGTTGATAGCACATTCGAATTGACATTGATTCATCCATGTCAGTGGTAAGTCACTTGAAGACTATCCATACATCTGACAAGAGATTGCACCGAAACTACCAGGGTGTCCGCATCCAAGAGTATACAGTAGGCCACTCGAGGAGATACGGAAAAGGGATAGTCTCCGTAGTTTAGTCACTCTTGCCAAACTTTGAGATTCCTCATTACTTCCTAAATAGGAAAAAGGGCTGACTGTGGACGTGGATACTCGTGATTGTTGGATTCAACAATAATGATGTCTTTGTTCCCCTCCTTGCCTACCATAATCGTAGTCCAACAGAAGAGGCAAATTATGGATAAATGTTCCGACTCATCACATTTATAAGCAATGATTCTCGTTGGGTCACTGGTTCCCAACTCATTTCCTTCGGCCCATCTTCTACAGTAGAACAGGATCTGGGTCTGGATGCCTGATCGTTCTCGTTCAGGTGAGTTAAACGCACTGCCCCTCCACAGAGATCCGGAGAAAAAAATGCCATGTAACCTACCTAAGGCACGTCCCTAGATCGGATATGACGATTTCCAAAGAAGAAACGATCGATGATATTGGAATCGATCCGGTTTGATTGGCGGTGGGGCAGTTTGTCAAGGTTTAGGCTATCGTGGAGAGTTACTAACCCAATTCCTCTGATTGTAGAGGGAAATAGGTTCTTGGTAACGACAGGTTGTATTAGACCGTATTGAATTGCATGGACTCGTCTCATACGGTACTTTACACCACTGAACTACATGCTATACGCCTAGATACTTCTCCAGGAATCGCGAGTGGTTGACAAGTTCTCGCTAGGGCAGCTTAGGCTTGGACTAACCAGTGATCATCCCCAATAATCAGAGTACTGTATTCTATCGGCTGTCGGGAATATTAAAAACCCTAGTTCCACGGGCTAAAGGGTTTGTCTTGTCTAGATTCACTACTTAAGTCCATACAGTCCCCGGCCAAACTGGGAAATTTGGTATCTGTCACTATAATAATTCAGCCTGATAACTTCCCCGTTATCACATAACGATGCGCTTCAATACTGCTATTCTTGCGGTAGCTGCCGCCGGCACTGCCGTTGCCCAGCGTCCAACCAATGAGTCCATCTGTGACTACTACACCACGGCTTTGTTGAAAGAGAACAACGCCACCAACCAGTACACCCTCCTGACTCTGCTGGTCAACACCGCCGTCATCGGTAACTACACCCAGCCCAACGTGGGTGTCAGCGTTCCCGGAATCCTGAACCCCAATGGCATGTATAACAACACCAAGGTCAACCTAGTTCCCTACTTCGATGGCGGTCTCGCTTCCTCCAACGAGGGCGGCAGCATGGGTGTTGCTAAGAACTTCCTTGACGGTGGAGGTGCTGCTCCTTTGATGAAGAATATGCCCGCCGATGACATGACTTCCAACCAATAGTAAATGCCTCTTGTGAATTCTTGGATGAATGGCCTAGAAATGCTAACGATGAAAACAGCAAGCTCCTGACTCACCTCTATGAGTTCTTTGGCAGCCTCCTTGGCTGCTCTGAGGTTGGCATGACCGGTTTCGCTGCTTATTCTGGCGATGCCAGTATGTACGAAGTTCACAAGTAAGTCTTTCTTGGATAATCGATTCGCAAATAGACATGAACGAACACCCCGACTGACCTATCTCGCAAAAGGTTCATGGTCCTCGACCCCTTCCAGATGGGCTACTTCATCGAGCAGGTCGCTCTCTCCGCAGCCTCCTTCGGCGTTGCCCAGTCAGACATCGAGGCCGTCGGCCAGGCTCTGGGTTCCCTCTTCAACTACCGCTGCTCTCCCAAGACCACCGTCATCAAGGCCCAGGGTCCCCAGTACCAGAGCGTCTGCACTGACGAGTCTTGTCCTCTCGCTGATAATGCGACCTGCGATGCCCAGCCCTCCATGGACCAGCCCCTTGTTGCCAATGCGACTCTCGCTGATGGTGAGGGCCATAATGCCACCGGCTCTGCCACTATGTCCGGGAAGGCTACTGGCACCGCTACCATGTCTGGGAGTGCTTCCGGGACTGCCTCCGGTGCCTCTACTGCCAGCGCCACTTCCAATGCTGCCTCCCACGCCGCTCCTGGGTTTACCGGTGCGTTTGCGGCGCTCGTGGCCTTCCTCGCTCTGTAAATTCGTTTATTCGAGGATTTGTGTCTTGGGGCGGAGATTGAGATCTATAGTGATGATATGGTGAGCACATGATGGTGTCAATTATTATATTCTATACGTCTTCTTTGATGATGATTAATTTACGGGTGACTCCGTTTTTATTGAATCTCTCTCACCCCGAACGACCGTGAGGAAGCGCCGTTGTCCTGTAGTACTTTGTATCTCTAATTGAGTTCTTCCTTGTAATCCAATATATCTTGTGAGCCATGGATTAAATTTTTCTATCTACGGTTGTCATTGCCATTGTATCCCACAAAACTCCCGTGGAACGCCTCTGGTAACTAGCAACTAGAAATGGGGAATGCTCAGATGTTCTAGTCTGGAGCTGCCATGTACGTCATAATCTTGGGAAGTCCGAATCGGGATAGCTCACACAGCCCACAACTTGCTCTTTGCGACAAGGACAAAACAAGGGGAGACGTGTAGACCCTGACTGTCATCCATGGACGTCCGCGGCACGTTTAAAAGTCGCCGGATGCTTATAGGTTTAGCAGGTTGTCATAACTTATGAACCTACCCGGAGTTAGGCCCGTGCGATCGAGATCGTTTGCTTCGCTCACAATCGGTCTCGTTCTCGTTCGGAACGAACAGAATCCGATTGGTTGAACATCATCGATGCACCCATACTGGGAACTAGTCTACAGAATCGTATGGTATCAGTAATACGAATCATAACATACATTCTACGTTTCTACATTTCCCAGATATAGTTCCTGCAGTGGGAGAAACCTTCGGACCGGCCACCAGAAAGAGCTATCCAAAACAATGATCAAAATACAAGATTTGGAATTCTATTCGCCTCTAGTGGCTTTTTTTTTCGGGGGCTGTGCAAACCAGGGATCGAGTCTCGCGACGATGCTATCAAGGATGGTTCTTACCGAGGCTATTGAGGTTAGTCTCTTTGCTCAACTTGGAACTCGCTTGTTAATGGTGAAAGCTGTCCTTCAGCTTTCAGGGGAGTAAAAGAGAAGCGGCCAGTGTTTGGTTCATATAGTCTCTCGTTAGGTCTCTGCCATCTCGACGCTCGTTTTCCTATCGTTTTTCCCGCCACAAGGTTGCTGGGTATCTCGTCGCAATGGTGTCAACATCTGTCTCTGCAGCCGTCATAAGAGATAAAGCAAAACGGAAGGATTCGGGCCTAACCGTAGTACTCGAAGAATTCGGTAGTTAAGTGCGCAGTATGCCTATTAAATAGTAGTAGGCGTGGCTTATCTAGATATTAATTTCAAATTAGCTTATTTTCTCTTAAGAAATCTAGCGAAACCACTATACTAACTCTTTTCAGTGCGATCTTTAGCGTGATTATTAAAGTGCCAAAGCTATTCGAATGCTAATTCTGAGTACACGAAGCCCTTAGGAGCAACTAAGATAACCTAATCCATCCGGCGGTATATCCTTATTAAACCGCCTCTCAAGTGCAACGGGGCCTTTAAAGATAAAGAAAGGTAATATAACAAAGCTATCAGCCCATATGTATTTAATTACTATAAGGCTTTCTCGAGTAATGGCACGCTCTGCGCTGCCCTTGTGACGACCCATTAAGGTTGTACGATTAGGCTATTAGCCTAACATAAAGCCAGTTTCATCGAAATTATATATATTACCATACCTTATCTTCTTGATAACTGGTTCTAGGCCGTTAAACTAGTGTTGTATCTTAGCGGCAGTAACCTGCGCCCGCTCCAAGGTGATTTGCTCATCAGCAATTAGCTTTAAATCAGGATTTACACGTTTAATAAACGAATAAGCCTATCAATACTTGACCAGCTTCAGGCTAGGTAGGCGGATTTTGGCGTTGGCCAATCGTGGGAGAACTGGTGAGCGATTTGGTAGGATTGCTTTCAGGATGGTCCCTTTCGTATTGCCGCTAATGAATTAGATTGGCGAAATCTTCGATATCCCTGCCGTTCAATTTGATGTTATAGCCGCGAAGTGTATTGATTGCCCTTTTAATTGCACTCTCTTGGGCCTCTGTAAGTAGGCGTGGGCGGTTCTGGTTACCTATCTTCGATGGCAATCCAATAGATCTCCGCCGCAAGCGATGGTAAGAAACGCCATACTCGCGCGCCAAAGCGGCTGAATTGCGATTTTGACCTGACCAATAAGCTTCCAGGGCCTTTGGGGATTTATTCTTCTTCTTCTTCTTCTTCTGCATAGGATTTAGGCATGGTGGTAGGTGGTGGTAGGTGTAGATAGTTGGTGGCTGGGGGACCACCCTAGCCCGGGAGGGGTAGGGTGGTCACTGGTCAGTGCCGCGGGTAGGGAGTTTTAACTGAAGATGGATAGTCTAATCAACTTCTCCTCTCATTTTCCCCAATCAATGGCGTCTCCCCGAAGAGCTCGCGCCCCCATCGCCTGCCAGCGTTGCAAGCGGCGAAAGACCAAGGTATGGTAGCTGAATTTTACGAAAGCCCAATAACCTGAAATCACTTCGAAGGATCTGATGGCCGGGTAATTAGTGCAATGGCGGGCTTCCTGTCTGTTCAGCGTGCGAGCGATCGGGATCACGCAAGTCTGGCTCTTTCCCCCAAAATGAAGGATAAGATTGGAAACACTAACCTACGACAGATTGTACATGGCCGGCGGGCAGCCCGACGAAGATCACCTATTTAGCCGAGCACTCGAACCTGTTGCAGCATTCCGCCCGGCTGGAGAGACAGGTCGCCGAGCTTCAGGCTCGACTCGAGGTGAGGGAGAGGAGCCCCGGAAGTATCGACCTCGTGCCACGCCACGAGGGCGAGCTATCCTCAGATGTCGGTCTCTTGAGCCTGAATGCTGCGGCAGAGCCATCATTTGTCGGCGCAACTTCAGGTTTATCCCTGTCACGACTCGTTGAGGGGATCCTGGCCAAGTCCCAGGTGGCTAATCATCCCGCACCGAATGATGTGGCCTGGGAACCTGGAGTGGACACCGGGCCGCTAGTCGACACGGACGAGATACTTTGTAACGCATTTTTCAGTAGAGTGCATCCTCGCTATCCCTTTCTAGATCAAACGTTGTTCCAGCAACCCCTTGCTCGGGAGGCTGATAGCCAGGACCCTTCGCATCTCTTCCAGCGCGACATGGTCTGCGCCATCGGTGCAAGGCTCGTCCAGCTCCACCCAGAGCTGTGTCGATCCGCAAGTCCAGAAGTAGGCACCCATGAATACTAATGGGGAAAATCACAACTGACTTACTTTTTAACCAGGTATATTTTTCACGAGCCATGCGTCGGATCGACCTGGCACTAGCACACCAGAACCTACAGCGTATCCAAGCTCTCTTATTGATTGTAACATACCTTTTACGTACGCCCACAAACCTCTCGAGTATAGGCAGCTGGCACCTCATCGGCCTAGCTGTCCGCCACGCCGTGGAAATGGGTCTGCATCGCAATTTGCGAGGCGCCCGGGCAAGACAAGCCAGAGCAAAAGACTTAGAAATCCACCGCCGTGTCTTCTGGAGTGCGTACTTGATAGACCGCGCCGTGTCTCTGACGCTAGGCAGGCCTTTTGCACTGGCCGATCATGATATTGATGTCTCGGTATGATTTATTCTTTTCTTAATATAAAAAAGCACTAATGTATTCACATCACAGTAGATCCCAGACACAGAAGAATTCCTCTCTTTTACTCATATGTGCCGTCTACGCCGTCTAGAAAGTCGAATCCACCGCGAGATCTTTGACCCTAGCCATTCCGGCAAGCAAAGCAACGAAACAACTGAGCGCTTCCGTCACGAGCTTGACACGTGGCGGGTTGCAGTATTGGCTTCTTTTGAAAATGGGATGAATGGAACCGACTACTCTCTCTATGACACCCGTGAATTCTTCGAAATCCAGTATAGCAAAGCGCTGCGTATGCTCCTGCAGCCTCTCATAACTAGCGCCGACCAAACTGGGCAACAGGAAAATGACCAAATGGCCTGTTATCTCGACCTTAGCGCACGCGCGGCCGGCGATATCTGTCAGTATTATAAAAAGCTACACCAACGTCGTCCACTGGGCTGGAACCTGCTGGCCCTACACTCCATTTTCACGGCCGGGTTAACACTGCTATACTGCGCATGGGTCCGACAAGGACAGACACCAGATTTGGCCGCGTTGGAAGACATCAGGGCATGCTCGAACGTACTCTTTGCTATTTCGGAGCAGTGGCCTTCGGCTAGGCGCTTCAGGGACACATTCGAGACGCTAGTTTGCCGCATGATGAAGATCCTCCCCAAAAACCAACCCGCGTCCATTCCGGACGCTTCCAATGTGGACCTTCCGCTTTCTGATGAAAGCTTTTGGTCTATATTCAACGACGTAGTAGACGACGAGTTTATTTGCAACCAATTTTGGTTTGATAACGCCTTCTAGTCATGAAGCATGAAGAATGTGTCTTTTAACTAGAACATCGATGCTTGAAATTTAACACCAACAGCCTATTTGCCGCCATTTCGGCTTTACAGTGCTTTTATTTACTTCACAAATGTTCCCCTTAATTCTGATTCAACTTTCATCTCGTGCCAAGAACTATAGCGATTCTGCTTTGTTGGCAATCAAATCTTTGAAAGTTTTGGTATTAATAATGCTACCTCAGCTAGGAGAAAAACTTCTATCCGCCTCGACTGTACGACCAGATGGGCGGAAAACCATAGGCAAGGCATATTCTCAATTTGTTGCGAATATACATCAGCAGTGGTTTGCCGTATTTGTGAGAGAATGTTTTCATGCTGCTTAAAGATACAACGCATGTTATGAAGAAATATACTTGCAGAGTAGATAGCCTGTTGATCAGGTAAGGAAGAAAGTCACCAGGTCAAATTGTTCCAAGACTGTTTCTTGGGGAGTTTTAAATCTACTCCTCACTCACCAGCCTTTATAAACAGGCATGCTTAGAAATTAGACTGGCCGCAGCCTACGCACTGCCCTATCTTGTATACCACCCTTCTGCCTCAATGATTACCTGTACCCTGTGAGGTATCGTACCGATAATTAGCTTGAATACAACGCGTCGCGCATAGGAAGTAGGCGGTATAGGCGGTGAATAATAAGGAAATAGATTCTACCACTATATGAATAGTTTACATTTTTGCTTTAGGCCATTCCAGCTTAAATTCTTGAAACACCCCTTCACACGGGCAGCCCTTGCAGACACGGATAGTCTGTCGCGACAGATTATAGACGACAGAGCAAACGGTTGATGTGGGCCCACCATATGGGCCACTTGCCTCTTGTTTTTGTCCCTCACGCACGTGCTCACATAGGCTATGAGGGTAGCCGGCGTGATCCTGTAGCGCTTTGACTACAAGTTGTTCTGTCAGGTCCCCCCGGATCGCCAGGTCTCTCAGTCCAGCCTCGAGCCGCTCTCCGCGATACCAGGAGCTGCCGCCGGTATAAGTGTCTGCGATGTTGGTTTGCACTTGGAAGCTGAGACTGTGGAAGTGGTTGCTGTGCACTGAGAATGGTTTGTCTGATGATGATGACACCTGCTCCCGAAGAATGGTCTGGGGTGTTACCTCGAGACATATGCCAAGGTCATCGGCCGATGAGAGCATTAGATTGCACGATACATGACGTGGAATGCGTGCGATGGACTTAAGTCCGGCTGAATAAGTCGACTGCTCGAGGAAAAGCCGTCGCAATGCTCCACAAGGTGGTACTGGCGTGCCTAGTTTGGGGGCTTTGTCGATCCCACTCTGTAACGAGTTGGCCGCCAGCCCCAGCCCGGCTGCGTTGCATCCAGATCGGCCCAGTTGGCCCGCCTCTGTGACCATAAAAATGGCCGGGATGTCCTCCGATGGATCCGGGTGGATTTCCAAGTAAATTATTGCATCTTCCGTGACGAGACGGTGCGCCATGTCCCAGTTCTGCGCTGTACAGACCGTTCTGTCTGCCATTGCAGAGGAGAGGATGATGGCTGAAGTGCACTCATCTGAGGGCGATTCATCACCAAGCTGAATGTGCGAAAGATCGTACCGTGCGTTCAGCATGACGATATCCTCCACGTCCACGTTTGCGCCGGCTGCCACGCCGCGCATCTCGTCCCATCCGGATGGCCAGTATTGCTGCAGGCCGGGTATGTAGCATTCGCGAATGATGCGAGAAACTGAGTTCCTGGCCAAATTTTAGTTATTTTCAAGTCAACATTCGTCAGTCAGGTCTTTCTCCCTACCGTGGCCCAAGCTTTCCTGGCTGCTTGTAATACTTGACGTTGCGTTGGATCTTATCCCTGGCTTGTTCGCCATGGGAGAAGCCTCGGTCGTACGGTAGGCCTTGAACCACCACATGTTGATAGAAAGGAGATGTCATAGCTAGAAATCAGGTGGTTGAAGGAAAGTGTACTTGTGGTAATGGCCAGGGGTGTCGAGTGTATTATAAGCACATTGAGTACTCTCGGCTTCCTGCCGAGGGTCGTCCCCATAGGTAACTGATAAGGTTGACCATCGGCAGTGCCGACGGCTCGGATAGATCCCGATCAATCGGCACTGCCGGCCCCTCTCCACTGATAACGGCGAACAACCGTGTATTTCCCCAGACATCACGTTAATGGAGTGTGGGAGTATCAGCCAAGATTGTGGGGTACCTAGATCAATGCCCAAGTACTTAATGCTCCAGTCGACCCTATCAGCTGGGTCTTTCCCATATAACACGGCTCCGGTGACAAGAATCTAACCCTTCAAAGCATTCCGATCAATAATGGGGGAGACTGAGATCCCAGAATCAACAGCTCCGGCCGCGGAGAAGACTAGGGCGCAACAAGGATACGATGAGGCGGCAGACATGCTAGGCGGCGACCTAATGCTGGAGTACAGCCAGCACGAAGCGTCGGTCGTGCGCTGGAAGCTTGATATGACCCTAGTTCCGATGGTGAGTGCTAGATACGACAAACTTCCCAATTTTCTAACTCGGGAAGTAGATGTTCATCAGCTACCTGCTCTCATTCATTGACAAGGCGATTCTATCGACAGCTGCAGTCTACGGAATGCGAACTGATTTGGTAAGACCCTATGATCCAATAGTATACATGAGCAAAGTGACTGATTCTTTAGAAACTCCATGGCCAGCAATACAGCTGGGCGAACTCCATATTCTACTTTGGGTACGTGAATTTCAGTGGCAGCGGAACTCCTTACTGAAATAAAGCTAGGTACCTCCTCTGGCAATATCCCAATTCCATCTTCATGCAACGTCTGCCCATTGGCCGCTGGATCGGATCTATGGTATTCTTCTGGGGCCTAAGCGTGACGGCCTCAGCAGGGTCGACCAACTTTGCAACACTGGCAGTCAGTCGCTTCTTCCTAGGCATCTTCGAAGCTTCCAACAATCCTGTATTTACGCTCCTTGTGAGCCAATACTATACCCGTAAGGAGCATGCATTGCGGGCATGTTTGTGGTGGGCTGGTGGGCCGGTCGCAGCATTCATCGGCGACGGCGTGTCGAACGGAGTCGGTCATCTACACGGTACTTTAGGCCAGTGGCAGTACCTGTTCCTCATCTTTGGCCCAATCACCATGCTCTGGGGAGTATTCCTCTTCTTTATTATGCCCAGCTCACCCATGACAGCTTGGTTCCTGACTCCGCGGGAGAGAAAGATTGCCGTTGTGCGAGTGAGTATTCCGCTTAGAAAAATCCACGACTGATTAATGACCGGTGAGGTTTCAGGTCCTGCAAAACCATGTCGGCTTGCATAATCGACAGTATAAGGCCTACCAGGTCAAAGAGTGTTTCTGTGATCCCCAGGTGTGGATGCTTTTTGCCATAGTGTTTCTGCAATGCATCCCTGGGGGCGGATTGACTGCGGTAAAAAAAAAAAGGACACACATATCTTTTTGCTTTGAAAGAATCCGCTGATGGCCTCTCTTAGTTCAACAAAATTATCTTGACGGGTCTCGGTTACTCCAGTGTCGAGTCCACCGTGGTCGCCATGCCGGAACATGCCATCCAGCTGGTCTCAATCCTACTCGCGTTCGTAATCTCCCCTGTTCTAGACAGTATATTTTCTGACAACTCAGTGGTATTATCTGCTCTTATTTCGGCCGAGGACGATGTATTGCGATGATTCTAAGCAACATTTGTGTGCTAGTCGGCAGTGTTCTGCTCTATAGTAAGCTACTGTCTGTTCTCTCATATAACTTGGATTCTTTCATGCTCAATCACCCTACAGCTCTTCCCGCAGAGCGGAAACTCTCGCGCCTCGGTGCTGTCTACTCACTCCTCACATGCACCGTCTCATATATTATGTGCATGTCAATGATCTCATCCAACATCGCTGGGTTCACGAAGAAAATGACGGCGAGCGTATGTTCCCATGCCCAATCTGAATGTATACCGTATTAATCACAGCAGGCCTTCATATTCATTGGTTATTGCGTCGGTCAAATAATCACCCCGCAGTTCTTCATCTCCTCCGAGGCACCAACGTATCCCACGGGGTTCCGGGCTTACTTTGTTACTTCGGCAATGATGATTGCTCTACAGATAGCTTTGATGTGAGATAAAGGACTCTCTCGACTACACTGCAATATTTATAATCATAAATTGACAAAATGCAGGATGTATCTCATCAATGAGAACGGTCGTCGGGATAGGCACAGTGCTGAGGCGAATATCGTTGAGGAGGGCAACCGACACTATATTGTAGAGTCCGATTTGATGGATCTAACAGATCGAGAGCAGCCCAATTTCCGATATACCTGGTGATATGACTTATTTAGAGCCAATTGGAGAGGCGACCAACGCAGGTCTACCTCCACTCGTGGTTATTCGAGTCGGTGTCATCTCATGTGCCTTGTCCATTTTTCTACTTGCGCAAGCCTCTTCGATCGCGGCTTTGTATAGCGCTGGAGCCCTGCTGGCCGTGACTTCGGCGACGGTGGTGACGGGAATCAACAGTCTCGGTAGTTTGGAAGCCTGGGAGGCTGAGCGTGGGGCTGTTCTTGGCCATCTTCGGAGCTGGGGACAGGTTGGTCGGGCTTTGGGGCCGATGCTATTTTGCTCGTTGTTTTCGTGGACTGGAAGGGAGGTTTCTTATATCACGGGGGGGTGCGATGATAGTTGGGGTCGGTGTGATCGTGTTTGCTTTACTTCGTTCTCCTGCAAGGACATCATCCAGGGCTTGAGAGGAGGGTGGCTATTGCTTTTGATGATATATCGTTGTTGATGCCCGTAATATATACACATGCAGGTAAATAATGGAGCTCATACCTATCGTACATGACCAGGGTCACTTGGGCCAGCTATCCTCTCTGGAGTCTTTCTAAACCTGCTAGAAGAGATTCGTTGAGATATTGAGTAACTCGACATTAACCAGTCAGTTGAATCCAGTTCAATTCAACTTTGAAACAGATCATTACCAATCGGATCCCTCCCATTTGGAAAGCTAAGACTCGAGGTGTAATGAATCGGGCCACCCGCCGTGGTGGCTGCGACTGAACTTTGATACCTAAGTATGGCCCCAGCTACATCCAGTCTTATTGGCTGTATAACCCTATTCTTGGTGTTGAGAATAATATTTTAGGGGTTTACAGTTTGTGCTGCCAAAGTGAAATAATTGATGCCGGCTTTTGTATAGAAAGAAATATACCTGATACCTATGTTTCGTAGGTATGTTGATTTCTCTCCCGCACCTGGTGCCCGCCGAATATATATTTCCGGGCACTAGTGCTGGAATCATTGACTGTTGGTTACCCTATGGACAAAGAATGTAAGCCTAGTTATCGAATTCCCGTTCGCGACTCTCTTTGCTATGATGATGGTTTTCATCGTTGGATACAACCGATCAAGGTACAATAATCATACTTAGGTACCATGGAGGGAGCTAGGGGGTTTGAAATACAGTAGTACGACTATCGTAATACTGTATTTAGTCCTAAAGCGTATTCCAGTTACTTCCGAAGAATTACTAAATTGAAATTAAATCCGTTTTGAGCATCTTAGAGTAATTGATTTTCAATGCATATTTTAGAATTATTAGAATATTTGAATCATCACGTATTGAAGATTAAAAGCGTTTTTGATTTCAAACGTATATTCTAAAAAAACAAGAGTATTTTACGTAACCCGCATTTTCAACAAAACATATTCAATAATAGAAAACGTATTTTATTAACGACGGGTAAACTCACGATATATTGTAAAATAGATGCGTCTTATTATTAAAACTTACTTTGTTTAATTTATAAATACGACGATTTTTATCTGTTAAATATATTTCTTTTGAGTAGGTGATATATATAGTGAAATACGTTTTCACTAAAATATATCTTTAGTAAACTATATATTTGACTAAATACGTGTTGATCTTAAATGAATTTAAAATATTACGTGTTAAGCTCTTCGACGTATTTTATTTTGTGGTTAGAATTAAATTATATTTAAAGATAATTCGTATTTAAATACTATACTACGTATTATAGCGACCACGTATTCTGTCTAGTAGTGTATTCTAGCTTATGCCTATATATATTTTATCTAGCCTTAGGTATACTATATAGACCCTATTCTATCTACCTATCTACCTATCTATCTATCTATCTATCTATCTATCTATCCGTCTATCTATCCGTCTATCTATCTATCTATCTATCTATCTATTCTCTATCTATCTATCTAGGTACTAGTACCTATCTATTAGGTCTAGTAGAGTAGAGGGAGGTTCTAAGCTACGTAGATAGTGATCGGTGAAATAGTGATAGGGAAGTGTTGTTATAGGTAATCCTACCTATAGGTAAGCGCGAAGGGCGGGCCCTAGGGCCGTAGGAGGACGTTATTATTAAGCTAGCGGTACCTAGTCTTATTAAAACTAGACTCGAAGGTATAAGGGGAGGTACTAGTAGAAAATTCGGTTAGCTAGAACTAGTAGTATAAGATATATAGGGCTATAACTATATTACTATATTATATCCGGAGTAATATTAGTATAATATAATATACCCCGATGTTCTATAGAAAGAGACACGTATCTAATAACTAGATAGCGTTCGTACTATAATAGAATAATTAACTAGGAGTTTATATACTTAACCAAAATAGGCCTAGTGTATAATAAAATAAGATCTTATTAGTGAAATACCTAGAAGATATATATCCTAGTATTAGCTAGTATCTAACGGGATCCGGATAGGGATAGGATAGACTAATAAGTATCCCTATATATATTAGCTAGTATCTAATAGGTATCCGGATAGGGATAGGACAGACCGATAAGTATCCCTATATGTATCAGTTAGCATCTAATAGGTATCCGGATAGGGATAGGACAGACCGATAAGTATCCCTATATATATTAGCCAGTATCTAATAGGTATCCGGATAGGGATAGGACAGACCAATAAGTATCCCTATATATATCGGCCAGTATCTAATAGGTATCCGGATAGGGATAGGATAGACCGATAAGTATCCCCTTATATATCGGCTAGTATCTAATAGGTATCCGGATAGGGATAGGATAGGCCGATAAGTATCCCTATATATATCGGCTAGTATCTAATAGGTATCCGGATAGGGACAGGACAGACCGAGTTCGAGATTTACGTAGCACGGTATAGGACTCTATATAAGTATTCCAGTATATATATTAGCTAGTATTTAACGGTATCTAGATAGGGATAGGATAGACTAAGTTCGAGATTCACGTAGTACGGTATAGGACTCTATATAAGTATTCTAGTATATATATTAGCTAGTATTTAATAGTATCTAGATAGGGATAGGATAGACCGAGTTCGAGATTTACGTAGTACGGCGTAGGACTCCCTATAAGTATTCTAGTGTGTTAGCTAGTAGTTAACGGTATCTAGATAGGGATAGGATAGACTGAGTTCGAGATTTATGTAGTATAGCGTAGGACTCCCTATAAGTATTCTAGTATATTAGCTAGTAGTTAACGGTATCTAGATAGGGATAGGATAGACCGAGTTCGAGATTCACGTAGTACGGCGTAGGACTCCCTATAAGTATTCTAGTATATTAGCTAGTAGTTAACGGTATCTAGATAGGGATAGGATAGACTAAGTTTAAGATTTATATAGTACGGTATAGGACTCCCTATAAGTATTCTACTATTAGAGGCTTATAAATCTTAGAGAAATAGACGCGTACGGCGACTATAAAGTGTCTATTAATATATTAAAACTGTAGAAATAGTAATTTATAAAAAATTAGATATAAGGGATCTAGGATATTTCCTATTATCCTTCTTCTTGCTATATAACGTTCGGTCTAGATATATTATAAGGATAATTATTTTAGTAGCTAGGGATAGTAGAGTAGTATAGATTTATACGCTAGCGTAGTTATATTTATGTTAAGGGTCTATTATAGTTAGATAGAGGTAGAGGCCTCTTAGAAGTACTAGGCCGAGTAAAGGAAATCCCCTACTTAGGTAGGTACCTATAATTAGGTTAGTCTCTTCTAGATAGGTATATCTAGGACTTAAGCCTAAGTAATACTACTATTCTAGCTATTAGGTCTAGTAAGTAGTAGTATACCTAGGGGCTTCTATATAAAAATCACGCCCTAGGTTAAGGGTTATCTATATCTTAATAGGAATAGCTCTACTTACTAAATTTTAACCCGACCTTATTATCCGCTTTATATCTCTATATATAATCTAGTATATAGGATATTAGATATCCTTATTTAACTAAGATAGTCGATAAAGTAGGTAAGATAGGTATTAGAGGCGCTAATAGGTTATCTATAGTAAGGGGATTAGAAAGGTAGGGACCTAAGAGAGAGAGAGAGAGGGGGAGAGAGAGAGAGGGAGAGAGAGAGAGGGAGAGAGGGAGAGAGATAGAGAGAGAGATAGATAGAGGGAGAGGCTCGGGTAGCCTAGTAGAGATAAGTTACCTATAGAATCTTATAGGACTAAGACTATCTAGGACTACTATATAGATAGAGAGCTTATAGAGAAGCTCGGTACTTCTAATACCTTTTATAGCTACCTCTAGTACTAGGCTTATAGCCCTCTATCTATAAGATCGAAACCTAGAATAGGCTAGAGATACGTACTACCTTCTACTAGGTGGCCTAATACTACCTAGTAGATATAAATAAATCTATCTATATCTTAAAGAATAACTACTAGGTACTAGAGGTTCCTTAGAACCTTAGTATAACTAGTATTTTTAATATATACTATCTTACTACCTAGTAGGAGCCCTAGGTTAGATAGTAGTAGATCTATCTATCTATATATTTAGATACGCCTATAGTAGGCGGGATACTATTATACTAATAGACTAGGCTAAGGCTAGCCTAAACCTAGGTAGTATATATATCTTCTAACTTAACTATATAGGTAATAGTGCTATATAGCCCGGTAGGTTAGAATTATACCTCTAGTATAGATATATCTAAGAATAGGAGCGAACTCTACTAGTATTAAAGATTTATATAAAGAAAGATATAGATAGAAGTCTATAGATATATTAGATCGTATTAACTGAGGTCTAGAAGTAATATTTAGGGCTCTACCTATTATTAGATATTCCTTCTATTTACCTCTAGTTCCTGAAACCTCCTCTATAGTATACCCGCGCCTAACTTACTAGTAGGTATAAAGGTTAGAAGAAAGAGATTACCTAAGAATAATAGACTAGAGTATATATTAGGGCTTAAGGCGCCCTTAGTAGGCTATTATCTATACGTTTAGGGGCGGGTATTAGGCCCGAAATAGACCCTCTATACCTAACCGAGGGTTAGCCGGTAGAGCTAGAATACTCTACGAGATAATAATAACTACTACTTATACTTAGGAGGCCTATAATAATATATTCTTGCTTATTAAGTTTTATTACTAGGAGAGAAAGGAGAGGGTCGGTAATTACGTAAGGTATAACTAGATAGAGGTAGACAAAAACTCGCGGGTAGCCTACTCGGATCTTATAGGTAAAGAATCTAATAGCTTAACCGAACGTACCTTTATTATACTTAAGGAATTTACCCGCGATAAGAGTAATACGAGTTATAGTCGGACTATTAATAAAGTGATAATTAGTAAATTATAGAGGTAGTATATCCGGGTAGGGTATAGAAGACTTATATATAATTAAATAATAGTTTCTTAAACTACTTTAATATAGATATTCTATAGTATAATACTACTATTACGTCGAAATTACCGCGATACGCCTCTCCTAGGAGTACTATAAATAGATTATCGTACGGAAGACTAGAGAGACGGGGGGGGAGACTAAGTTCGTTATAGGTAGATAATTTAGACTATAGTCTAACGTTTTTATACTTCGAGGTATTAAAGGTAATATAATTTAGTATAGGCCTAGAGATATCTTAAGTTTCGCTATATCCCTATTTTTCTAAATCCCCTTTTAGATACGAATCGAAAAATATCGAGAATAGCTAGAGGTATTAGCGTACTATATCTTAAACTATTCTTACTATTATAGGCTTATTATAATTATATACGCCTTTAAGATATAGACGTAATAAAATCCGAAGGTATTTATCGAATAAGATTATCTTTTTAATATTCTTATTATTCGTTATCGCTACTTATCTTTTAAAGAACCTTTAGGTTAGAGGTTAATAACAATTCCTATCCTTATAGATCTCTATTAGGCAGAGCCGGTTAGCGGTTTACCACTTACCTATACTTATCTTCCCCGGCTAGTATATTACTATTCTATAGGGTTCCGTAAAACACCGCATCGAGAGGATAGTATAGGCCGATATATAAATTTAGCCTAGTCGAGGCGCGCTTCTAGTAATTAGTCTTACTAGTGGTTATTTTAGGTACTCTCTCCTAAGAAACAGGCGTAATACGACCGCTCTCGGTTCGGGAGGGTAGTTATAGGGAAGTTCGTAAAGGCAGTTATAAGGAGGTTTAGGATCTCCGTATCTTATTTAACGCCTTTATAATCGCCCTATATAACCTTTAGAAGGCTAACCGAGTATCCTTTATAGTCTTATTAAGATAATTACGGTCGACTTTATCTATCGACGGATATACTAGAAGAGTATTACTCTTAATAATACCTACGAAGATCTTAATAAGTCTTTCCTCGGGTTAGTATTCGATAACTCTAAACTCCGCCCGAATAGCCCGGTAGATACGGTCTTTAATCTATAAGATTTTAATATACTAGTAGAGGAGAAGAGGGAAGATAATCAAGGCCCTCACATACTCTTAAATTTAGTAGCTTTTAAGGTAACGAAGCAGCGATTAAAGTTATATCTAACCTAAAGTAATTATTAGTAAATCTCGTATACTCTTTAATAAGAGTACTTACCTAGCGGAAGAGGAAATCAGTAAAGCTCCTTAGTAAACTCCTTATATCCTATAGTAGAGAGGATCTTATTAATTAATAGGGACTAGGCAAGTGCGGAAATCCCTTTATACTCCAAATAACTTAGATTAAAGGGGAACCTAGTAACTATATCTAGTACCGGCGAAAGAAGAGAGATTAGTGATACTATCTCGAGTATTCCGATACTCTAAAGGTACTACCTCTAGTATATCTTGCCTTTCTTAGCGTAACGAATAGCTTCCTTACGTTAATCGAGACATTCGAAATAGTAACGACTATATTTTACGATATCGAAATTTAAATCGCTACGAAAGCTATCCTTCACAAGATACTTCCTATAGCTATAGATCGCGCTAGGCCCCTTAAAGCCTACGTTAACCTACTACTATAGTATATCTCCGAGATATAATAGGCAAAATACTACTATATATATCTTTTGTCCGTCGATCCAGTTAATATCGATCCCTTACTTAAGCTACTATATATCGCTAAGGCTTCGTATAATATTACTATAGTTACTTCTATAGAGGCTAAGGGTTAAGGTAAAAAGATTCGCCCGTTTTTGACGCTCCTTAGCTAGTATATATATAGGGATTATATATACTCCTATAAGAGACTATTAAATAGTGCGTCTTAAACGAAAACCATCGCAAAAGATTTATATAGGGAATAAGATATAACGCTGCCTATAGAGAGTATCGATAAGATACTCTCGGGTATAGGTACGGATCTCGAGCTCGCCTTAGATTAGGGTAGTATACTTTAGGGCAAAAATCTATATATCTTCCTTAATCACTTAGTAGATAGTAAAGTCGTAGCCTAGTTCCTTACGTATAATACTCTATTACGGTAAAGGAGGATCAACGCTAGATTAGTTATAGATAATAAATTAGTAGTCTAGGAAGATAGCTTTCTCCCTCCGGACTATATCGCTTAGTAAGATAGTGCGTATACGGTCTAGGAGTAAGATAAGTTCGTGAGGAGCGAGAGCTAGCCTATAGACTAGAAGAACTCTCTCGTCTTTAGCACAGACTTTAGATAGCTATAATAGAGGCTAGATCTTAATTATAAACCTCCACTCTGCCGAGTTCTTATCTTTATATTTACTAATACTATACACTCGGCCTATATAGAGAGCCCTAGACTAAGAGCGGTATAATAAGTTACACCGGTAATATACGATATTAGATAGGAAGATTAGCTCCTAATCAGGGTAGGTCGTAAATATTCCGGAGGTAGATCGAATTAAATAGGCCTATAAGTCTAACTCCTAGAGCTCACACACGCTAGAAATAAATCTTACAGATCCCTAATATATTAGCTCACGAAACTTTAGGGATTATAAGAGCCTCGTAATTAGGGGAATCGGGCTAATAAGGTAAAGAGTTCGGAATACAGACTCTATAAGCTCACGTTCCTACGTAGAGAGAGTAGGTAACTTCTCCGTAATAATAGGGATCTTTCGAGATAGTATCTCTAGGGTATTAATTTAGCTATAAAGATTTCTTTTTAGGTCACTAAGATTCTTTAGCAATAGCTATAGTCCTATAGGTAAAGTCGATCTAAGGCACCGAATAGTTTTATAGAAAGAAGTATACTCTATTTATAATATTCCACTCATAATACACTAAATCGCGAGATTAAAATAAAACTATAATATTATACTTATTAATCGGCGAATATTAACCCGCTCGAGGAGAATTCGAGGGCTATTAGGCTTCCTTATAGGATCTAGGTAGTAGCAAGGCGGAGGTATAGTAGTTAAATCTAGCGTAGCTATAGAGGTTAATAGGTCTAGCGTAGCTAGAGAGGTTAATAGGCCTAGCGTAACTATAGATATTAATAGGGTCTCTTAAGCCTCTAGTTAGGGCTAAATAAGACCTCTAGTGTAATCTAGACTTAGATCCTAGGGTTCTTTATCCTCGAGAGCTTCCTAAATAGTAAGTAGGACGTCCTCGCGGCTTATAAGATCCTACTCCTCCTGCTCCTCCTACTTCTCCTACTCCTCCTGCTCCTACTTATCCTACTTATCCTACTTATCCTTAATATCTCTATCTCCGTAGGTATAAGTATCGACTATTAGCGGGATAGCCGTAAGATAGTCTTAGACTCGCTTAGTAACTAGTATAGTATACTATATTAAGAAAGAATCAAGACTACCTTAGTATATACTTAGGTAGGGATAAGTAGGATTAAAGTAGGAATCGTACTTATACTTTAGTAATATTATCCTAATCTAGATCGATAATATTAACCTAGGAGTTATTAAAATTAATACCTATAGCGTCGGTTTCTAATAGCAGTGAGTCTATAATAGGTTCCTCCCCGAATAGCAAAGCATTTTTAGTAGTATTATCCCCTAAGGGCTATAGTAGGTACTCCAGGAGGCGAAAACGGCTTAAGCGGCGATAGAAATAGCGAGATATCGTTATAGATATCCTTTACGCGTAAAAGGGACGTAAGACTAACTTAGTAGAGGTAGTGTTATCGTGGGTTAGGTAGGAGATAATGATTAGGGAGGGGAACCTTAAGAAGCTTCTAACCGCGCGAGGTTACCGAAGTTGGAATTTCTATTAAGATAGATCTTATCTTATTAGGCTTATTTTAATCTCTCTACTCTCTTATATTAGTGAATTCTTAACCTAAGGTATAGTAGTCACTAATCCCCCTTCCTCCCTCCCTCTCTCTCTCTTTCGGCTCTCTCTCGATATTACGGCTAATCCTACTATATATTAATTCGGCGATATATACTATAGCACCGGTAGAACCTCGTACAGAGCTATATAGGTAGGCCTAGAGATTAAGTAGGCATACGATATAGATAGGTATGTGGTCGAGACCTATAGCCTAAATTTCCTATCCGTCTAGATCGACTACTACCCGTTTAGCGATTTATTAATCTGCCCGAAGGAGAACCTCTATATCGATATCGCGCACTACTCGCCGCTTTACTAGGCCTTTTCGCCTACTTACACTATCGAATATACGCGCGACGAGAATAATTCGGCGTGTATTTTTAGCGCTAGGAATCTAGTAGAGTATACGTATCCGCGTGTTCTCACGATAGAGGAAACTTCAGGACTTAAGGAGCGCTACTCGCCGATTCTCTATCGGGTAATTATAGATTTAATTAAAGCCGGGTATTCGGTTCAATAGACTATGATTAACGTTCTTTATTACGGTGTGCCCTAGACTCGGAAAAGATTGATTATTATTACTATAGGGTAAGTATTGTATAATAAGTTCTTTAGATTTTGCTGACTGCTAGATATAGTCCTAGCGAGACCCTCCCTCCGTTCCCTGAGATTACCCACGATCTCCCCGGAAGTGGCTGCCTGCCATTAGTCTCTTGTTACCCCCCTATACTCAGAACCCCGTCGCGATATCTCACCTCTATCTCTGTTCGGTACTCACTGATTATCTATTAGGTGATTATAGATATGATTAAAGCCGGGTATTCGGTTCGATAGACTGTGATTAACGTTCTTTATTACGGTGTACCCTAGACTCGGAAAAGATTAATCATTATTACCGTAGGGTAAGTATTGTATAATAAGTTCTTTGGATTTTGCTGACTGCTAGATATAGTCCTAGCGAGACCCTCCCTCCGTTCCCTAAGATTACCCACGATCTCCCCGGAAGTAGCTACCTGCTATTAGTCTCTTGTTATCCCCCTATACTTAGAACCCTATCGCGATATCTCGCCTCTCTATCTCTATTCCTCGTAGCTAAGCGCTACTCTAGCAACCTCGAACACTACTTTCTCCGTAGGTACATCAGTTATATATCTACTCCGGTAGCGATCGATAACTTAAAGGTTAATAATATAATTAAGTAGGCCTATATTGCTAAGGCTAACCGATAGGGCTTAGGCCCTAAACTTCTATTAGTAGTCGGGACAAAGAGGTCTTTATTATCTTCCTACCGCTGATAAGTTAAAGGTTGAGAATACAATTAAACTTCTATCGGCTAAAGAGAGCCTTAAGGTGGAAATAAATCTCGTCACCCTCCCTATCTTAACTATCTCCTACCTTATTCTATTAACTATCTTATAACCTCCTAACTTAGTAGTAAAGGCATCTTCGTCTTGACCCCGAGGGTGCGTCGTGGGAGGTCCTAAATTTAAGGCGAGATTTCAGGATATTCTATACCTAGGGCTAGCTCTAGCTACGATAATTAAAGGAATAATAGCTACTAGTGATAGGGAAAACCTATATTAACCGATCTTATTCTCTATCACTAGTAGCTATTATTCCTTTAATTATCGTAGCTAGAGCTAGCCCTAGGTATGGAATATCCTAAAATCTTGCTTCAAATTTAGGACCTTCCATAACGCACCCTCGGGGTCAAGACGAAGAGGTCTTTATTACTACGACCAATAAGACGGAATAGTTAAGAATACGATCAAGTAGGCCTATATCGCTATTCCGGCTTAGGCTAACTGATAGGGCTTAGGCCCTGAACTTCTATTAGGGGTCGAGACGAAGAGGTCTTTATCACTACGACCGACAAGACAATAGTTAAGAATGCGATTAAGTAGGCCTATATCGCTATTCCGGCTCAGGCTAACTAACAGGGCTTAGGCCCTGAACTTCTATCGGGGGTTAAGACGAAGAGGTCTTTATCACTACGACCGACAAGATAATAGTTAAGAATACAATTAAGTAGGCCTATATCGCCATTCCGGTTCGGATTTCTTAAGCTTAGCCGAGACCTACCTAAGCTTACGACATTCGAGTGCCTTCCTTATACTTCAGTCTTAAATAATATAGATCTTCTAGGATAGAGTAATCTTACTACCCTTAGCTAAGGTGGCTTAGTTCCCGGATTTTTTAATAAGGTCGGTTATAGCTATAGCTATAACACCGTTATCGATAATAACCTAAAAATAAAATAGCCGTCTACTATTAACTTCTGTCGTACAAAAGGAATTTCTAAAGGGCTATTCGGTAAATAGAATAGATAGCTTAATAACTATACCTCTACCTCTACCTAATCTATCTACCTAGTATAATCTATAAGTTAATTTTCGGGTAATTATATAGGTCTAGTAACTTAGGTAGGTTCTCTATTTAGAAGTAACGTAAGCTAATAATATACAGGGACCCTAGGTAGTTCCGGATTAGGTTAGACGCGTTCTACGGGTAGTTTAAGTTTTAAGGTTTTCTACTACTTCTAGACCTACGAGCGGAGATCTTTCCGTCCTACTAATATTCCTACCTATCTTCTATTCCCTACTATTTCTTATCTACACTCGACTATTTATTAGAACCTTAACTACCTATTTATCCTAGGCGAAAGCTTAAGCTATCTTCTAGAGGTAAGCACCCGGAAGTCCTACTACTAGTATAATACCTCCTATCGAGGCAAGGACCCTTACTAGATATATAATTTACGCTAATATAGGCTAAATAGCTCCCGCTTCCGCTCCCTATAAGCCCGATCGACTATCACTAGGAAAGGATCGACCTCAACCTATATAGCTCTAGATATCGTAACCTAACCTAGACCTCGAGGAGCGACTACTACCGCTAAACAGAACTATCACGCGTCGGTAATAGAATTATCTTTAAGAGGTATACCTATTTTATATATACTATATTAATATACGTTTTTTTAGTAACAGCTTATTATAGACCTAGTAGACTATACAGAGCGGGTCTTAGACACTAATAGCACTCTAACGATTAGTAATAGGCTCTAGTGAATTAGATTTAAGTTAGCTTTAGAATCTAAATACGAGACCTATATATACCACCGATTTTAGACTCGATAGTAATCTTCTTAGCACTACTTAATCTAATCGGCTATAAGAGGAGTTTCTTTCAGACCTACACCCTACTAGTATAGCCTCGAATACTCGTAAGAGAAGCTACTATAGACAAAACCCTATACTAAATATAGCGTACCTCGAGGGACAAGCTATCCTAGACCGTATACGTCTTAAGGAAGCGGTATAGTAGCACTATCTTCGTTACTATATAACTAACAACGCGTCTAACTAGCTAATCCGCACAGTATAGCCTAACATCAATATAAAGTCGGCTTAATATACCCTTACTATCTAGGATATAAGTAGCTAGATACATAATTAGAAATTAGTGACTCTTTAGAGATTTAAGGTAAGAACAGAAGGTATATTCCCTATCGTAATTAGATATACTAATAGAATCCAAAGAGCTACATAGAGCGGGTCCTTACGATAAATATAGTAAATCTTTAATATATCGCGGATCTAAGAGCACTTTTCCGGTATTTCTTCGATAAATTTTCTATTAAAGATTTCCTCTAGGTATTCTACTAGATTACTCCTCTTCTAGACTAGAGCCGATCTTCTAAGCCCAGGAAGAAATTTATCTAAAATATCTAGGCTAACCTAGCTACACAGATTAAGTTACACCTTAATATACTTAGGAGAAGGGATAATAGATAAATTAATAGGGACTAGGCGTAGGTTTTAGCCTTCTAGGATAGTATAGGGGATAATCCCGCCTATAAGTCTATTACCTATACCTCTTTTAAATAGCTCCCGCCCCAGATCTATAAGCTATTAAAGCGCCGTAAGATTTATATATAGCGAGAGGTCTTCGTTATAGGTATAGAAGACTCTAATATATAGGCGGAGGAAGCGGAAGCTCTACCCGCGGAGGATTAAGAGGGTCTAGACGAAGCGGAATAGGACTAATTCTTATCTCTCCGTTAAGCTTACGTCTAGTTATCTAAAGCTCAGGTTAAACGATATTACTTATTTATCTAACCTAGAATAAGACATTATATATCAAGAGCTATAAGGTCTAATATTAGAATAGAAACTATTATATAAAAACTTACGCTTTAGGAGTTATATAGCTCTACCTTTTAGGTAGTAATCAATAGAACCGTAGAAGATACACATAAACGTCTTTACCTAGGCTATATTATAGGGGTAGGTGCCTAATTATATAAGTCCTATCTAGTATTCTCTTTACTAGTTCGAACCACTATCTTCCTCGTCTATATCTAGGCTATTATTAGTATTAGAGCTATTAACACGTTACCTAACCTTATCGTAGTAGTAGGGATTAATACTTATATCTAGCTTAGCTCGCGTATTAGCGTTACACGGCTAGCATACAATCCCTCGTCTCTAATATACTATATAAATACTAATTACTATATAATCATACTACTCCTCTATATCTCTAGAGGCCTCCTCCTAGCGCCGTATATATAGGCCACACGGTAGGGGCTTAGTTATATCGCTCTTCGAATCCCCTATAGAGTCTATAGACTAGTTATTATCGCTAGGTATAGGCATATCCGGATACTCTTCGTTATACAGCTAGCTAGACGCATTCGAGTTATACGTATTACTATCGCTAGCTAGATTATATACGTCGCTAGTATTAGTATAGGTATCCTTTTATTACTTAGTATACGAGTACTATTAGAAGATAGGTAGTTAGGAAATACTACTACTAACCTATAGTGTAGTATATCGATCTACCTATCTAGCCTATATCTCTATTATTATACTCTATTAAGTAGCGAAGAAGGTAGTCTCGCGTTAGGATAGACAGAGGCGAATACCCTCGAAAACTTCGTTATCCCCTTATTAAGCCTAGTCTCTATCGGCCTCGGAGGGCTATTCTTTACTATCTTACCTTAGATATAATAATATCTCGTGACTATTAGTATCGTGGTTAAGGTATATTAGGAGGGTCTATATACTTACTACTAGGTTCCGTTAGATACACTAATATTAGAGAGCGTAGATAGAGAAAATTATGCGTAGAGGTATAAGGTTATAAGGTAGTAAGGGGAGTAATAGGTATAGGTATAGGAAATAGACTAAAGACCGGTAGAAAGTTAGGATAAAATAGCCTCTAGAGCGCAGTCTTACTAGATTAGGTAGGAGTAGATTAAACTAACGCGTTTCTCTTCTTCTCCTAATCGCCCGATTCCTACTTAACCTTACCTATATCCTATATCTCTTAGCAGAGCTTACTATTTCTAATATCTCTTATATATAGCCTCACCTCTACCTTTTATACCTTATAAACACTCGAACCTCTAGTTAAAAATAGGCTAGAAGCAGTATTTTAGGTACTTATACCCTCTATATTAGTCTCCTTTAACTTACTAACCTTACGCTAAGATATAATAGCTAACTATATCTACCTTTACCAACGACCCCTAATTTACCGATATAGCCTCTTAGCCTACCGCTCCCTAACACGAAACCTTTAGTAATAACACCCTTATACCTTAGTTTACGTATAAGTAGGTAGTGACCTTCCTACACCTAGATTAAGACCCCAACTAGCGTATCGCGGCGTAAGATCTAGTAGCTCGCTATACCTATCTACGCTACGCCTATAATATAGCCTACTATAGTACCGATCTAGGTTTCTACTCATTCCGGCGTAACGGCTAGTTCTCTACGTAGTATACGCCCTACTAGTATACTAGTCTATCTTACGTATAGTTCCGGTATAAGACCCGGGTTCGGCTTTCTCTTACTACTCGCCTCCTCGCTATACCTACCTACAATAATAAGACTCTCCCTCGGTGGCGCGATATCTATAATAATCTCCTATACTACGAGGGTGTAACCTACTTTTATACGTACGAGAACTATTTAATAGTACCCCGGGAGGTAGGATTTGCTAGGTTTTAGGTTAGATATCCCCTCTACCTCCCTACTATATAGGCTTTATAGCGACGCCGCTTATAGGTATAGGTAGTTAGAGGTAAATAGATAGTTAATAGGTCCGGGTAGGTAATATTTAAAAAAGCTTAGTAGTTATAGATCTAGCCTTAACTAGAATATATATATTATTCTAGCCGAATATACCCCTTAGTAGTTCGATATAACCTCTAGCTACCTCCTAGAGTAGATTCTGTGGATTCTAAAGATAGATATAATAGGTACTAGGCTAAGAGGTATCTATCCTGCCTATTTAAGAAAAGGAATATTATATTTTAGAGAGCCGAGGCGTATTTAGAAGAAATATACACTCTATAAACTACGCGTTACTACGTCTTAAAGGAGCAAGATATATTTGAAAATAATATATATTTTATAAACTACGTATTATTATGTTCTAAACGTAGTTCAATTAAACATACGTATTTTAATAGCGTGTATTTAGAAAATCGCGTATTAAAATATTCGAGCTCTATAATATTTTATAAACGACGTATTTTACTGCCAAAAAGCAGTCAATATTCAAAAAATATCTGATTCAATATAGATTTCAATCAAGACTGCCTTAAGATAGTATTTATTTCAATTTTGCATCAAGACTATCGTGCGACGCTCAATTTGTTTGAGTTTCATAATATATAATCTATTATCAAAACGTATTGAAAACATTTTGTATTCTATGTGTATTTTAGTCCAAACACGAAATTTTCACGTCAAAACGCATTTGGTCTCAATACGTAAAAACTGAAATACTGTCGTTCAATTATATTTATTATAATACTGTGCTAAGACTGTCGTACGATCGTATTATGGCTTAATATAGTCTTACGACTGCATTTCAAACCCCCCAGCTCCCTCCATGGTAGTCACACAATTGGATGTCACCCTCGTAGATTTCGCACGTGGCCGATCGCGGCAAGTTTAGATTCAAGGATCGGCAGCCCTGCTCCGCTCAACAAAGCTTGGGTCCGGGCAGTGTGCTGTGCCTGGATTGTGTAAATCGAGGCTTCAGCCTTCAGCTCTGCGTGTCATTTTCTCTGTCAGCATTTCTGACTGGATAACTGGAATAATTTCATTATTTCAAAGTGACCCGGTGGAATCCGAGCTTATTGTTCTTACTGGAGGAGGCCCATCACCGAATTTCCGCGATTCATCTTAGGGGAAAATCCTGGCGAGCGGATGGAGCCAATCATGTCTCGCTGTTGAATTGGGCCCCCACCCGTAGGGCGTTACCTATTTTCTTAGCGATCTGAGATTCTGGAGATTATGATTCAGGAACCTGAGAAGATTAGTTAGTTGTGAGTCCATATGTTCTGGGAACTTCTATGTTCTATGATTTATCTTTTCGTTGCATAACCAATTCAATACCTGGTCCCGGTCACATACTTCATTCCGTCATCCATAGCCTAGAACCTACCGCAACGGTCGCGCGGATCGGCGGTGGGCCCGCGTTTGGGTTTGACGAGGGGAGGAGTACCTCATGGGTATGGGATGATATGATATTATTCTTGTATACTGTTTATGCTGATGAATAGAGTTCTCTGGGATGATCGAATATAAAGATAGTATAGATACGGAGTATAAACAGTTCCCGACTTAATCTGTACCTCGTATACTCGCCAGTTTACATGGGATATACAAGGGACTCGGGACAATCGTTACCGTTTCCAGCGCGTGGATCTGACAGCTAATCTCCCTCATCATTTCATGGTCTTTTTAGCTCAGTGTCACTTCTCTCTTGGCAATAATCATCATAACAAGTTAATAATCGATGAAAGCAATTCTCAGTTTCTAGTCCACCAAGTAAATCCCATATATCTATCTGATATCCAGTACTGCATATTCCCTGTTGCTGAACGCAGCTTGGACCCTCTCCCAAGTGGAGTGTATTGGCCGGCTGCGGCCCAGACTAGACAGACTACTAGACTAAACTTTGATTCTTCCTAAAAGGAAGATTGTGATTCTTGTTCTTGGATGGAGTATGATTAGTTGATTACATGATGATGATTATAATTGACTACCTAACTCGCGTCCATGTGCTGTGTTCCTTCTATCACTTCCATAGGTACTCCGTAGTTCCTTTTTGGTTTGGTCCCTTTTCCGTCATTTGGTGGTGGTCCCTGTCACAATTATTAGTTAACTTTCCCCCCCCCCCCCATTTGGTAAGGTTCCTGTTCCTCCACTTTTCATCTCCTCTTCTTCTTCTTCTTCTTTAGTTTCCTTTTCCACCCCCCTCTTTTTTTTCTCTTTTCCCTCTCTCCCCTCTTCAATTCCCAACTCGTCACCTTTCAAACGCCCTAATTAATCACAACATGGACTGCCCACCTTGATTCGCCCCGTCTATCGCTTCATTCCGCCACACTCCGCACGGATTTTCCTCTCGTCTCTCGCTCTTCTCGACTGCTTCTTCCCCGGACTTGTCCAGTCATGACACTCACTACCGGGCGCGGCCGTTGGCTGGGCCTCCTCCTCCTCTCGCTTTACGCCTCCACCAGCGCAGCCGCCAGCATTCTTCCCTCCGCGGCCTCCTCCTCGTTTCCCCAGTGTGGTCTGTCCTGTACGGCCCTGACCCAAGCGCAGAGTAGCTGCGAGTCGGCCGCCGAATCCACTTGGGTCTCCTGCTTCTGCCAGTCGTCCCTCCTCACCACCCTCAAGACTTCCGGCAGTCTATGCTCCTCGTGTGCCTCGCCCTCCGATCAGTCTCTGCTTTCTACTTGGTATAACAATTACTGCAACTCCAATGGCAAGGATACGGGCAGCACCGGCACCAGCACCGACACTGTCACTACCACGGCTACGAATTCCGCGTCAACGGCTTCCGCGACGGCCGGGAAAAGCACGAGCAACACGTCCGCCGCGGACCAACATAAGTCTTGGTATGTCTCAGATTGCCCCTCCACATAAACTCAGACATACCTCTCCCCCACATCTCCACGCTACCGTCATACCCGAGACACTCACCTGACTAACACTTTTCTCTCTCCCTTCCAGGTGGAGCACCCACTACCAATGGGTGATCATGCTCATCGTCCTCGCCATCGGCTTCAGTGCCATCGCCGCCGGTGGTGTCTGGCTCAAGCGCCGCCACGATGCGAAGCGACCTGGCCTGTATCACGGTGGAAGTACGGAGGGCAGCAGTTCGGGTGTCCTCAGTGGAAACCCCGTCTCCAACTCTAATTCGGGAGTCTTGAGTCCCGCTCCGCCGGCTTGGGCATCGTCCACGGGGCCCAATCAGTCGCAATCTCTGGCGAGTAGCTCGCGGACGGACATTGCTACTACGCGGGGGAATGCGGCTCCCCCGCCTGGGAGTCGCATGCGTCTGCCCAAGCCATCGCAGCCTACATCAGATGTGGAGATTCGACATGTCTCCCTGCAATAGTCTAACTATTTGTTATGATTTTGTTTGTTTTGATGTTGTTTTTTTTGTTATCCCCCAATTCCCATGCTAGTATCTTTTTGGATATTTGCAAGTTTTACGTCCGCATCTGTGACTCGGTGTGTGTGACGGGATAGCGCAACTTATTTATGCTGTCCGCAGCGGCAAGTCTGTGTCCGTCCTAGGTGGAGGTATGTGCGTCTATTTTGTCCCATCTTGCATTTTTTCGGCGTTCGCGGTGTGTGGGAATATCTTTTCTTTTTTGGGAGGATGCGAGCCTACGTAGCTCTCCTCCCTCCCCTTCCTGATTTCTAAAGCTTGTCCTAAAGCGCAAGGACAAAAAACTATAGCCTATCCTCACTATGGGCTGTGGACTCTCTGCCTCCAATTTTGATTTCCAGGATTGGATTGCTTATTTGGTTGAATCTACTTGATGTCTGATGTGTCCCTGTCCTGGGCGGGTTTCATATTTATGTACATCCGGGACGTGGCTTGGTCCCGTTTGAAATCTGAATTTTATATCCGTGAGCTTGAAAAAAAGACTATAATCTTGATATTCAAGGCCAACGAGGGCTCGCTGTTTGGGGACTCGTGATCTCGTATAGAAAAAAAGATGAAAGGAACCTATAGATGCTAATGGTGGTGTACATTGCTCAAGGCTGTGCAGATCACCATCAAGAAATGCTGATGCTCACAATCTTCACGTCCACCTCGGGCTTTTCCTTATGCGTCTTGACATTTTCAATCTTATGCACCACGTCCAGACCTTGGACTGCGCGGCCAAAGACGGTGTGCTTATTGTCAAGCCAGGGGGTCTTCTCGGTCGTGATGAAGAATTGACTTCCGTTCGTGTTGGGTCCTGCATTTGCCATGGACAGCGTGTATGGCTTGTCGTGTCGTAGACTCGAGAACTCATCGGCGAACTCTCCACCCCAGATAGACTCGCCGCCCGTGCCGTCGCCTTGAGGGTCACCACCCTGGATCATGAATTTGCGGATTACTCGATGGAAGATCGTGTTGTTGTAGTATCCTTGCCGGGCGTGGGTGACAAAGTTCTCCACGGTACGGGGGGCGGCGGTGGGGAACAGGCGTAGGTGGATGTCGCCCATGGTGGTGTGTAGAACCGCAGCTGTACCAGTTTCCTGAGGCTTGGTTGCGCCCGCATCAGAGGCACCGACGACCTGAGTAGGCTTCTCGTTCTGTACGTCACGGCTGCTCTTGGAGATCTCGGTCTCGTTGGTGAACAGGTAGAAGCGGACCTTGGCAAATCCGGTGCTCACAAGAATGGCATCACGCTCCTCGGCCTCCTGTAGAAGGGGGTTACTGCTAGCGGCCATAGACACAGTGACCACGCCTTTGCGCTGCGGCTGGCCCTGGTACAAAGCCAAATTTAATGCCCGAAAAGGCTCCTCCCGCCCAAATACTCGCACCACGCGATTCGTATACGTGTTGATGCACTTGATTCCATACAGCGAGCCGTAAAGCAAGAAGTGGCCGGACTCGTCAAAGGAAACGTTGACCTTGCTCCGCGTTGCCTCTCCCTCTAATTCTCGTTCAACTGCGAGTCTGCGCCCCAATTCAACTTCCTCCAGCTGGTAGGGCGCAGTGCCCGCCTGCTGCATTTCCATGATAGTTGCGATGGATTCGTCGTATGTGCGGTAGAGTTTACCAGTCGCAAATTCAAACACGCGGATCTGGCGATCAGGGAATGAAACCGTAGCAAAATGCTCGCCAGAGGGCGAAATGGTGATCGCAGTAGCAGTGGACTTGGCCTTCTTAAAGGCAAACAGGTTGGTAGACGATTTGAGCTCAAACACATTGTCCGGTTTCTCAAAAGATCCGTCTCCTGCGCGCCAATACTCGATCATGCCCGACTCATCGGCCGAGATGACACAGTCAAATGCATTGTTGAACGCCATTGAGACGATTGGGGAGCGGTGAACTGACTTCACTGTGTGCAGGGGCTGTGGATTCTCGCCGCGTCCATCGAAGACTTGGAAGGTGCTACTAGACTCATCTGTCACAGCAAGCAACGGTAGGGATGCTCCTCGTCGATGCACCCAGCATACACATCGAGGTACAAATTCGAGCGTGTACATGGCCAGTAGATCTGTCACGTCGTTAGCAGGTATCCCGAGAGATCGGCTTGGAATTGATTCCTACCAAACGTAATAACATCGAAGATCTTGACTGTCTTATCCACACCCGCCGTCGCAAAACTACGGCCGTCGGCACTGACGCTGACGCTGCGGATCTCGCCTGGATGGGCACGGAACTCCTTCACAAATTCAATACCGTCCGCCATTTTCTTCCAAAACTTGACCACACCATCCACCGAGCTGGTAATAACAAAGTCCGTGAATGGAGTGACCGTCACAAAGGACAATTGGTCCTTGTGCATCAGCGACTTGGAGTATCGCGACGAGGCGGGCAGCGCATTGACATACACCTTCTCGAAGGGCAGCTTTCGTCGTTTCTTCTTTGGGGCTGCCTCAGAGGGCAGCGCGGGACCAAAGTCATCGTCCGAAGAGGAATCATCGCCTGTATAAGAACGTATATGCGGTGAGTCGACTGCGCGCAAAGGCTTGCGGAGCTCTGGAGGACGCGGGGGGGCTTGTACTCACCATTGTCAGCGGCATCGACCTCGGAGTGGGGACGCTTGTTAGCAGTGGCCACCGCGGCCTCGTCAGAACTAGCCATTTTTCACACAATTGCTTGCAGAAAGCAGCAAGTAAGTGTCTTTTTTGAAGTTGAAGAAGGAGGAAGAGCTTGGGGCTCGTCGCCAGCGGCGGGCGGTGGGCGGCCAGTCGGGCAGAAGCTCGGACCACCCAACTTTTCTCCTTTCTCGCCGTGAAACCCCCCACTGTTGACGAAGCTGCATCTTCTAGCAGTCGACACCTTTATTCGATCACTAGTTCGACTGTTCGTTCCTAGCTGATCATCATGGTATGATATGAACCTATCTCCTTTTGGGTTTGAAATGATTTTGCGCTAACTGTACGTTTGACAGGCGTCATTTGGCAATCCCACACAGATCTTCGCCGAGGATGTCACCGAGGAGAAGGGTGAGAACGCCCGTCTGTCGGCCTTTGTCGGTGCCATCGCAGTCGGTGATCTCGTGAAGAGCACTCTGGGTCCCAAGGGAATGGATAAGATTCTACAGTCTGCGTACGTGGCGGGGTGTTCTGGATACCATTGGCGGGGGAATATATAACAATCATGTGCTAACGCGGCTCTCCTGCAGTTCTACCGGAGATATTCTCGTGACGAACGACGGTGCTACCATCCTGAAATCGATCGCTCTTGACAACGCCGCGGCGAAGGTGCTGGTCAACATCTCCAAGGTTCAGGACGATGAGGTGGGTGACGGTACCACATCCGTCACCGTGTTGGCCGCCGAGCTGCTCCGGGAGGCCGAGAAGCTGGTGAACTCCAAGATTCATCCCCAGACTATCATCGAGGGTTACCGGATAGCTAGCCGTGCCGCTCTCACTGCTCTCGAGAACTCTGCCGTCGACCGCAGCAAGGACCCCGAGTCCTTCCGCAAGGACCTGCACTCTATCGCCCGCACAACTCTCAGCTCCAAGGTGCTGGCACAAGACCGAGACCACTTCGCCCGTCTGGCCTGTGAGGCCGTCCTCCGTCTGAAGGGCTCGACCGACCTGAGCCACATCCAGATCATTAAGAAGGCCGGTGGCAAGTTGAACGATTCCTACCTGGACGAGGGCTTCATCCTCGACAAGAAGATTGGTGTCAACCAGCCCAAGCGGTTGGAGAATGCAAAGATCCTCGTGGCCAACACCGCGATGGATACGGATAAGGTCAAGATTTTCGGTGCTCGTGTCAAGGTTGAGTCGACGGGTAAGCTGGCCGAGCTCGAAAAGGCCGAGCGGGAGAAGATGCGGGCCAAGGTTGAGCGGATCAAGTCTCACGGAATCAACTGCTTTGTCAACCGGCAATTGATCTACAACTGGCCCGAGCAGCTCTTCACCGAGGCCGGTATCATGTCCATTGAGCACGCCGACTTCGATGGTATTGAGCGTCTTGCCTTGGTGACTGGCGGTGAGATCGCCTCCACATTCGACCACCCCGACCAGGTGAAGGTGGGCTCTTGTGATCTGATTGAGGAGGTGATTATTGGCGAGGATACTCTGATCAAGTTCTCCGGGGTGGCGGCTGGCCAGGCCTGCACAATTGTGCTGCGCGGTGCTACCGAGCAGCTGCTCGACGAGGCCGAGCGTTCGCTGCACGATGCCCTCGCAGTCCTCTCTCAGACTGTCAAGGACCCCCGCGTTACCCTCGGCGGTGGTTGTGCGGAGATGGTGATGTCCAAGGCCGTGGAACAGGCTGCTCAGAACACCACCGGTAAGAAGCAGCTGGCAGTGGACTCCTTCGCGCACGCCCTCAAGCAGTTGCCGACCATTCTGGCCGACAATGCTGGTCTGGACTCCAGCGATCTGGTCACTCGCCTGCGCCAGGCCGTGAACAACGGCATGACCAGCTCGGGTCTGGACCTGCTCACGCCCGGCGGTGGTATTGCCGACATGCGGGATCTCGGTGTTGTGGAGGCGTACAAGCTGAAGAAGGCGGTGGTGTCGTCGGCCTCCGAGGCCGCCGAGGTATGTTCTTCAAACGCTTTTTTGCTTCTATTTTTCTTCATGATTCCCTTTGCTAACCCATCTCGTGCAGTTGCTTCTGCGTGTGGACAACATTATCCGGGCTGCCCCTCGCCGTCGGGACCGGATGTGAAATGATTGATGCGATATGGCGATGAATCACTGTATTGTTGGGTTTTTCCCCGATTTGGCGGGGGTTCTTTGCAAAAATAAAAGACACTATTCATACTGTTTAAAATATCCAATACATTCAATCGACCCAATCCATCACGTGCCATGCCAGACACCTAGTTTGTGGCCTTGTGGCCTCGTTGCCCTACTGCGACGAGGTCACGTGAGTGGTACCCTCTTGTCTGATTGCCTGAGTGCCTGATGACTCGGGCTCTCAAAGATGAGTCAGCACCCCTTTCTCCGGGCAACCTTATTAAACCTAGACCCTCGCAGACCCTCACAGACCCTAAAGCGTCAGCTTGAGAGAGATTTTTTTTGGTCTAGACTGTTACTACTGTCCAGTCACATTCTTAGTCTCAAAGCAAAGTGATAAGGCCAAGGTAATAATTAGACACCACAATGTTGTATTTGTATATTACTAGGATACTAGAAGTACTCCGTACTTTGAGAATAGAAAGAGAGTTTAAATGGGATCATCGGACATGACGACGAAACCCCTGCCAGTCGCATGGAGATCGGCGTGGGCCCGTCAGTGAGAGTAGTGGCTGTATGACCGATCCGAGGAATGCGGGCAGACTCTTTGTCTTTTTTGGTTATGAGACAATCTCATGATCATTGATGTTCATGCTAAATTCATTCTGAGACCAGGCGAGGGGGGCGGCGCGTCTGACTGCCAAGGGCGCATGATACTACGAGTGTCTCATTTAAGAGGTAGGAGTCGAGAGTAGTAGAGCAACTCTGTACGGAGTAGTTCTGTACGGACTACGAACTACGGAGTGGCTTCCGCCCACTGCCGCCAGGCACCGCCCAAAAGAAGTGTGCTCGTCATCGGGGGGTTATTTTTAGTGGCAGAGAGACCCCCTGAGAGGGAAAAGGAAGTGATTTTATGAGTAACATGTGGTGCTGGATAATGTTATATCGTACATTATTGAAAGATCATAATCTAGTTCTATATTCCATACTCCGTACGGAGGAGAGACTAGAGACATTAGATAAAGTAGAGGTCTTTCGGAGTGGCTCTATCGAACTAGTCCGTGGCGGAGTCTCTCTCCCCCCCCCACCACCCAGAAATCAACCAACAGAACCGGTCTTTAGGCGCACCTCCCAGTTACCACCCAGCCATTATTGGTACAACTGGCACACTCCCGCTGCCACTTCCACTGCCACACTCCTCCTCCTCCTCCTCCTCCTCCTCCGGTTCTCCCGTACATTCGTTTCTCTCACTCCCTCGTCAACGCCCAGCCCGGCTCTAGACTTTTTCCCCCTTCCCCACCCTCTCTCTCTCTCTCTCTCCTCTACCCTGAAGATTTGTTCCTGATCGTCAACCTATTTCGCCCCCAACCCCCCTGGCTCCTCCAGCTCGTTCGCGCGCTGCTTTCTCTCCCGCGCGCTCTCTTCTCATTTCGATGCTGTATACTCTTCCACTCGTTTGAACCCTCCATGATCTTCTCCCACTGGCTAGCCACCCTGTTGGGTGGCTCCCTCGCCATCCATGGCGCTCTCGCTGCCATCACCCTTAATGTCGACGATGAAAGTCAGTCTCCTCCATCTCCCCAGTCCTTCTAGCCTCGTCCCCATATGACCGCTGCCCACGGCCAGTCCCTCCGCTTGCTGGCGGGTTCCCGGATGGTATGCTGACAATGCGCTCCTCTTAGATTCCCTCAAAACGGCCGCCAAGACGGTCGCCACCGACATGATCGGTTACTACAATGATCGAGACTCGAAAGATATCCCCGGAAAGTTTGACGGCACTTGGTGGGAAGGTGGTTCCATGTTCATGATTCTCATCCAGTACTGGTGGTTGACCGGCGACTCCCAATTCAACGATGCCATCCAGGCCGGCATGTACTGGCAGAAAGGCGACGACGATTTCTTCCCATCCAACTACAGTCAGTATCTGGGTAATGACGATCAAGTCTTCTGGGGTCTAGCCGCCATCACCGCGGCCGAGCTCAACTTCCCCGAACAATCCAACCAGCCGTCCTGGGTCTCTCTCGCTCAGGGTGTCTTCAACACCCAGGTCCCGCGCTGGGATACCAGCAGCTGCCACGGCGGTATGCGCTGGCAGATCTGGCCCTACCAAAGTGGTTATACCACCAAGAACGCCATCTCCAACGGCGGTCTCTTCCAACTGGCTGCTCGCCTCGCTCTCTACACCAAGAACGCTACCTACGCCGAATGGGCCGAGCGCATCTGGGACTGGAGTGCGACCACTCCACTTCTGAAGCAGAAGAACTGGAATATCGCCGATTCTACCACCTGTGAAACTCAATGTACCGACCACGGTGATTGGCAATGGACCTACAACTACGGTACCTATATCAGTGGTGCCGGCTTCATGTACAACTACGTATGGTGTCCCCGACCCTTTTGGTGGTTGTCTAAAGACCTCCAACTCTGGATAACAGTCTCACTAACCTAAATTCACCATAGACCAACGGAACCGCCTCCAAGTGGAAGGAGGGCGTTGACGGGTTGGTGGGTACCTCCAGTCAGTTCTTTCCCACCAAGGGCTACAACGACGCGGCCGGCAATGTTCTGGTGGAGACCACCTGTGAACCGGTCGACAAGTGTGATCGCAACCAAATCACCTTCAAGGGGTACTTCTCCAGCTGGCTGGGCTTGCTTACTACGATCGTGCCCGGATTTTCGGATACAATCATGCCTAAGCTGAAGACTTCGGCGCAGGCCGCCGTGAAGACTTGCACGGCGGGTACGGATGGTAACCTCTGTGGTACTAAATGGTATGCACAGGCAGCTGATGGCACCACTGGTCTGGAGCAGCAGATGGCGGTGCTTGGAGTGCTCGTTGCCAACCTCATCCCGTTCAAGGGCCAGGCGCCCCTCACTGCGGAGACTGGCGGTACGTCGAAGAGTAACCCCAATGCTGGTACCAACAGCTCGAGCCAGCCGGTGCCCACACTGAATAACGTCACCACGGGTGACCGTGCCGGCGCTGGCATCCTCACCGTCATCTTCGTCACTGGATGGGCGGTCGCCGTTACCTGGATGATCCGGGGTGGTTAGAACTTTTGATTTTTTGTTTTCTGTTCCTTCTGTGATCTCCCAATGCCCCCCTAGTGGGGGTTGCCTTTCTGTTCTTATATATTCCCTTGACTTGGCCATGTCTGTATTTCTCTTTTCTCTGCTTCTGACTCTCCTTCTCTGTATCTATGTGGGCCCTCCTTCTTTCCCATTTTTTATGTTTTTCTCCCCCCCTCGTCTCTGTTGCTCGACCAGGGTCCATCTTTGGCGGCGGCGTGTACGTGGTGGGGTGCTACGGCGTCTGGAGACACACTGCGATTTGGGACCTTTTTTACTACATCGTCTTGCCTATTTCTTTGACACGGAAACCAATGGATTTGAAAATTTCTCGGGTTAACGAGGATCGACACTACTTTCCCTTTGTTCTTTTTTGTACTTTCTGCGGGGCGCCCAAGGCTGTGCTGTTGGAAGTGCATGCTTAGTTGAAGAATTACGCCATCTTAATAATAATTTCTTAGTGTAATTCCACTCGGTACTGGCCCCTCGGGGCCTGAATGATGAGTGTTTGAGGGGCCGAGAACTCATTTCAGAATTGAGATAATATAAAAAAAAGACAGGTCTTGTATGATTGATGTTACAATGGAGGTACTAATGCCAGGGAAAACCGATGACTCGACCAATATTATCGATCTACCCAGTAGGGAGTAGTTTGTACGGAGTAGAGTATGATTCATTTGATTGTCTCTCCTCTTCTCCACATGCAAAGTGCCAGGGGCTGGCGTGGCCCCCGTATTGTTGATACCTTCCCGGTACATCCACTTTGCCGGGGCCCAAGGCTGGAAGGGGCTGGGCACTGCCCGTAAGGTACACCGAACGTACACTTGTTTTATTACACAAAATCCTGTGGCCTCCCCCCCCCCAACCAGCCCAGGCCTCTCAGCTTCCTCCCCTTTCCACGACTTCTCTCATCTCTTCTCCTGATTCTCATCCTTATTCCTTGAACCCGTATCATTCATTTTCATCCCCCCTCTCGCTGATTGTGCCTTCTTGTTCTCCCTGCATAGCGCTCTTTGCATCATTCAAACCCATCCACTACGCTTAAGGTGGGGGAATGATCCGCGATCCGGATTCTCGACTCGCTCCACACTAAAGCCATCCGCCGTCCACACACACACACGACACTCGACCCAACTCGAACCATCCCACCCCGGCCCATGAGCTGGCTACGTGCCTCGCCCTTTACCTCCCTATCCCCGAATCTCGCACAGTGCTGAAGTTTTCACAATGCGGTGGCGGCTGCCGGGCGCCCGTTCGACCCTCCCCGCCAGCGTCGCCCTCCTCCTCCTTCCGGTCCTGGTTGCTCCGCAGCAGCATCCAGAATCCAATGATTTCTCCATTCCCCAAGTCTCCGTGCCGTCAGCGCCGGCTGGAGCAGACCCAATTCATGCGAGTGCGGCAACCCTAGCCGTGCCCCCCATCGTGAAATCTAACGATGCGAGCGCCCTAGCAACTCTGGCTCTGGCGGGCTCCGGCCGCGCCGTTCGAGCCCCTCCCGTCCGGGCTAGCAGTACCGCTGCTGGCCTGGCTTCGCAGCTTCACGCGCGGTCCCTGCAGGACTGGGAGGTTGAGGACTTTGTGCTGTTGGCGACCGTCGACGGAACCATTCACGCGAGAGACCGTAAAACCGGCTCTTCTCGCTGGGCCCTCGAGGTGCCCAGCAGCCCTCTCGTGGAAAGTATCTATCATCGTGCCAATCGCTCGAGCTTTGATGAGACCCAGCCTGAGGATGACTTTTTATGGATCGTCGAGCCCAGCCAAGATGGCAGCTTGTATGTTTACAGCCCGGGTCCCGAGGCTGGGCTACAGAAGCTCGGCTTGACGGTCAAGCAATTGGTGGACCAAACCCCTTATTCCGGTATTCAGCCTGCTGTGACGTATACCGCTCGCAAGGAGACGACTTTGTATACAATCGATGCCCGGACTGGTAGCATTCTACGGGTGTTTAGCTCCAGGGGTCCATTCACGGCGGGACAGGAATGCCGGAAGGTGGATGGGCTTGAAACAGACTCTGACGAGTGTGAGACCACTTCCGGTACCCTCGTGCTCGGTCGTGTGGAATATGCCGTGGCTATTCAGAACACCGAGACGGGGGACCCAATCTGCACTTTGAAATACTCTGAATGGGCTCCTAATAATCGAGACATTGACCTCCAAAGTCAGTATTACCGCACAATGGACTCTAGTCATATTTACAGCATGCATGATGGAGTGGTGTTGGGATTCGATCATTCTCGGATGGACCGGCCTCGGTACACGCAACGTTTCTCATCGCCAGTCGCCCGCGTCTTTGATGTGGTTCGACCTGCCAACAAGGATGCTCCGGATGCATCAACGCCCCTGGTGCTCCTGTCACAACCACTTCAACCTCCTGACCCTGACTACGGCACATTGGATGACCGCGACACCCGTGTCTTCATTGATTCGACCAATGCGGGTGGCTGGTATGCTTTGTCTGAAGAGACATACCCTCTGGTCACAGGCCGGGCTCCAATGGCCCAATGTTACGACAAGGACTTTTTCCGCAAAGGGCAATTGCTCATGAGTCTGACTCCAAGTCAACAACGGGACGCGTTGGCTGGCGTTCACTCATTGAATGGGCCGCGCACCACTCCATCCATTCCCCGACTCGGCAGCTCCTCGACGACCGAAATATCCAACGACACACCGCGCGATGTGTTGCGTAGCCCATCTGAACTAGCTCTACCCCCTGCCCTCCGGCACAGCGCCATCATTCGCAAAAGCTGGGATAACGCGTTGGACATTGTTGTCACATTGATCTTGTTGTTCATTGGCACGTTCATCTACTTCAACTCGCATCATATTCGGGATCTTGCAAAGCAGAAGCTGGACATTAAGAACATCATCAACTCCAATGACAAATCTGCGCTGTCGACTCCTGCCACTCCTATCGTCGGTTCAGCCCCGGACATCAAGCGACCGTCTACTCCAGCTCGACAACTTCCCGGTGTGACTGTGGATGTTGACCTCGGAGGCAGCACTCCGGAGGGTGAAGTCACCCCTCGACCATCGCGGGAGCACAGTGTACCGCCACTTTCGACGCCTCGTGTGCAGATTCGTGAGCCATCTCGTGAACCCGATGATGGCGAAGCGGAAGACGGTGCTCAAGACCCTGACAAGCCGTCGAAAAAGAAACCTCGTAAGCGTGGTACTCGTGGTGGAAAATCACACCGCAAGCCCAAGAGGCAGGGCACTGAGGGAGACGCCAACCAGGCCGACCGCGTCGTGGAACAAGTCAACAATATGGCTCCACAGTCTCGTCTGGAGCCCGATGTGCAAATGACCCGTACCGTCTCCAACGAGATTATGGAGATGGACGGTGTCATCCGTATCGGTCGATTGGAAGTTTTTACCGATGTCGTCCTTGGGCACGGCAGTCACGGCACCGTGGTGTATCGGGGCGTGTTTGATGGGCGCAATGTAGCTGTCAAGCGAATGCTCATGGAGTTTTATGACATTGCCTCTCATGAAGTTGGACTGTTGCAGGAGAGCGATGACCACCACAATGTGATTCGGTACTTCTGCCGTGAACAGGCGGCTGGTTTCTTGTACATTGGTCTGGAACTTTGCCCTGGATCTCTGCAGGATGTCATTGAACGCCCCTCTCAACACCCCGACCTAGTCCAAGGCGGCCTTGACATGCCCGATATCCTGAAGCAAATCACCCAGGGTGTGCGCTATCTGCATTCCCTCAAAATCGTTCACCGTGATCTGAAGCCTCAGAATATTCTGGTCGCCATGTCTCGTGGTCGAACCTCAGTCCGGTCTCTTCGGTTGCTCATATCCGATTTTGGACTGTGCAAGAAACTCGAGGACAACCAAAGTTCTTTCCGAGCCACCACTGCGCATGCCGCTGGTACATCGGGATGGCGTGCACCTGAGTTGTTGGTGGATGACGACAATGTGGGCATGAGCTCCGAGTCGCAGCATACCGAATCGTCAGAGCCCGCCGTTGTGGATCCGCAGACCAACCGCCGTGCTACTCGTGCCATCGACATCTTCTCGCTGGGCTGTGTGTTCTACTACGTTTTGACTCGTGGTAGTCACCCCTTCGACAAAAATGGCAAGTTCATGCGGGAGGCCAACATTGTAAAGGGTCAATTCGACCTGGAGGAGTTAAATCGCTTGGGCGATTATGCCTTCGAGGCTGATGATCTCATTCGCTCGATGCTGTCTCTTGATCCCCGACAACGGTATGTATGCCTGTGTTTGGCTGCCGACGAGAACCCCCATTTGCTGACTTCATTTCTTTCCCAGCCCGGATGCCAGTCAAGTGCTCATGCACCCCTTCTTCTGGCCCCCCTCGGACCGACTCAGCTTCCTTTGCGACGTCTCCGATCACTTTGAGTTTGAACCACGCGATCCACCCTCGGATGCACTGCTCTGCTTGGAGTCGGTCGCCGAGCGAGTCATGGGTCCCGACATGGACTTTTTGCGCCTGCTTCCTCGCGACTTCAAGGATAACTTGGGCAAGCAGCGCAAGTACACCGGTGACCGGATGCTGGATCTCCTGCGTGCGCTTCGTAACAAGCGCAATCATTACAACGATATGCCCGAGTATTTGAAGGCGCATATCGGTGGACTGCCCGAAGGTTATTTGAATTTTTGGACTGTGCGCTTCCCCAGTCTGTTGATGAGCTGCCACTGGGTGATTGTAGAGTTGGGTCTTACGGATATCGACCGCTTCCAGCGATACTTTACTCCACCTGAGTAGAGGAGTGGATGGGCAAATCGTGATGTGTTGGGACAATATCCGGTCCATAGTTGTGTATCTAAAATCGAATCTAACTGATATCTTCTGCTTCACCTTGTTTCTTAGTTTCCTGTTATATGGTTTTGACTCGCCCAAGTCTTGTTGTCCGTCAGTCGGTGGGCTAAGAGGGCGCTGCTGCCATCCTTTGTTAGCGGTTGGCTGCGTCGGTCTCTTGTTGACTCCCACTTTTGTCTCTTCTTCGCCCATCGCTTCTCACCTCTCCGCGCCTTCTTTTTTCTTCTTTCCTCCCCGCGCCGCGTCTTGAGGTTTTGTTTCCTACTCATCACACCCACCCTCCCTTTACCTTCCCATCTTCCCCTTCTCTCACTCACTCGACAGTGACAGAAACTCATATCTCCCTCCTTTCACCCACCGACTCTCCACCCATAATTTCACCCATTTCAGTCTCTTCGATCATGCCCTCAACGTCTGTACTACGACTGACCGTCCTGGTCCATCCCCGGGAGCAGGCCTCAGCACACCCTAGTCTCTCGGGGGCTCTTCTCAGAGGCAATAACGACCAGCCAGGATCAACCGCGGAAAAGCCTCGAGCCTTTTTACTGCCCGTGAAGGACCCGGACAACGTGTCGCTTGGAGATCTGGCCAATCGAATCAAAGATGAGTGGCAGGAGCTATGGCCAACTGAGGAGTGAGCTCTCACGCACCAGACTGAATCTGATGCATACTAATCGTCACCTGCGACAGGCCACTCCAGATAAAACGACTGCTGAATGAAGCCTACCCCGATGCAGCCTTCACGGTCCGCTGTTCTGTTGCGGATATTTGGGTGGACAGTGGACGCCGTGAACGAGAGGGCTTTGATCAGCGTGGCACCGTTCGCGTGATCCAAGTCCCCTCGTCATCTACTCCCACTCCCACTAACCGGCATCAGCGCGCTGCCTCTGTTTTCCAGGACGTCGAGGGCGCTGCGAGGGAAGCAAAACGCAAATTCCACGCCAGCGGTATCTGCGCAAACGACTCGTTGGCCAGAACGGGCGCGACAACATCCTCTCGAGACAAAGAACAAACAGACCCGCAGGACCGTCAATCAAAGCGGCCCAGATTGACAGAGGGGACGGATCCCCCGTCTCCCAGTCCTGCTCGAAGACCTCAAGGGGTAAACTCCTCCCCCGTGTACTACAATGACAGACGAGTCCCGTCCTTCGCACTCCCCAGAGGCCACAGACGCCATCTACCCAACAACCCAACTGGTTCTCCACAGATAGGACTGGGTCTGGGCATCACGGCTAGTCCCATCAGGGCTACAGATTCCAATGCCAAGGTTGCAGCCGATGGAACTCCCGGACCAAGTTCTATGCCGCCGCCACCGCCGCGTTACTCACTGCGTGGACCTACTAATTCATCTCCGCTGGGGTCGAGCTCACAGGACGATTCCCCTCTGGGTACCAGAAACCTCGCGGCGCGACCATTCAACTCGGTTCCTCGGGGAAGTTCTCGCGATAAAGGTCCTCGGACTAGGGCATCTCACAAGGTTTCGGGATCTGGCAGAAGTTCACACCATGCCACGCCTTCGAGTGCCCCAGCGGGTTTCCCAAAGCTCAATCAAACCCAACTCGGCCTCCTAGAGAAAGATAAAAGGGACCTTCAGGAAGTCAGGAATTTGCTCAGAGACCGCAAGACAAACCCAGAGTGTCGAAAGATCCTCAAGGAGATGTCTGACTACTATGAAGAGATAATCAAAATCAAAACTGTCTACAACTGGGGGATGGAGAGAACCCGAGAATTGAGCAAGAATCGCAAGCTAATCATGCGACGACAGAAGCTGCTTGAGAAATTTAAAACAAACGGAGAGTTGCGCGAGGAGAGTGATGCCTCTCCTACTACGAGTGAGGACGAGGATGCGGGCGATGGGCCTGGCGAAGGCCATGACGAGAGCAGCGATGAGGATATGCCCAAGAAGAACCCCAAGAGTCGCAGAATCGAGAAGAGAGACCTATCAGCCGACTTTGCCGCTGCTCATAGGATCTCGTCTCTTCGTGCATATTCCAAGGGCGTGAAGACCGGGGACCGTCAACAAAACCCAAACGAAAAGGAATCAGAGGGGCATGGGTTCCAAGTTGTGATCAGGGATAATGGAACCGAGCAGGCTTCTCCGTCGAATGGCGCTCTTGCTGGGGGTACTGCATCCGAAGAAGATGAGAATGAGAACGAGGACAACATGACGGATAGTGAGGGCGATGACATTCAGTTTGAGGCCCAGTGTCCTAAGGTCTCTCCCATCCGCAATCCTACTACCTTCCAGAGAGCTTCGCCGCGGAATGCACCTCCCCCTGGTGCCGAACCCGGAGAAGAAATGAATTCGGTTAACGGAGCCGACCATACTGCGAAGTAAGTACGGACTAGACATTCATTTTAGTACCGAGGAATAGGGCTGAACGATAGAATCAGGGATCCTGAACCATCTGAAGTGGCGCAGCTTGTCGCTGCCATCGAACAAGTCCCTGAACAGCAACACTCCGGACTCCTTACTCTAAGAGAGCTTCTACAGCAGAGGAAAGAATCCTTAGCCAATTTCTCTCCATTTGGCCCGAAGGGACAATCAAAAGATGAGTCTTCCGTGACATCGGATGATGAGACTTCGGATGATCATAGCAATGACCCCGATGGTGATTACAGGATGTGAGGTGATGATATTTGATGCCTTCACCGAAAGGCGACTCGAAGGGGTGTGTAAGAGTGTTTCCATGTCGACTTTGGGATTCTATTGTCTCATCTAGCAGGATGCGAATGGCTGCAGACTGAATGTGTTCAGGTTGTCTCTCTACACGCCGTTCTACCCCTTTATGTACAATTTCTAGTGAATGATCTCGGGTATCAAGCAAGAGAAGTCCTCGCTTTTATTCTCGCGGGCTATTTGAATGAGAAAAGCTCTTAAACAGATTCATGGCACCGTAGTTCCACTCTGATCGACCTTCTCGGCAGAACTCTCTTCGATCCATTCCTTCGGGGGAGCGGTCACTTCGTAGTTCCAGCCCATTGAGTCATCAATTGATCCAGACTGAATCCCTCGCAGCGTCTGGAGAAGCTTAACACAGACCTCGCCACCCTGTGCCTGGTCTCCACAGCGATACTCAAATCTGTCATTCCTGGAGCGCATCGTGATGCTTCGCACCGGTACAAGTGCAGCTGCCGTACCTGCGGCAACCACTTCGTCGAATGAGCTCAATTCCTCATATCCGACGCGCCGTTTCTCGACCTTGTAGCCCAGATAGCGGGCGATATCACCGACCGAGGACGCGGTGACTGAATCAATGGCGTTGCGACTATCAGGGAACACGAGGGTGACATTATCCCCATCACGCTTCACCCCAATGAAAGCAGAGGTAGAAAACTCGTCAATCTCGCTTCGTGTCGCACTGTCCAGATGCAAGGTGATCCCAAACCCTTCCTGACGAGCGCGATCACTGTGTCGCAGGACGGGGGCATAGTTACCTCCCACCTTTGCATTACCCGTTCCATAGGGCGCAGAACGATCAAAATCCTCCAGAATCAACGCATCCACCGCACTAGCTCCATGATAAACACCAGTCGGCATCACAAACACGACCAATGTATATCCATCAGGCGGACTCAATCCCAACTGCGCAGAGGACCCAAAAAGCAACGGTCGGACGTACATAGCAGCCCCGGACTCAAACGGCGGCACAAACTCGGCATTAGCACCAACAGCCAACCGCACACAGTCAAGGAAAAGATCCTCGGGGACAGGCGGGATCGAGACCACCTCGGCAGATTTCTGCATCCGCTTTGCATTGCGATCCGGTCGGAAAATGGTGATTTTGCTATTCTCTGCGTGTCGGAAGGCCTTCAGGCCTTCGTAGACTTGTTGCCCGTAGTTTAGGCCCGGGGCCATGCCGTGAATTGAGAGGTTTGGCGAGTGCACGAAGCGCGGGGCGGACCATTGGCCGTTGCCGGACGCTGAGTAGTGGCATTCGACATGGCCGTTGACTGGAATTTGTTAATACATTGATGAGGAGGGTTGGGGGGGCATTTGGAGTATTTACCATCGCGCACTTTGAAGCCAATGTCGTTCCAGTCGAGGGCAGCTGGGGGAGGAGGGAACATGCTGGCGAGTTAGTTGTAGGTGTAACTAATTGTGGATCGGCGATCTGCGGGGAGAAAATGAGGAAGTGAGGGGCATCGGGATGCTTTTTATATGTACTTCTACATGCTTACTACAGGTTGAGTCATGTCCAACTTCAAATGGCGGTGACTGGAGGGATACAATTCTTATCCAGGAAGAAATATGGTTTCTAACTGGATGAGATTCCCATCAGACATTATTGTTCGCCTTCTACTGCTTATTTCTTCTTGACTGCCAGCTGAGTTCGGTTTCTCCGGTTTCGGAGTCATCGGGGCTGACAGTGGAACCCGCTATAAACTACGAAATAGGTATATGCTTGGTACACTCTAGTACGAACTAAGCTATGTAACTATGTTTAGGTCTTTCGGCGACCAGCCAATCTCAGCTCCTGTGCAAATGGATGCCTGAATAATAATCTGTTCTATTGCGTCACCTATTCGGTCACAATGGGGCTTTACAGCTCACTCCACACATTTCCTTCGGGTCTTTGTATAAGAAGAAAACCCTTTGATCGTTGGAAACAAATATGCTCTTCCAATCCAGTCTATCTTACTTAGCTTCCTTAGTCCTCCATCCCCCTTTCTCGAATGGATCCACAATCATATCACTACTCGCCCGCTCACCGCGTCCAAACACCGTCAGTAGAACCACCTTCAACCCACCAGGTTCCTCATGCTCTGCAAACCGCCGGTAGTGATCGGCGATGTTCTCCAACTGATCTTCAAATGTGAACATCCACGATGGATCCAAACGGCCCGAGATAACGAGATCGAGCAGAAACGGTTGATACTGTTCAATGTCCACATTAGCTTCTAGTTCAACAAGCATGTTTAAGACTCATCGGTAGTCTTTCTCGCGTCGTACCCTCTGTGGAATCGGTTGTCCTCCCCGAACAGTCAATGCCTTCTGCATCAATGGTCCGATCGGAAAATCATGCGTCGTGAAGAAAAAGTCTCCAACCAGAGCAACATTGCCGCCCTTGCGGGTTGTCTTGATAATCGCCGTCACCGTGTCACTGCTTTCACGCTTAAGCCCACCGGTCCTCATCGCAGCGAGAGACGGCTGCTGTGTACTTCGAAATCCACTAGCCTCGATTGCTCGGTCGACTCCACGAGGCTCCATGGAGAGAAGATGCTGGCCGACGTCAGGGTGTGCCGATATATCAACGGGAATCATTCCGAAGTCTTCGGCAAATTGAAGTCGTTTTCGATCCTTGTCAATGGCGTATACCTTGCTCGCACCGCGTAACTTGGCAAGTCGCTGTATCGACAGTCCGATGGGACCACACCCCCAGACACCGATCACATCTCCGTCCCGCACCTCTGCGAGCTCAAGTGCATGCCATGCAGTAGGAACCACATCAGCTAGACTAAGAAGCTTCCTCGCATCCACATCGTGAGGCGCTTTGAGGCATGTCAAGTCCGCATTCGGTGCCCGACAGAACTCAGCCTGATCCCCTGGATATCCACCGCAGAGTTGACTATACCCCAGGATACCAGACACCCGGTGTCCATACGCAACTTCCATCTCTTTGGAAGGATTGCTCACATCACAGAGAGAATATTCTTTGCGCTGGCAGTACTCGCAGTCACCACATGCTATCACCGGTAAGATGATCACTCGATCGCCGACCTTGAGAGATTTGACCCTAGGCCCGACTTCCTCAACCAGGCCAATAGCCTCTCGACCCATGATATCGCCTTTTCGCACGGCATCGCCTAGATCGCCTTCGTATAGGTGTAGATCGGAGCCGGAGATTGTGCAGTGGGTTACTTGGATGATGGCGTCGCTGGGGTCGGTGATGGTTGGTTTGGGGACGACGCCTATTTCGACGTCTCGTCTGCCCATCCACCGAGCTGCTTTCATTTTGTTGGTGGGGTGGGGTACATATTGCGTGCTTATGATGGGGCTGGCAATGTGAGGATATCTTCGATTGCCTAATTCGGTGGCAATGAGGGCTTACCTGGGTAAAACAGCTGCCATGGCTAGCGAGGAATGCGCCTGATATGCAAAAAAAGGATTTTCGATATATAAAGATAGGACTTATCCGGACCTTGGTGAAATTCAATTCAATTGCAAGAGTTGACACCAACTTGATTGAACAGCGTCCAAATATTTGCCCGACGGGTCCATGCACTGATATCAATATGATGCTCTCGCATAATAGATCGGGTTCAGTGGCAAGGAACCACGGGTTTTCTAAATGATAGTGCCTTCATATTATGCGAACCAATTTACGGTGCCCCAAAGGTAAAATTTACTGAACTGCATCTACTCAGTGTCGGGAATCACCACCGAATGATGTCATTTCAGAGTCTTGGAAAACTACCAATGCTGTATAGGAACTAAACGGGAAAATTTTCAGCCTGATCGCTATTCGATTTACGTGACCCAGACCTAATATGAGTTGCTTATATACATTAGAGAGAATAAAATCTATATTAATATGCAAAGAAAATTCAGAGTCAAGACCTGACTCCCCGGTTAGGTAGTTGTGAGCCGCTCACACTCATTTCTTAGCCTTCCCCATCATCGACTTGGATGTCCTCACTCGGAACACGTAATACAAGGCAATGGCCCCAAAGATGTTGAAAACAAAGTAGCACCAGAAGATGCCGTAGTTGCGCCATCGATCACCGTAGTAGATCTCCCGAGCAGCCAGGTACTGGTCTGCAGAGCTCATGCTGCAGTATTCGCAGTTAGAAGTGGCGTTCTTGTTGTACACTGAACCGCCAGCCATGTCAACGAATTTCTCCATGTAATCCCAGCATGTTTGGCCGGATGGAGGATCGAAGACGCTGAGCTCAGCTGCGTTGCATTCGACCTTGCGACCGTGCAAGGCAGTGCCGGCAATGCCGCTGATGTAGTATGTGAATGGTGAGACACGATACATGAAGATCCAAAATGCTGTTCGATAAATGTCAGTAAAAACGCCTTTCGATACGATAGGAAAGGTAAACTCACTGGGTAGAACACTAGGTGGTTGTAGAACACCATTGAAAATGAAAGACAGACCAAACATGAGAGTGGCGAGCATAGCACCGAGTGTGGGCTCTGGAATGGCAGACACAACAAATTGAGCCATGCTGGCTGCGTAGATGTAGAATTGTACAATGAACAGCATGATCAATCCACGGCTCTCGGAGTCTTGACCGGTGCCAAAGACAGACCAGTAGAATGAGGCCCAGGAGCAGACACCCAGGCAAACTTGCCAGGGAACCTCCACGAGGATCTGCGAGAGGATAAACACTTTCCATGAATAAATGCGTGATGGGCGCTCGCGGACTTCGTAGAGCGATCTTTGAGTGACGAAGCGAGGCATTATCTGGTTAACGAGGGTGTTGAAAATGGTACACAACAGGAAAATGCTGAACAGCACATTCTGGAAGCCTTGCTGAGTGTTATCAGCTTTCCAGAAAGAGAATCCAATGAATAGGCCCGATGCGATGCCGAGAATAAATTTGGCGTAGATGTAGTCCGGCTGGCGATAGTATCCCTGGAAGCAACGGCCAAGGACAACCGCGAGCTGGGTGGACAACGGCATGGCGAATTCGGCATTATCATCGTCCAAGAGTTGATCATTTGTAGAGCCATTGTGCATGGAATGTAATCGGTCGAGTTCAGAAATGACATCTTGGTACTCGCGGCTTGAATTCCAAGCCTGGGGCCAATCAACACCAAGGCAGCCCTCTCCGGCGACCATGTCGAGGATATATTCGGCGGGGTTCTCCAGCTCCTCACACGGTCGTGCTCCCTTGTGCTCAAAGTACTCCAAGAGAGTAGACGACTGTTCACCAATGTCACCAAAATAGACAGTTTTTCCACCTTTGGCCAGGAATAGTAGACGGTCGAATGTCTGGAACAGAGTCGCACTGGGCTGATGTATCGTTGCCAATACAGCCTGGCCATGGTCTGCAAGTCTTCGAAGGAATTGGCAAATTGTCCATGAACTCTGGGAATCCAGGCCGCTTGTGGGTTCATCCAGGAATATTAGTAGAGTGGGCTTCGCGGCAAGTTCGACTCCAATGCTCAGAAGCTTGCGCTGTTCAACATTCAGACCCTCGCCAAGAGAACCAACCACCGCCTCGGCAAAATCTTCCATACCAAGAAGCTTGACGACCTCCTCCACGTACTGATACTTCTCCTCCTTGGAGACGGTCCTCGGCTGGCGAAGCATGGCACTGAAGCGTAGCGCTTCGCGGACAGTGGTTGTCTCAAGGTGAAGGTCTTGCTGCTGGACATACCCAGTGCGACGGGGAAAGTTTGGCAGCAAGGGCTGGCCATTGACCAGGATATCGCCAGATACAACACCAATGGAGACCCGCTGGGCGAGAACATCCAATAAAGTTGTCTTACCCGCACCAGACACACCCATCAGAGCAGTCAGGCTACCAGGTTTCACCCAACCGTTGACATTGTCCAGAAGGCGTCGGGTTCCTTCCTTGACTGGAATATCATAGTTGACAGCCTTCCAGGAAAAGACGTCTTTCTGCTCAGGGAGGTGGATTATGTCGTGAGTCTGGGTCGTTTCCAGCCTATTGATGGTCACGGCCCCACCCTCTGCGTCCTGTTCAGATTGGAGATGTGCTGGGGCATGGCCGGGACGGAATACCAGGGCCTCGGCCTTTGACTTGTCGCTGGAAATGAACTCGGTGGCAACCAAGTAGAGTGTATTGAAGAAGACCATGAAGGCAATGAGGATTCCTGTGTACAAGGTTAGCATGTGTATGATTGAGGACTGTAGCGACGACCACCAAGAAGGGATGACTTGTCAGTACATACCGAAGTTTCGCCATAGATGGGAGTAACGGTAATAATAATTCTGTTCGATGAATGCGTCTCCGGAGACGAATCTCTCGCCAGCCATTGCGCCAACGGAAGAGCAGATGAAAGACGTGCCCGTTCCATAGCTAGGAACTACCGACGTGCACGGGTAGTTCTTGCCGTGGAATTCATTGGCAATGAGGGCCTCGAAGGTGTAATAGATCGGGTTGATCCAGCGAATCCAGGACAACCACGGGTGCATGTAAGGCTGTGGCAGTGTAAATCCAGTGTAAACAACGATGCATAGAACCAGGATACCCGCGAGTGCCATGGCCTGGCCGACAGACCTTGTCAATGCCCCGAGGCTGCGGAACAGGCCCGACATGGTCAGGACGGCGAAGACCAAGAACAAGTAGAAGATGAAAAACTGAGCTGGCTCCCGGCGAAGGTTGGCCATGAAGTATAAGACAATGCTGAAAATGGAGATTCGCACGATTTTGATCGGCAAGTCCACAATAATGCTAGCTAATGCCTCTGTGAACGGGTGTACAAAGGCATAACCACATTGTTTTTCGACGATCGGCCGCTGACTGTAAAGTTGCATGATTTCGTTGATCGTGAGTAGGGCGTTCATCAGCACAGCAAAATAACACACAGCGCCCTTTTGGAAGAAGTATGACGAGGTATCAGGGGTGTTGTAGAAGACGGAGCCGATGATCAAGGACAGGATCAATTGAACGATAAGAGGGGATAGGGCAGTAGGTAGATCGTTGAGCATACGCTGATAAGCTCTTCGAGTACATAGGCGGATTTGCATCGGCACAGACAGGATGTACGGACTGCGAGAGCGGGTGTGTTGAGCCTGTTGGTGGACATGGCTTTCCTGGAACTTCTTAGCGTCCTCGCCGTTAGGGGGATGTTGTTGGTCGAATTCGGTGATTTGTTTCCGCAGACTCTGGTATTCTGGGCTCCGTTTCCAGTGCTCAGCAAACTCCTTCGCTGTGCGAGGCACCTTGCTTTCCATTCCTGGGAGTGCCTTGCGCTCATTTGGGTTTGTAATGGCGGTCAAAAAGTCGCCGCTCACTTGACGCTCTGGTCTAGCCCATCCCATGTCCTGGAAGTAAGTCACTGCTCGATCACGGGGGCCGTAATAAATTTGATAGCCCTCGTAGAGCACGACAACTTTATCAAACAGGTCGTACATGGACTGGGATGCTTGGTAGGCAGCGACTGCATGACAAGACTGGCCCATGTCGGCAGCAAGACGCAAAGCCCGGACAAACTTCAAAGCAGAAGCGGCGTCCAGCCCTCGGGTGCTGTTGTCCCACGCGCCAATGCGACAGCGGGAAAGAAACATCTCCGCGATGCTGACCCTCTTGCGTTCACCACCACTGACGCCCCGAACAAACTCGCTACCAACTTTGGTATTAGAGGTATGAGATAACCCAAAGACTGACATGACCACTTGAGTCAAAGTGTCCACGTACTCATCTCGAGTCATGTCCTCGATGCGTTGATGGGGAGCACGGGCGTGAGCAGCAAACGAAAGGGTCTGGCCCACCGTCAGATGAGGGAAATGCAGATCGACTTCCTTGTTGTAGGCCACATCACCACGGTGATGCTTGATCATCTGGTCGAAATCGATTCCTTCAAAGTGAATTGAGCTGCCGGGTTCCATGGTCAGACCGCCCAAATGTCCACAGAGGGTTTTGAGGAAGGTGGTGCAGCCACTGCCGGGGCGTCCCAGGACCAGGAGAAGCTCTCCACCCTCTAGCAGACAATCAAAGCTGTGAAGAATTCTCCTTGGAGGGGACAGACGACCTGTGAGGGCTCTGGAGGCGAACCGGAATGGGAGGGTGAGGCTCGAGATTAGGGTTTCTTGAAACTGCAGTGCTGAACCGGAGCCGCTGATGGAGAGGTCAGAAAAGACCACACCTTGAGATGGGATCTCGATGCCGGCTTCATGCACCTGGCTGAGGACATGTTGGGCCCATCGGTGGTGATCAAACTCGGGGCTATTGGGATCCAGCCTTGGATCCCGGGACTCCTTGCGACTAGCAGAAGCGGACAGCCTTTGGCCAAGTTTGCTGGAAGCGATGCGGCCCAGAGATTCAATCTCCCGCTCGTCAATCGCGGTTGGAGTGCGCTCTGTAATAGGCATAAACTCCGACTCGTACTCGTCCTTCTCCATGGTGGGCAACGCGGGGGCTCCACCCTGTGGTCAAGACTGCGGTGTTGTCAATGGTAGCATCAAACAGGTCTCTGCCTCTGCTGCCGTAACACAGGGCGAGGTCGCCCTCATAAGGGCTCAAAATTCGGGGCATGGTCTCGGCCCTGATCGGAGAAGAATAACGTTAAGACCGATGAAGTGGATAATCCCTGTCGAATTATGCTCGTTGATCTCGGAGCCTCACCACCCGAGCCACAATCTCCATCAACGCGCGGCGAAGTCCACCCCAAATTTAGGCCAATTCAGGCACTCGTCGGTCCAGCCTTGATCGGCTTCAACCAATCATGTCAAGTGTCGGAGCCTTTGAGCGCCGACTCGCCGACTCGCCGGCCTCCGAGGACCCCACCTGCCTATTCCAGTAATCAGCGCGCATCAACTTTCTGCGAATCCCGCGGGCTTAAATCCGGCTCCGTTGGCCTTCCTCTACCCTGCACACATGCAAGATATAGCTCGGGATACTGGGAATATGTCAGGCGAAAGCACAAAGATTTAGCAATGGAACGTGTTATCCAGGAATCTGGTGTGCACCATAGGATATATTTCTACACTGACGGGCAGGGCCGTATATCAGCTTTTGGGACTTCTGGAAATGCCATCACACTGCGCATCCAAAAGCTTGGTAAATTCCATGGCAGGACTAACTCAGGTGGAGATTGGCGGACATATACTTGGCTATTCTCTAATGCTCGTGTAGATTTATCTTATCCATCGAAGCGGTGTTGAACCACTGGAGTAAAGCACGTGACCACTTGATTTGATTGCAGCCTGATGATCTTATCAAGTCTTATCAAGCCAGAGGTCACCTGATCGCGCTACGGCGAATTTCGAATTTCCCAATTTCCACGTTGTGCCGTTTCCCGAAAGCGGCTTAGTGCGTACTTAATCTCTTTGACTCTTTTCCCCCACCTCCGAAACCGAAGCCGTTGCTTTAATTACCGCAGCTGACGTTTGCTGCCCTCCACCCAATCCCCGACCGCTCTCAGGGAGCCATGGCGCCAAGATCCGGGCGAGGTCAAGTGGATCGGATTGGATCATTGGAGAGCCAGTCTGAGTGGTGACAGTGGTCCACTCACTTCGTGGCTGGATGGGGCCCCGTCATGGGGGGTGCTCTGAGCTCTTGGGTTCTTTCTTTCTCACCTCCCCTCGTTGAGCTGCTCCTCCTCATCTCTTCCCCATGGCGACTGGCACCACGACGGCGACGGCTGCGGCCACCAGCGCTGTGAAGGTGAGCCCACAAGGCGGGATCCTTGAGGGAGGGAACCCGACCCATTATGACTCCAAGAACCCGCTTGTTCTGTTTATCATTCAGGTATGGATGCTGTCAACATTGACCTCCCGACCCCACTTCAGGCCTGTCATGGCTAACCTTGTTCACTCCAGGCCGCAATCATTATTGTGCTCTGTCGCCTGATTCATTGGCCCCTCTCAAAGATCCGTCAACCTCGAGTCATTGCAGAGGTCATCGGTGGCATCATCTTGGGCCCCTCGGTGATGGGCCGTATTCCTGGCTTCACCGATGCCATTTTTCCCACTGCCAGCATCCCAAGCCTCAATGTCGTTGCCAACCTGGGTCTGGTCCTGTTCCTGTTCCTGGTGGGACTGGAAACGGATCTTCGATTCCTTGTGAGCAACTGGCGCGTGGCGTTAAGTGTTTCGGCTGCAGGTATGATTCTGCCATTCGGCCTGGGAAGTGCCATTTCCTACGGTCTATATCACGAGTTTCATGATGATCCTGAAACGGTGCCTATTGAATTTGGTACCTATCTGCTGTTTATTGGTATTGCCATGGCGATCACCGCCTTCCCGGTTCTGTGCCGTATCTTGACCGAGCTGAAACTTCTCGGGACTCGGGTCGGTGTCATCGTTTTGTCCGCTGGGGTCGGAAACGATGTCGTTGGTTGGATTCTGCTCGCCCTTTGTGTGGCTCTTGTGAATGCGGGCAGTGGAATTACTGCTCTCTGGGTCCTACTGGTTTGTACAGGGTATATGCTTTTCCTATTTATTATCTTCAAACCACTCTTCTACCGCTTCCTCGAGCGCACAGGAAGCTTGCAGAAGGGGCCCAGCCAGTCCGTTGTGACCTTGACGTTGCTTATTGCTCTTGCATCTGCATTCTTCACGCAAGCTATTGGTGTCCACGCCATCTTCGGAGGATTCGTGATTGGGCTGATCTGCCCCCATGAAGGTGGATTTGCTATCAAATTGACGGAGAAGATTGAAGATCTTGTTGCAGCCTTGTTCCTACCTCTTTACTTCACACTCTCTGGCCTGAGCACGAATTTGGGGCTACTGAACAGTGGCATCGTCTGGGGCTATGTGGTTGGTGTCATTGCCATTGCTTTCATTGCCAAGGTGGCAGGAGGCGCTCTTGCATCTCGCTGGTGTGGACTGCTATGGCGTGAGAGCTTCTCGATTGGTGTTTTGATGAGTTGCAAAGGTCTCGTTGAGCTGATTGTCCTGGTTCGTACCCGTCTATTGTCGCCGAGGCTCATTCTTGGACGTTGAGGAAAGGAACAAGGGCAAGAGATACTGACTTTCGCATGACAGAACATTGGCTTGCAAGCCAAAATCTTGAGTACCCGCACCTTCACCATCTTCGTGGTGATGGCTCTGGTCACCACCTTTTTAACCACACCGCTGACAACGGTTCTCTATCCATCTTGGTATCAACTCAAGGTGGAGCGATGGCGACGTGGGGAAATCGATTGGGACGGTAACCCTGTTCAGCAGGATACCCGCACCGATACTGTCTCTGCCGTGAAGGATCAGCTGAAGACCGTGCCCGTTCGAAAGCTTCTGGTCTATCTTCGTCTGGACGGGCTTTCAGGAATCTGCACCCTGGCCGCTCTTCTAAGCTCCAAGCGCGCAGTGGCGCAATCATCGCCCCAGGTTCACCCGTCAAAGAAGCCGAAACAGGCAGAGCAATCTGTCGAGGACGCAGTCACCGCGGAGGATGACAAGGAGACCACCCTCCGCGTTCATGGTGTGCGGCTTATGGAATTGACCGATCGTGACTCGAGTGTCATGAAAGTCTCAGCCGGAGAGCATGCCATGTGGGACCCCGTGGTTAACACCTTCCGTGCCTTTGGCGAGTGGCAAGATGTCTCTCTCATGGCGGGCGTGTCAGTGGTGCCTGAATATTCATACGCAGAGACTGTCATCAACATGGCCCATGAAGACACAGCAGATCTCCTTCTTCTGCCATGGAGCGAGACCGGAACATTGACCGACCGCCAGAATGGTCTTGAAGTTGACACCGCAAGCCGGTTCGCCAATGGTCCGTACACTGATTTCGTTTCCAACGTTCTCGCGCGGGTTCCGGGTCATGTGGGTATCTTGATCGAGCATAGCCCAGAGTCTCATTCTGCCAAACGGCCAGCTCCTCAGCGCTCGACCAGTGGATTGAGCATTCATTCTGTTTGGTCGCGACCGGCTTCTGGCAGTCGCTCTCGGCATATTGTATTGCCATTCCTCGGTGGTGACGATGATCGTTTCGCTCTTCGTCTTGTCCTGCAACTCGCCCAGAATGATCAGGTCACCGCTACCATTATCCAAGTCGCAGGGCTGCACCCGGACACCACCAAGACTGGCGTATCGACATCCATTTCCTCTGGGACGCATGCTGGAACACCGAGTAGTCAGTCGGATATTGTTTTCTTCGAAACTCTGCGTGATTCTGTGCCGGAGAATCTGAAAGACCGTGTCATTTTCCAGCAGGCTGGTGTCCAGGAGACGATCAGTGACCCGGTCCAGCTGGCTCTGGCTGCCGTGCAACATGACCTTGACCTGACTCCTAATAAGCGCGGTAGTATTGTCGTCGTTGGAAGACGCAGTGGCTCTAATGATTCTAGTATTTCCATCGATCTGGGCCCACAGAGCGTCGGCACTGATACTCAACGCGCCCTGGGGCCTGTGGCCTCGGCGCTGGTGCAGCCAGAGAACAAGGTCTTTGGTAGCGTGCTGGTGTTACAGGCTGGCGTCAGCCCTGGCTTATTCGAGAATTATCGGTGAACGTGATATGACCATGAACGCCTGCTGATCTTCGGAGTTTCGTTATATCGGGTATACATCTTTTGTTATGATTCGATTTGGAATGTGAATGAAGCCATGAAGCCTTTTCTTCTTATTATACATGCATGGGACCGAGACTGTAGTAGAGTACATTGCTTTTGTTTCAGGGCAGAAGGTGACAAATGAGAAATTAGTATGACATGTATGGCCCAAGGGAAAGGACTGCCAGGCTTTTGAAATGCAGGGCTTCGTATGTGGATGTATTCCACATTGGGTATATGAACGTGCCTGATCACGTCGGCCCCCAATTATCATTCATTATATGTCCCCCAGTATAATCATATCCCAGATGACGTGCAACTGGACTGGTGAGAATTCTCCCAAAACCAGGGAAAACTGTACATGCGACGAGAATGTTGCGCGAATCCGGGCCGAGGCGGCGTCTCTTGAGAAGACGGGAAGGAATTAATCTCGCGCGTGCTGGAGGGTAGCTCGTCGTCATTATAGGTTTGGGCACCCTGGGCGATGGCCACTAATTTGCCGAGAATGGCGTATTCGAGTTTGAGTTTGATACTGTAGGCGACGGGTTTGAACATCACTTGGACGGCGTAGTAGCCGACGTATTCGATGACGACGATGGCGACGTCAAGGAGGAGGATGATGATGTTGATTGTGAGGAGTTGATGGAGGATCCCGTGCGGTCGGCCTTGAGGTCGGAGTCTCAGTAGCTTCACCGTTTCCCAGACGTAGATTCCCGAGATGATCAATTCCTGGATGCAGAATCCCACAAGCTGGATGTGCTCCATGGTGCTGTATCCGCGCGACCATACACTAACGGGAGCCGCCGCTGTCCCGTACAGCAGTACCGTAGTCGGGATGTGTAAGAGCACGGCATCCACCATGATCATCCACAGCACACCGTATAGTATTTTGGTGTTTTGCAAAACCAGATGTAGGCGCGACCATAGCACCATCGACTGCCCCGTCACCATGCCATACCAACTGAAGACGATGAGCGTGACGCAGATGTAGGGGGAGACCCCCGTAGGAAAGAAAAGAAGGACATAGCCCAGACAATGCGGGACGATACTAGTCGACGCGACTAGCAGACTCCAGAAATAACAGCCGCGGCGGCGTTTGAAGGAGACGAAACACAGGATAATGAGTTCAATGGCATTATACCAGGCAATAGCGGCGAAAGCCGCGAAGATCTCGGTGCGGATGGGAGTTTTGGACGAGTCGGGGTGAAGCAGCGAGTCCGCGGCACCGGAGGCTTTCGATGACATGGATGGAGGGGGCACATTGCTCAGAGGAAGATTCGAAAAGAAAGAGATCAGGGATGGAGGTGATTTTTTTTTTCCTCTGGAAGGACGGTAGGGATGGATGGTTTGTGGCTTGGAAGGGAAAAAAGGCTGTTACTCCTTGCGCGGGAGGACTGCGGGCGAATACGGCGCGGGCGATCACGTCTGCCGATCAACTGAAGCAGTTTCCTCGCCAATTATAAGAGGGCTGTGCTTGGTTTGGGAGGGGTTTCTGGATCTGGGAAGGGGAGGCGTATAAGGTTCAGAGTTTGTAAAGGCATCGCAGGCAATTCTCAGTGTGAAGGTTTAGTACGGAGTTACCTTGTGGAGTTTGACCTCAAGATGATCCCGGGGGAGACGGAGATCGGAGTGGACGTGGAGTAGTGGGGAAGCCCGAATTAATAAATAAGAGCCGTTCATGACCATGACAGATTCGAGCTTTATCCTGGAGAGGGTTCGGAGTTGGACCAGAAAATGGGACGTTCCATGGATGCAAGGTCCGATGTGACAGGACAGAGAGGACGTGGACCATGGATCCCTCCAAAAGTCTGGCTAAGAGACTCATCCATACTGAAGTACCAACGAGAAAAATACGGAGTATATAGTATAGGCCTCCGTAGAGCCCGTACTCCGTCTGTGTTATTCGAGTATGAAGCATTGGAGCAGCAGTGAGAGAAAGCCGATCCGGGGCGAAACTACCTTAACAAGTTAACTGTAGTTAAGGCTAGTGCTACTGTACTATGTATAGTAGACTAGTGGGACTCCGTCGATCCCCGGGGAAGATCCATAACCCCCTTTTTTTTAGAGCCGCCCCTTAATTATGTACATAGCTGTTACGGAGTAGATTGTGATGAATTTCATATACTATTGCACACAAGTCCAAACTTGCTACTCTATGCCCTAACCTATAGGTGCGAAGTTCTAATTCTTGCTACGGTGGTTCGCATAGTTTGCATACGGGATCACCGAGTCCAGAATGCGGGGAGATGGAAATTTAAGACTATATAAGTGTTCGTCGGAATATTGAGTCATCGTCATGATTCTCTGCGAATTAGCTCCTGGCAGGATCTCGACGATCCATTGCAAGATGTACCTCATCTCAAAATATCCATTAGTTCATTATGTATCGAGTCTGGATATCCTCCACCATATATATGTCTTTGTCGAAGGGGTCACGTGGGGGCCCGTGCTTCTCTCGATCGCCGCGCTAATAATGAGGTTGGACCTTTGGACGTTCACCGGGTCTTGCCGATTGTATGCGACAAAGCCTCCAGAGAAACACATACAGGAGAAAGAACTGGCCATCCCGTGGTCTTGGAATGAAACGTGAACTCAATGATGAGCCTCAGCCAGGTCGAGGCCCCCAAGCCTGCAGCCCTGGACTTGGAACCACAATGCGATCTCCGATCGGGTGACGTCAGGAATCTCGATCGCTCGATCGATGACCATCGACGCGTTTGCCCGCCCTGAAATATGGAGAAAGCCCGCGTTAAACATGGTTGCTTAACGCGATATGCGTGCTCTGCGTCTTCCTCGTAGCTGCGACTCCTTTCTGTTCTCTCACTCCTGTCCGTCTCTTCAGACCGTTCCGTGCTCTCGTACCTCTCCACAGAGATCATTCGCATACCTGGCAACAAAACCAAGTCGATTTCCTCACACCCTCCACACAATGGCACCTAAACGCAAAATGTCCAACTCGAATGGCGACAGCCCGCCTAATAATGCCCATGAGAGCAAGAGAGGCAAGCCTGAGGATCTTAGTCAACCCCATCCCAACGCAAAACAGACTGAGGAGTTTGGCATCGTCCTGCGCGACTTTTACCCCCCAGAGATGAGCAATGACCGATGCAAGGCCTACAACGATGGCACTATTGAACGGCCAATCGACACGTTGGAAAAAGCGTGCAAAGAAACGGCCGAGAAACGACGAACCGTGACGCCAGGCAAGGCGGTCGTCCATTGGTTTAAGACCGACTTACGTCTGCAGGACAATCGAGCGCTCAGCATCGCGTTTCAAATTGCTAAGGATAACCAGATTCCTGTGATTGGAGTGTACATCGTGTCGCCGGAAGACTTTGAGGCGCACCTGACGAGTCCCGCCCGCGTCGATTTCACATTACGAACGTTGAACCAGCTCCAACGGGATTTGGCTGAGCTGGACATTCCGCTGTACGTCGAGACACAGGAGAAGAGGAAGGACATTCCGAACCGTATTGTGGAATTGTGTCAGAAGTGGGAGGCAAAGCACCTGTGTGCGAATCTTGAGTATGAAGTAGATGAGCTGCGACGGGATGCCAAGGTGGTTCGTCGATGTGCCGATCACGATATTGATTTCACCCCGTCGCATGATACCTGTGTTGTCACGCCCGGCATGTTGAGCACTGGTGCGGGCAAACAGTATGCAGTCTACACGCCGTGGTTCCGCTCGTGGTTACGCTTCCTAAAGGATAACCCAGACTATCTGGAGCTGTCGGAAGACCCGGGCACCAACCCGGGGGACGCCCGAAAGCAATTTGCCGACCTTTTCGACTGCGAGATCCCGGATCTGCCAAGCAATAAAACATTGTCTGATAAGGAAAAGAAACGATTCGAGGAGCTTTATCCGGCAGGTGAACATGAAGCCACACGCCGCTTGGAGAAGTTTTTGGAGGAGAAGTGTGGCGACTACGAGAAGAACCGCAGTATGCTGCCCGGAGAGAACACCTCCGCTCTCAGCCCCTACTTTGCATCCGGGGCGATAAGTGCTCGCACAGCCGTGGTGATGGCGAAGCGGGCTAACAAGAACCATCTGGATCGGTACGATCAGGGCCACATGACATGGATTAGTGAGGTGGCCTGGCGCGACTTCTACCGTCATGTACTTGTGCATTGGCCGTTTATCTGGTATTTGAATCGCTCGTTTCCCTGATCTTGCGTTGGTGGGATTTGTTCAGGGAATGAAGACTAACTGGCCCTGCAGTATGAACAAGTGCTTCAAGCCCGAGGCCACCAACATTGAGTGGGAGTATGATGCGGATCAGTTCCAGGCTTGGTGCGACGGCAAGACCGGGTTCCCCATTGTCGATGCTGCGATGCGACAACTCAAGCACTGTGCCTGGATGCATAATCGCTCGCGCATGGTAGTTTCGTCGTTCTTGTCCAAGGACTTGATGATCGACTGGCGCCGAGGCGAGCGCTTCTTCATGGAGCATTTGATTGACGGCGACTTTGCGTCCAACCACGGCGGGTGGGGATTCGGATCCAGTACTGGCGTGGACCCCCAGCCATATTTCCGCATCTTCAACCCATTGCGACAAAGTGAACGATTCGATCCCGATGGAGAATATATTCGACACTGGGTGCCTGAGCTTCGTGATGTCCAAGGCAATGCTATTCACGAGCCCTACACTCGGGGTGCCGGGGCGATCGCGCAGAAAAATGGATACCCCCGACCGATCGTGGAGCATGCGGCGAGCCGGGATCGGGCCTTGGCTCGGTACAAGAGTGCGCTCCAGGGGTGAGACGGGGTCCTAGCAAGATGAGATGATCATGAAACGATAATCAAATGTCCGGCATCCTGCAGAAATGAGGATCTGGGGATTTGGCGGGGAACCCCAAGCCCAAGAAACCTTCCCTAGTCAATTTGCTACGACAATCCAAGACGAATAATAATATAAATAAACCTAGAATGTGCACCGACTCTCTCTCTCTCTCTCTCTCTCGGCTTCTCCGAACCCCCCTCCCCCCCTAAAAAACCCAAGAAAAAAGCCTTTTCTCCCCCTCATCGCTAAAGTCATTCGGACCCCTTCCAAGCGAACCTCGTGAGTGGACGCAAGCGTAAGCACAGCGCCACATTTTTTTTCCCCGCGCTGTTCATTTTTCCCCGAATTCTTTTTCTCCTCATTGGCCTCGTTACTACTCGCTTTCAGTTTCTCTCGTTCCCGAGGCTTTGCTGTCATTATTTTCAACATTTCAGCTACCATCCTCCCCTCTCCCTTTCCCTCTCCCTCTCCCTCTCCATCTTACCTCTCTCCCCAATGACGTCTTGAAATTCTCACCATGGACTCCCAGCCCGGGGACCCTGATGCGACGACCCCTGGTCCGGTCGACCTACCCAATGGCAAGCGCCGTTGGCGGCGGAATCGGGTTGCTTGCGATTCATGCCACACCCGTCGGGTCCGATGCGACCGCGCGTTTCCTTGCTCTCGATGCCTGCGCAGCGACACGCACTGCGAATTTACTCGCGAGCGTCGCAAGCGCGGGCGCATTGCGCGTGCTAAATTGGTGAATGGGTCGACGGGGCCAGGCGAAGCTCCTCCGCACTATGCACCCCGGAAAGACTCTCAGGACCAGAAACCCCCCGGCCAGCCGGCTCTATCGCCACAGCAGCAACATAGCTCCCCAGATTCAGCTTTCCACCAACAATCCCCCACGACGAACGATATCAGCTTATCTGCGCCGAGCGTGGACGGCCCGCAGTCGGCGGTTGACAGCTCGCGATCGCAGCAACAGCAACCAGGTCTACCACCGGTATCCGGACCCCGCCCCGAAGGGAACGCCACGGAAGAATGGCTGTCGACTGCACATTTATCGCCCGAGTCTTATGACATTCTGGGAGGAGTACACGGGGGGGATGGACCACTGCCGAGGCTGTGGGATATTTGGACTCCTGGGGATCTGGCGGACCATAATCCCCCAAAGCGGGCGTCGGCCGCGTCGCAGATCCCGCCCGTACCTGCACAACCCCATGCAGGACAGGGTGCGCCCGCCGGCAAACGGCCGGAGTTGAAGTACCCCGTGCTAGAACCAATCATGCCATTCTTGGAGTCCAACCTCCCACGCCGTTTAGTATGCGATCTGCTCGAGCTCTATTTTACAAGCTCATTCTCGACTCACATGCACCCGGTCTGTCATCACATCCACTGCTACGTCCTGCGAAAGGCTTCTTTCCTGAGCACCGACCGTCCACGACCGAGCAGCCCGGCCTTGCTGGCGAGTATGCTCTGGGTGGCGGCGGTTGACGACCGGGCGTTTTCCTTGTCGATTTCTCCTCTGCAACGCCGAAAGATTTGTCAATTCCTTTGCGCATTGACAATCCGCTTGCTTCGGCCCTTGATTCACGTTTCATTCAAGGATCAGGAACCCCCAGAAGGTTCTAACGCACCCCAGGACTATTCAGCCGCATCGGCCCACCATCCGTTCGAGGGAGTCGGCGATGACAAGGGTCTCATTGGTCCTGCAGGATCCCTAGATGATGTAATTACCTACATCCACGTCGCGTCGATCATTTCGTCGAGCGAACAGAAGGCCGCGAGCATGCGATGGTGAGTTGTTACGCGCATCAAATTTTTCTGTTTCTCTTTTAGCCCGACTGACTTTCATTTTACAGGTGGCATGCGGCCTTCACTCTAGCCCGAGAGCTTAAATTGAATCAAGAAATCGAGGTCATGCCAAATATTGACAGTCACTCGGATGGATCCAGTCCAGCTTTTGGCTACCCCTTGGGTGGTTGGGCGAGCTCGCCTGGAGGCCCTGTTTTTGATTATTCGAATCCATCTCGTCCGAGCTTGAACTGTGTCTGTGAGGATAAGCATGATCCTCAGCACAGCCCACCTGTCACGGAGGAGCATCGCGAGGAGCGCCGACGTACGTGGTGGCTATTGTATATCATGGACCGCCATCTCGCTTTGTGTTACAATCGGCCGCTCGCTCTTTTGGACGCTGAAAGTGAGGACTTGTTGCTGCCACTGGACGAGGCGGCTTGGCAAGCTGGTAACATCCACACCAACAGTCCCCGCGCGGATGGTCCTCAGTGCATCCGATCGGGCGATCGCAACAAGCGACGCGTCTTTCCAAACTTCATCTGCCATGATCACTCCATCCTCGGGTTCTTCTTACCACTGATGACGATCACTGGCGAGTTGATCGACTTGAATCAAGCGCGGAATCACCCTACTCTCGGGCTCCGGCTGCAAGGAAAGGAGGCTTGGGAGGTGCATGTCTCCGAGGTCCTCCGACAGCTTGAGATCTACAAAGCCAGCCTAACGACCTTTGCCGCAGCCGACCCAGAAACCTCGCTGGCAACTCAATTTGCCAACAAACCTGATCAACCGACCGATGCGTCTGTGTCACAGGCTTATTCATGGCATACGCAAACCGTAATCGCGTATTCATCTTACTTGGTCCACGTCCTCCACATTCTTCTCGTCGGGAAATGGGACCCAGTCTCTCTCATCGAAGACAAAGACTTTTGGACATCTTCTCCGGCCTTTGCATCGACCATCTCCCACGCCCTGGAGGCTGCAGACGCCGTCCAGCAGATCCTTCGATTTGACCCGGACATCAGCTTCATGCCGTACTTCTTTGGTATTCAGCTTCTGCAGGGAAGCTTCCTTTTGCTTCTCATCGTGGAGCGTCTCCAGAAGGAAGCCGGCGACGGCATCCTTAATGCCTGCGAGACAATGATTCGGGCCACGGAATCATGTGTGGTGACGCTGAACACGGAATATCAACGCAGCTTCCGGCAAGTCATGCGTAGTGCAGTTGCACAAGCTCGCGGTCGGCCTGTGAATCCTAGCGAGATCAGACATCGTCGGAAGGCGGTGTTGGCATTGTATCGATGGACGCGCAAGGGCACTGGGTTGGCCCTTTGAAGCCCTTTTGGCTTATTCATGCTTGAGTTTGTGTTGGCGTTGTATATGGGGCAATCTTAGGTTGCTTGTATGGGTTGGGGGTTGGCGTTTGGGGAGTTCGAGGGGTCAATTGGGAGCCTTGCACATATTGGATGTGTGCTGACTGCACGCACCGGTCTCCATGGAATCGGTCATTGATGCAGAGGTCAGCGGATGTATAGTATAGTAACAACGTTTCATGAAACACGCATGACTGGAATGCTTCGAGTTGTCACTATTGTTTAGACAGGATGGTTCAGAAGAGCGGTGAGAGGACCGTGTGTAGCACCATGGGACATAGCCCTGACAACCCTATAAGGGGTACATACCTGTGGGGAAAGATCTTATCACGTATCACGTCCGGATATTCCGGATAATTTCAGGCAGTGGTGTCAGTACTAGTTATGTATGTACTGTAGGACCAGCTACTAGCGGTGGCTGTTAGGTACCACACCTACAGCGACAGTCGTCACCAGATAGGCAAGGTAGCCATAGCTAGTCATGATTATTACCTCAGAGGTCAAAGAAGCAGTTATCGGGTTATCAATCCATTAGACAGCCAACCAATCAAGTAATGACCCCAGTCAAGGCTCATCCGGAGTGTAAAGCACGCCATGTCCCCGGGCCGATCCACTCGGCAGATGGGAGCCGTGAACGGTTGCTTTTTGGTGTCTTGATTAAGCGACGGCTTGGAACTTGAATAATGATATAATCTGGATCTTCCATAGATAAAAATATGACATGTTATATGTTAGTTGTGTTCCACGGCATTAGTAGGCCCTGTTTTGTGCAACTAGGAGTATCTGGAATCGAGATTCCGTACATACTCCATGCGCTACGGAGTCCTCCGTAGACCCTTGGACTTCTTATCATGCGCTAGACATCTTGAATCCGAGGATGCTGCTCGGCAAATACTGCATACATACTGCGTCATCGGGTCGGAGGATGGCATCATCTGATCATGGAGACCTTTCCCCACAGTCGGACCCATCGCATCGGGCGCTACATACAGTAAGTAAGCATCTGTGCCCTCCGCCATGCTGCACGAGCGGAAGACGCACCCACTCGCTTTCGCTCGTGCCTCGCAGCATGGCGAAGGACACAGATATTACTCCACTGACTGAGCGGGGTGTAGCTCGGAGCTTGCCTGCTTGAACATACAGTAAGTAACAAATGAAATAAACTAGAGAGAGAAAAAAAAAAAAAGGAAAAACCAAAAGAAAAAGAAGATATGATGCCATGATCCCTCCACATGGTTCTGCCACTTGCAAAAAAAAAAAATCAATCATCAACACATATAAAATTGATTGATTCCCCAGATCGCTTGGATACTTTCGTGCTTCTCTAGACTCTACTCCTCCCCTGCCTCCTCCTCCTCCTCCTCCTCCTCTTCTCCTCCTTCACCACCGCAAAGACTCTCAATGAAGCTCCTCGCCGCGGTTGCCGGCTTGATAGTCGCCGCCGAAGGTGCGGTCCTTGGTCCCCTGGGCCCTCAATCCCAAACTGCTCTACAGTCAGGGTTGAATCTGAGCAAATCAAATCCGTCAAAGCCGCCAAATATTCTTTTTGTGATCACCGACGACCAGGACCTCGAGCTGGACTCGATCGCCTATACCCCGTTGATTGAGAAGCACTTGCGCCATAAGGGCACTTTCTTCCGCAATCACTTTGTGACGACGGCACTATGTTGTCCCTCGCGCGTCAGTCTGTGGACTGGTCGCCAGGCGCATAACACCAATGTCACAGATGTGAGCCCACCATATGGTGAGCGCCCGCACGGAATATCTCGACCATTCCATAGCGAAAGGCAATAACTGATATCTTTCTCACTTTCAGGTGGCTATCCCAAATTTGTCGACAGGGGCTTCAACGATAATTTCTTGCCTGTCTGGCTCCAGGGAGCGGGCTATGACACCTACTACACTGGCAAACTCTTTAATTCTCATACTACCGAGAACTATCACAGCCCCTATGTCAATGGATTCAACGGCTCCGATTTCCTCCTGGATCCATATACGTATTCTTACATGAACTCGACCTATCAGCGAAATAGAGAGGTCCCCGTGAGCTATGAAGGACGGCATACGACAGACGTCATTACCGAGAAAGCCCTGGGCTTCCTTGATGATGCATTGGAGGGCGAACGGCCCTTTTTCGTGGTAGTGGCACCCATCGCACCGCACTCCAATATGGACCCAGGGGATCGGAAGAATGGCAAGACTCTTATGACCGCTCCTATCCCGCTAGAGCGCCACGCACGCCTATTCCAGGATGTGAAGGTGCCCCGGACCCCCAACTTTAATCCGGACAAGGTGCGTACAATTCGAAGGACCATGAGCTCTACCCCGATCTAACGACTTTTTAGCCAAGTGGAGCCAGTTGGGTTCGCAATCTCCCCAAGCAGAACCAGACCGAGATTGACTATAACGACCATTACTACCGTTCTCGTCTGCGTGCTCTGCAAGGCGTGGACGAATTGGTGGACTCGCTGGTTTCCCGTCTGGAGGAGAGTGGCCAGCTGGACAACACCTACATTATCTATACCTCAGACAACGGGTTCCATATCGGTCAACATCGTTTACCACCGGGCAAGACCTGCGGGTTTGAGGAAGATATTCGCGTCCCCCTCTTCATTCGGGGACCCGGGGTTCCAGAAGGTTATGTCCAGGAGTCGGTGACCACACATATCGATCTGGCACCCACCATCTTTAACCTGGCGGGCATTCCACCTCGGTCGGACTTCGATGGCACGGCAATCCCGGTGACGCCTGATTTTGCTGGAACTCGGCATGAACATGTTACCGTGGAGTACTGGGGAAGGGCTATCATGGAAGGAGTTCATGGCGGAATTGGTAGGTGGCCCCGTTCTTACATGCGCTGCCTGATCTCTCTTGGTTTCTGGTCAGAGTGCTCACATTTCCATGTTTACAGGTCCCGGTGGGTCGACCGCAATCCCAAACAACACATACAAGTCCGTTCGCCTTTTGGGAGAAGGTTACAACCTCTATTACTCGGTCTGGTGCAACAACGAGCATGAACTTTACGATCTTTCGGTAAGCCGGTCATCAATTACATTTATGAGTTTATCGGTCGCACTAACAAGCTCCTAGACGGATCCCTACCAATTGCACAACCTTTATACCACCAGTACTCAGCGGGATGGGCCCCAGATACTCGGCCGTAGCTTGACACAGGCTATTGCTCGTTTGGATGCTTTACTCCTCGTGTTGAAGTCCTGCCAGGGGGCGACTTGTATCGATCCCTGGAATGTTCTGCACCCCGAGGAGCCCGTCCGGAGCCTCCGCGATGCCCTGAACAAGGAGCATGACTCGTTCTATCGAGCGCAGCCGCAGGTGTCGTTTGACTGGTGTGACGCCGGGTACATTATCGAAGCTGAGGGTCCTCAGGTGCCATTGACTAGCCGCTACGGAGTGTCCTGGGATGTTTGGGTGTAGTACTTTGGATGTGTAGAAATGGCTGTATGAACTTTGTATACCCCGTTATAGTTCAAAACAGTGCACCCCGTGAAAGATAATGACAATTTACAATTACGATTCTTCTGCCTAATTCATATCTAGAGTCAGAATTTTCATAAAGTAGTTAATATGTATAGTACATAATTCAAGTATAATCCATGACGTGCAAGTGCAGTGGATCGCGATTGGCTCTCGCATAGTTCTGCTACTTCTAGAGGTACACATGCACGTCAACAACCGAGTGTCAATTACCGGCAGTCAGACAGCCTGATTATCGAATAATATTAGAAAGAACATGCCATGCGATATCACTCAAAGAAATTCCAGACTGTATGGTCCATTCTGTCGAAGAAGACGGGGGCTTGGCGAGAGCTCGTCAACCGATCTATGATTGCGCCATCCGTCTCCGCCGTGTCGCGACAGCATTGGGGCGGGCCACTTTGACACCAAAACACGTTGATTCGATTTTTCGTGGAGGAGAGCTTGCGTCGAGATGTCTTTATTATCTAGCGCCCACGCAATCCTCTCCGGTAAGCGACTGGGAACTGGGATTCGCAAATCTTATAAAATCCCCAGGTTGCCCACGCAGCTTCATGGTCGAACCATCACATCCACACGGGAAATACCTTCTTGAAAACTCGTTGAATAAATTTTATTGTTGATACTCTTTGCCTTGTCTACTGAGCAGTTCACGGTCACGATACTTACCCGGGACTCTCTCTCCCTCTCACACCTAGTCAATCATGGCTGGGTCTACATCAGACCCCAGTATATCCGATGGGGATATTCTGTCTGAGAAGCATGTCGTGGAGGAAAATGTTATTGATTCGCCGCCCAGTGAAGTTGACCAGGGTATCGTTCAAGACTGGAATGGTGGCGAAGAGGCCTCTGTCAAGCGCAAGTGAGTCTAGTCACCATTGGGGATCAACAATGGCGACGTCAAGGGTGTGTGGCTAACACGTTGCATCCATAGAATCGACTTGATTCTCATACCCACCCTCGCTCTCGCCTTCTTCTCCCTACAGATGGACCGTGGCAACATCAGCGCTGTCCTGACATCAACCATAACCAAAGACCTGAACATTACTACCAATCAGGTCAACATCGGTACACAGCTCTTGTCTGCTGGAATTGTGCTGTCCGAGATTCCCTCCAACATTATCATGCAGCGCCTTGGGCCTCGGGTGTGGCTGTCGGGTCAGCTGTTTGCATGGGGCCTCGTCGCGACCTTCCAGGCCTTTGTGCAGTCATATTCCGCCTTTTTGGTAACACGGATTCTATTGGGCTTCTGTGAGGGTGGTTTCATTCCTGGTAAGTGAGGAAGGCTGCGGCGCTTTGATACCATGGGATCTAACATTGAGGCGTGTAGGTGCCTTATACTACCTATCCACCTGGTATAAGAAGGATGAGACTAGTCTTCGAACCAGTCTGTTTTTCTATGGACAGATGTTTGCTTCGGCGACATCGAGCCTGATCTCAGCTGGTCTGTTGAGACTTTCTGGTAGCCACGGCCTGGAGGGATGGCGTTGGATTTTCCTTGGTATGATCAACCCCTTTAGCCCTTTGTGTTTTATCTCTCGCTTTTATTTCGAGATCCAGTGTTAACATTTCATCAGTTGAGGGACTTCTGACACTTTTCATTGGAATCGTGTTCACCCTCTTGGTGCCACCCAATGTAGGCGACGGTCGGCCTCTGATCAGCTTTGGTCGCTGGAGCTATTTCACCGAGCGCGAATCCCATATTATCCGTAATCGTGTGCTGTTGGATGATCCTCGCAAGGCCAAGGGCCATATTCAGATCTCACGCACCGATATTTGGAAGACCCTCAAGCAGCCCCGAATCATGCAGCATGTATTCTTGACGCTCGTGTCTATGTCGGGCTTCCAGGGCTTGACACGATATACTCCCAGCCTGATCAAGTCGATGGGTTTCAGTGCCATTCGTGCAAATGCCCTCGCCTCTGTACCTGTGTACTGCAGTATTGTGTGGCTGACAATATTGTCTGTTGGAGCGTAAGTCGATACTTCCCTCAACCTCTATGAAAGCTTCAAGCTGACCAATACTAGGGATCTGACAAAACACCGTGGCCCATTTGTGCTTCTCGCCATCACCTGGAACGTTATCTCCTATGTGTGCCTGCGAACAACACCATATACCTCATCGAAGTGGCATCACTACGGGGTGATCGCAGTGGCTAACGTGTCTTATTGCAGCATGCAGTATGTTTAGCATCCCGAATCACCGTCAAGATGTGACAACTAACATGACAATAGTATTCTCAACGTGGGCTGGCTGTCGGTTTATTGCCGTACCCCGCAAGAGCGAAGCGTCGCTATGGCCCTAGTTGTCATGGCGGCAAACTGCGCAGGAATTTCAGGCTCGCAAATCTTCCGGACGTCAGATGCACCCAAGTATGTACATGGCCTTACCGCCATCTGTGCTCTGGCGGGGGCCTCGTGGGCGTTGGCAACGATTCTTTGCGTGCAGTATTATATTCGGCGGCGCAAGGAGGGACCCGAGTCTGACACAAAGCCCGAAACAGTGGCTTGAAATTGCGTCTTGATGGTAGATAAGTGATTCTAATTCTTCGTATAAACTATCAATCTCAATAATGAATATGAGAATTTGAATATATATAATGGATCAACGTGTACAATGCTCAATTCCACATTGCCATTGTAGATAGTTGACCTAATTCAGGGTGAAAACAACTTTACTGCAAACCAGTTGATCTGGACCCAAGGAGAAAGAAAAACAATAGCCGTCTTTAATCTTCCATAGCTATATAGATTCTTAGGTATGACCATAGGCGCAAACATGATCTTCCTCCGATATCCATTGGGCGGGGACACGCGTAGTCCCGTAAATTAGACCAATAAGATGCGCCGTTCATCAGCCCAATTAGGCCCCCTAAGCCCCACTCACAATGAGGGGGCCACTTGTACCTCCGTAGTGTGAATCACCAACCACTCTGACTACCTCAGCCACTCAACCAGACCACCGGGTTTCATCGCGACAGCCCGTTGAGGAACCTAAATTCCCCGTCACAATCATCTGATGTACAAGGGAAACGATCCTGGGTTGAGCTGATTAAACCAGGACGGATTCCTTCCCCACGAGTTGAACCAAACAAGACGATCTTGTCTAGTCGCCACAGCATTTGGATCATCGCCCTACGCTGCTGGACTTGAGGAGGCTTCTGGCCATTTTTTTCAGGTGCGTCCCAGTGAACTCGTGCATAAGCTTAATAAGCTTAAGTTGCCTTAGCCATGCCTTCAAAGAATATGGATTCGGCCTGGAGCCCCGCCCGGGAGGCCCCTCAGTCTCGGCAAGTGGTCCAGTCTTCCACCGAATTTCTATGGGTAGACTGTCACGACGGCAAGTCGCAGGATGGCGGAGTGGCCCGCACCACCCAGGCATTTCTACAGACGAAGTATCATAAGCAGCGTCGCAAGACGCAGTTACAACAGTTGAAAGCGTCTATGAAAGCACTTCCCCCCGCGTTATCTCCAGTCTCCACCGGGACTAATAATCCTTCGGAGAAAGAGGACCAGGATTTGAACGAAGAAAGAGTCTATCAGCTCATCAAACTGAGTGATAATCGAATGCACCAATCGCTTCAATCAAAGGTCGAGGATATTATTCCTGCTACATCTCAACGCTTAAAACAAAGTGCGGACTTTTACTTTGACTATTGTGAGTCTCATTCCTAACAGATATCATATCTGAAGGTTCTGATAATGCGAAAGGCTATAATGCTAACTACACCGATAGTCAGGGCTCAAAGCTCACGCAGATGGTACCCGATGGGCCAAAGTGAAATGCTTAAATGTATCCTCCGCCTATCATTTGACCACCCTTCGCTACTGGAGGTTATCGTGTCAATGAGTGCCCATGACTATGCTATGAATTTCAAAGCACAGGGTGCCTCGAGCCAACTTGTGCAGCGATCTTTACAAGACGCATTTTACATACGGTCCCACGTTATCAGGTCCATCCAAGCGCTACTGAATAAGCCAAAGGAGATATACTCCGAATCCGCAGTGCTATTAATTGGACACCTATTCGTTACAGAGGTTCGACCGAATATCTATCGTTGAAAACTTCTCCGATAATTCTGAAGTGTCTGACCAATCTCTTCCTAGGCCCTGGAGGGGAACTTGAAAGCGGTCGACGCACATACCGATGGTCTTCAAAGAATTTTACATGCCTTGGGAGGCCTGGAAAAACTGGGGAACTGGCCTCTAGCAAATATCTATTCGTGAGTGAGGTAAAGTCATGAAAACTGCTATCTCCACTGACCATGCTGCTAGGTGTGACCCAATACGAGGTCTCCTCAAAGAAGACTCTCCACTGGTCTTTGACATACCGAGGGACTGGGAGACACAGGCTTTCCAAGCCGTTGCTGATCGGGCAAGGCCCATTCGCATAAAATATCCCGTGCTGGGTACTTGTTTTTTCAACTCGCCTTGGTCTCAAGCCATTCACCCTCGCTTGACAACACTCATCCAGTCACTTCAAAATGTACTCTCTATATACGAGGAGACCTTTCGCTTAAACACAGACTTGCCTATGACCGACCACAACTGCGCCCTACTTTTGTCTAACCGACTTCATGCGGTCCCACACGATTATAACATCTCGTCTTTCAACGAGATAATTCGACTTGCAATCATGCTCTATATTCTGACGCGGATATGGGAATTTCAGGCAAATGTGGAGAGCCTTGTGAAACATCTACGCGGTCACATAGAGGAGAATCTGGAGTTCCTTGAGAGTTCAGCCTCCAACCTTTTCTTCTGGATTCTCTTCAATGGTGCCTTTGCTTCTGCAGGATTTGAATGCCATGACTGGTTTGTCTCACGGCTCAAACACCTCGCTAGAGAACTATCCCTTGAAGACTGGGAAGACGTAGCGTCCGTGTTGGAAGGGTTCTTTTTCGTCCGTCGGGCTACGAACGAGTCTGCCAGAGAGTTTTGGGAAAAGGTGGCTCTAGAAGCGGACATTGATTGTGTTAAAGTGGATAGAATAATTGAATAATTATATCACCACGAATAGCCGCTCCTTTGCCACCAAGCACCATATGTTGCTCCCGTATAGGCGGCCTTGATTCGTCTGGGTTCTTTAATGGCTTATCGGGATCCATGTCGGCAAACAGGCGCTCATCCATGGGTAGCCGAGCCGGTTGAGGCCAGTCTTTCATTTGGGGAGGGAATATCAGGCTCGAAGAGGACCAATTGTCCGCTGCAAAGAGCGCCCACCAGATTCGGATCCGGAGCTCGTGAGAGACTTAGTTGAAATTCTCTTGTCCAGTGCGTGGCTCCGTCAATTGCATCATTGCAATTGCAGTTCCTCCCGTCTCGTTCAATATGAGTATTTACGCATTCAGGGACAGGTGGCACACATCTACACGCGCCTGTATGAATTGAATGGACAACCAAAGAATCAAAACTTACGAAACAACAGAAAATCTGACGATGGGCTTGCATGTGCCACACATAGATTTGCCACGAGAATGCAGGTTTGAATATTTTCCAGACACACCCTCTCAAGATCGATTATGAAGTAGCCGTTTAGACTCTGCAGTAAGCAGAGGCTCGAGTGGTCGTAGAGTTGGACGAGTGGAAATGTGAGCTCCCATTGCGCAGATAGCCAGAATCAAAGCCTTGCTGGCGCGTCGGTCGCGAGGGTCCTTCCACAGAGTCGCTGCATGAAAAATGCTATGGGGCCAACCGTGAATCTTGGACAGATATTCGTGGTCCAGCTCGGGAATGAACCCATTGTCAGGAAGGGAATCGTCTAATCTCATGGGTTCAAACTGAGATTCTCTTGATGACGGAGCGATGGCCCGCGACGTGTCCGTACTAGTCGCTCAACCCGGGAGTGTGCACATGCAAAATGATGGCGCAAGTAGCGATCAAGGGAAGCGATGAAGTACTGCTATTGCCAGGTACACACTTGCGCTTGGCCTCTCGACATTGTTGACACGACCGCGTGGCCTACTGCCGGGTAAAATGCATCGTGAAGATAAGAATAAAGGGTGAATTGTTGTGCTGCTCGCTTGTTTCTCCGCAGTTCGCAACGGGAAAGGAGAAACCGAAACTGCAGGATGTTGAGAAGTGTGGAGAAATATGCCTAAGTATGAAGCCAACGGGGAACCGAGTTGTTTGAATCTCCTGGAAGATAAGTCAAATGTCTAGGTAGAAACTAGAGAGTTTGCAAAGTGTATATGTACTTGAAACCAGACTTCGGAAGGCCTGAGATGCCTGAGGCATGAAAGGTCGGTCACGGACTCCCGAGTCACGGGGTCCATTATAAAAGAATCCATCCACGTGATCTCAGCCACGTCCGAGTCCCGACACATTGACACGGATGAACCTCTCAAGGGCGCCCCTTCGGAAGGACAGGAAGGAAGGTGGAGCTCGATGTAAAGATCAATTAGAGAGACGGTTGCCGCTCGGGCAATCAACGAGACTAATTCTTCATTGGCCGGGCAGACTTACAATATCCGCCAGGAACGGCCTCTCCAGGCCGCTTTGGCCCAGCTTGCACAAGCCGCGCCGTCATTGGTGGAGAGTTTCTTCCCCGGATTCTCCGCATATTCACCAAGGGATCGATGGAAAGCTTCTCCAAATAAGTTCAAGCTAACGTGGACAGGCGAATTTGTGATTGGTAGAATCTTCTGTTCATACGGGTATCACTCGGTTCCTGGGAGACCGAATCCGGGGAAATAATGACATCCCTGGGACCGCAAATATATGGAGCTTCTCATGGAGATTGACAATTATATAAATCCAGGGGGGCTGTCCGGGCTCCACAGAACTTCTGTCGGTAGCTCCCAAGGTCGTGGATCACCACGAATCCCCTTTCTCCAACATGTTGGGTTCTATTCATCTCGTCCTCGCGGTGTCTTTGGCCGTGACGCAGGCCCTTTCGGGCGCCCCGGCTACTCACAAGACCTGTTCGGGTCCATGGGCAAGAGTCTTTCCTGCCAAAAGGCGCGGTGGTGGTGGACAACAGCGCCAGTCCGTACCCAGGCTCGTACTCGACCGTGCAGGCCGGAGTCAATGCTCTGAACACGACGACTACCACCCCGCAGAATCTCTTTGTCTTCCCCGGGACCTACGTCGAACAGGTCTATATTCCACGTCTTGCGTTCAACTTGACTGTCCAAGGATATACCTGCAACTCCAAGGGATACGAGCACAACGAGGCCACGCTTACCCACAATCTAGCCCTCATTAACACTACCAGTGATGACAAGACCGCAACCTTGCGTCAATGGAACCCTAACACTAAAGTGTACAACATGAACATTGTAAACGCTTTTGGCCATATTCCAAAGAACGGTCAAAACCTTGCCGTCTCTGCAGAGACCACCGGCCAGGGTTACTACGGTTGCCAGCTGACCGGGTATCAGGATACTCTCCTTGCCGAGACTGGTAGGTTGCCCGTCTTTAGAGCCCCGTTCACAGAGGATATATTGATTCGGTCTTCATCCAGGCTCCCAGCTCTACGCCAAAGGTCTGATAGTCGGTGCCGTCGACTTTATTTTTGGATACACTGCCTTGGCCTGGTTTGAAGGCATTGACATTCGCACCATTGCTACCGGATGCATCACTGCTTCTGGCCGTAGCAGCGCGACCAACCCCTCTTGGTACGTGATTAGCCGTTCGAACGTCTCGGGTATCAACGACACGATCGCCGCGGGTACCAACAATCTCGGTCGTCCTTGGGGGTCCTTTGCTCGTGTGGTCTTCCAGGAGACTTATCTGGGCAATGTCATCGCTGCTGCAGGCTGGAAACAACGGTCCACCAGCACCCCCAACACAGGCAATGTTACTTTTACCGAGTACAACAACTATGGCCCCGGATCTGTGCTAGAAGAAGGGCCCCGGGCGAATTTCAGCGAGCAATTGACTGCACCCATTTCGATTCAGTCCATCCTCGGCGAGAACTTCAAGAATGAATGGTGGATCGACCTCAGCTATCTTGACCCGAGTGATTTGAATGTCGCAAAAACCCACACTACCTCCGTGGCATCCACTTCCACTGCCGCTGCTTCAATTACCGCTGTCTCGACGTCTGCTACTGTTGCAAGCTCCTCTTCAGCTGCTACTTTGACTACCTCCTCTACAACCTCCTCTGTTACGTCAGGTACCCCGTGCGTCTGCACTGCCTACTCTCAGATCTCGGCTGCCGTCGCCTCCTGCACCAATATCGTTCTGTCCAACATTGCTTCTCCCAACAGATCTGCCATCGACCTTTCTGGCCTTCAGGCTGGGACCACCGTGACATTTGATGGACTGACGACACTCGGTTTCACCAATTCCTCCAGCTTCAACCCAATGACCATTAGCGGTGCAGGCATCACGGTCACTGCCAAACCGGGGGCGGTCATTGATGGTAACGGACAAGCATATTGGGACGGCCTAGGCTCCAACGGAGGTGTGCCAAAACCTGACCATTTCATCGTTGTCAAGAAGGTGACCGGGAATTTGGTAATCAAAAAACTTGAACATCCAGAACTGGCCTGTCCATCTCTTCACCATTTCCAGCTGCTCCGATCTTGTGTTCCAAGATTTGATCCTGAATAACACCGCAGGCAACGCTCCTAACAGTAGGAGTGGTAGCTTGGCTGCTGCGCACAACTCGGACGGCTTCGATGTCAGCAGTTCGAGTAATATTGTGATTCAACGCAGTCTTGTCTACAACCAGGACGACTGCGTGGTGATCACCAGTGGAAACAACATGACTGTTTCTAACCTTGAATGCCACGGTTGTCACGGCCTCTCCATCGGGTCTGTGGGCTTGAAGTCTAATAACAACGTGACCAATATTCTGGTGAGATTGACCCGAAACATGCTTCAGGATACAAGCAGGGAGGTGTACTCGAGGCGGGCCAATAACAGAAAAACACAAAGCCATGATTCGCCTTCTCTACTTTTTTCTCTTGCAAACCCAAATCGTGTCACATTCCACATGCTGACCTGAGTTTTCCATGCATGTAGTTTACTGATTCTTCTGTGTTCGACTCCTCAAACGGGTGCCGGTTCAAGACCAACTACAATGCAACTGGTTTTGTCGCCAACATCACCTACTCCAACATCGACCTCCAGGGCATTTCCACTTACGGTATTATGTGCAACAAGACTACCTCAACGGCGGCCCAACTGGGAACCCCTCAAACAGCGTCATCATCGAGAACTTGCTGTTCCAGAACGTGACTGGAACTACCACCTCCACCGCACAGGACTACTACGTTCTCTGTGGAGGTGGGTCTTGTTTTGACTTCACCTTCACCGACGTTTCCATCACTGGTGGTTCCGTGGCCAGTAGTTGCAATTACCCGGCCAGTAGATGCCCGGCCTGAGAGTAGTCCAGGTTGAGGAGATTTTTCGCATTCATTGGAATTTCTTTTGTACAAATTTTCCCTTAGACATTCTCGCATATATCGATTTTTCTTATTCCAAGGAAAGTCCAAATACCCGTCTTGTCACGCTGGCCCCGCATAGCGGCCATTCACTGCTCTGCTCATACCTTAATTTCAACAAAAAACTTTGTGAGATGAAAGCTGACAGCTCCCTGGAATCATCATCTTCTTTATATCGAAGCTGTTATGACGGAACTCGATACTTCATTTACGGATTATGAAGGGCTTTGTATACGAAAAGGGCACAATTTAGGAAACGAGAAGGGCTCACGGCCGAGTTGAGAACGGAGTGGGTTGAGAGAGCAGCTCGCCAAGGCAGCATGGTGAACACTGATTGGATGCATTGCGAGCCTTGTCCAGGGGTGTCGGCCGGTTACTTCCACGTAATGCTGGTGCCTCCTATTTAACCATCGTCCCCACCCCGAAGCCCCTCCCGAGATTCCTGCCGCCCACCCGTAGATATTCCGTGGGTTCAACACTAATCATTATCCAATCAACCAACCGAAACCAAGATGCAGGTCCACGTCGTATCGAAAGCAAACAACCAAGTACATGCAGTTACAACGCTCGATCGTCGCGAATATGAGCAACAAGGACTAGCTGCATCGAGTGTGCGCGTTCAGCCGCTGCTGATCACCCTCAGCTCGAATAATCTTAGTTATGCTCGTGGCGGAGATTTGCTGCACTGGTGGGAGACCCTGATTTTCTTTTTCTGTTACCCTGTTTCATATTTATATTGCAGAGTTTCCTTCAGAAACTAATAGACATGCAGGTGGGATACGTATCCCGTCCCTGCAGGGCTCCCCGAGCCATACAACGACCAAAAGTCCTGGGGCATTGTCCCTGCATGGGGCTACGGAGTCGTGACTGAATCAACCACAGAAATTACTCCAGGAACTCTCCTGTGGGGGTTTTGGCCGACCGCGAGCATTGCCATATCACTCAAACTGCAGCCTTCCGAGCCAACGGGCTTCTGGACTGAGGTCAGCGAATCTCGACAGAGACTCATGACCATTTACAACAGCTACTCGGAAGAAGGCCAAATCAGTCTCCCTGAGTCTGTGTCCGGCACAAAGAATTGGACCAACCTATCCTCCCTTGTCGATAAAGATGCACTCGAGCGCATGTCATGGATATCGCTGTTCCGTCCCACCTGGCAAACGGGCTATCTCCTTAGCCGCCACACCTTTACCTCAGATCCCGCATCCCGGCCGCCGATTCACCCACTGGGCATCAGTCTCCCCTGGACAGCCGGAGACGCCGACATCGCTGATGCAGTTGTAATCAGCCTCTCTGCATCGAGCAAGACTGCCCGGGCATTCGCCTACCACATGTTCCGGCGAAACGCTTCAAAGGAGGGACCCGTGGGTCTTCTCCAAATCTCACAGACGCCAGAGCTGTTAGAGTCCGTACCTCTGAAACTGGGTACTGATGTTCCTACCAAGGTAGTGAGGTATGACCAGGTGGGTGAGTCGGTGGAGTGGATCGACGGATTGAAGCCGAAGAGGATTGTACTTATCGATTTTGGTGGGCGGGCCGGTACGCTCGGGCAATTAATTGAGAGTATTAAGAGCCACTCGGCTTTTGCGGAAGTCCAGACAACGATTATCCAAGTTGGTTCGGAGCAAAAGGTGGGTGATAAGAAACCTCAATTGTAACCAACGTGCATTAACAATTCTTTCCCACGAGCAGGTCTACTCCGCCGAAGAGATCAAAGGGAACCGCGAGTCCATGCAAACAATGGGCAAGATCCAATTTAACACCTCTGGTGTTCGCGATGCCGTCATTGAACAGAGCACTGCGCAGGGTTTCTACGACCAGGTCCAGCCTGTGTGGGACGATTGGATGCGCGTCAGCCATGATATTACAACTGATATTGAGGTTAACATTGGTCAGGGTGTATCGGGCGATGGGGGAATCGAAAACGGATGGGAAAGGTTGTGTCAAGGGTGTGTGGGTACTCAGGAAGGATTGGTGTACACTATGTAGTAGACGGAGTATTGCGTTTCACAGATGGTAGAACATTCAAGTCGTATTAGAATTGAAATTAAATTCGTGGGACCAGATCGAAACGAGCCGTGGATACGACGCTTCTTTTTATATATCAAGATACCAGGTATCAGTTCGCGAGCGTGATGCGACGGAGGATTTCCAAGACATGGGTGTCGGCTCGGTGACTGCGGCCAAAGGAGAAGGTGGAGGTGGAAGAGCAGCCAAAACAGGCTGTGGGGGCTGCTGCTGTTGTTGCTGCTGTTGATACAGGCGATGTTGTTGCTGTTGGGAGAGGAATCGTGCTTCCGCCTGGTCTAAGAAGAGAACAACACCATCCCAGCCTTTATCAGCATTGCGGCACAAGGTTCCATATGCAAACAGGATTGAACAGGATGCAAGGGAGCACAGTACTCAGTCGATCTTGCAGGTATTTGACCTGGCGAGGGAGATGATCTTTTGCCTCGTTACACCGAGCTCTCCCCTTGTACTGCAGCGCGTCCCAGAACTCGAGAGCACTTGCGATCCCAATTTCCCCCGCTACCGCAGAATATTCCGTAGCCATGAGGCTTGGGATGGAGCTTCTTCATGTCCGCATTAGCAATGTAGCCGGCGTGCTACGCAGAGAGGAATGTAGAAACCCGCCAGTACAATCGAGTTGCGGCACGACCCGGATGGGTTCGTTGAAGAAAGCCATACTCGAATCCGGAAGTGTTCATGATACTGGGACTGAACCTAGCAGCCATTCGGGTTGAGACATGATCAACTGTACTCCACAGCCCAATGAATGTTGGCGCAGAAAGGGACAAAGGACCAGATGGACTCTCACGAATTACCCCTTTCGACCCCCAACTAAGGGGGCACCAGATGCTCTCCGCACTAGTCAATGTCTTCGACTGAGATACGACCAGAGTTACTGGTCACAGTTTCTGGAGGCCGTTGTCTACCGAGGTCGGCACGAGCCGCGATATAGTCATGGCCCAGGTCGATGGGACAGGGCCAGTCTCGCTCACAATGACCATGTCCTGGCAGACGTCATCCTCGCCCGGTATCCCCGCTTCGTCCACCCGCATCGTCATCTCGAGTTGGAAGTCGGACAAATGGCTCGCAAGTACATGCTGGACTGTGGGATCCTGGGCAAGGTTGAGACGACGATTGGGTCTGTAAATGGGGGGGGGGGGGTTAATCCATGTTCTACTTCAAACCACCAAAAGCTTGCGGTCGGGCACTGCAACAGGATAATCAGTTCCTGCAGTGACATCCCGAAACGTGCATCGCAGTGTGGATTGCAATGTATACAGTCGACGAGAGTAACGGTGGGCTTGCAGAGGTGCCAGGGTCTCATAACCATGTCCTAGTCCGCTCCGGTGACGCTGATTCGGAAATTTCGTCCAGCCGTCGGGCGATTCACCTGCCTAGTGGGACGACCGCCGAGCAGACGCTGATCGTGCCAGGTGATACTCTATTTATCCATGGCAGCATGGTGCATGGATCAGGACCAGATCGTACCACCGACCGGTTCCGTCGGGCGTTGACCTTCCACTACGTGCCGCAGTTGAGTTCTCAGATAGCGAAGTTCTACCTGCCGTTAATTAGTCCTACTGGTAACCAGATTCTTGTCCCTGAGTCCACCGCGGGCGGTTTATGCGGGCATTACCGTCTGACCCGCATTGAGGCTCTGGTTACAGAGTCAATTTGTAAGGGTGTATGCCAGAACATGGGCCTGTCGTCTGGACAAGGAGAAGGAAGACGGCCGTGACAAAATGACCAAGCTATGTCGTAACAAGACTGAGTCTGGGGGATTCATCTATGAACTCGAGAAACTACTGAACACCATAGTCCTTGAAACCCATTCGTTAGAGTCGCTTTCTCCTAGTCCCGACATGCGATCTTCTTCCGATACATAACAACACTTTGTGTTCAAACGTTTCGTGGGGCTATATAGTGACGGACGGGCTTGACATATTCGAATGGCCGCCCGTCTTTGTACGTACACCAATAAGCGAAGAATGACGAGCGAAGTCTCACCTGTAGATCCACGCTCAATGTCAGCCCGCGTGGGTCCCTGTCGACCCGCGTGGGTCCTAGACGATGAAAGTCGCCTTAGGCCAGGGCCGGTAATTGAACTTCTACTACACCAAGTCTACATACTTGCTACGTTTCGTGTGGGGATCAACCATTTCAATGGGTTTTTCGGATATCTCATCTTACAACCGGAAGCCTTAGAGAGGGAATAATGCCGAACGCGACCGTAGCCCTACTTTACCAGCAGGTTAGCAACATCTCATTTCCCCGCATGATGTATGAAGATCAGTCCCTTTTCATCTCGGATCCTGTTCTAGTGCCAATTGGCTCGCCAATGAAAATGCTTACTGTACTCCACAGTCTTTCATGGGGCGTCGCTTGAATAAGACATGTGGAGAAGCGGGGATTTATCGGCTTGTCTATGTACGAAGATCTTCTGGAGTGGAGAAAACTGATCTACGGTCCGACGGTTGTGGCTCTTGGCTTGAGTGTATACGACTCATATTTGTCGGATAATTATCGGGCTCTGGGAAATATGAAGGTGAAAGGACCATACAGGGGAGACTCGCCAAGACGCGCCCAGACTGTTTGGCCAGCGGGATTCCGTAATTGGAGACTGAGCCGAGGACTAGGTACTATGCCATGAATTGAAGCAATTCTTGTTTCATGGATGGAATGATCACAGAATGTTTACCAGAGAAGAGATTACAAGAAGTATATAAATAAGCGATGGTGCCTCTGGTCAAGTGCTGCACGACTCATAGTCTCTATCTGCTTTCTGTTTAGGAATTGCACCTACCCAATATGAAGTCCTTTGCGTTTATCTCGACCCTGCAATGTCTGTTGCCCTTGGTCAACGCTCATGGGTACTTGACCACTCCGTCAAGTCGTACGCGGCTTGGATTTGAGGTACTATCTCACACGCCGGATTTATCAATGTCATGTACGAGACTGACCTCAACAGGCTGGCATTGATACGTGCCCCGAATGCTCCATCCTCGAACCGGTCACTGCTTGGCCCGACGTTGAAGCTGCCCAAGTTGGTCGAAGTGGCCCATGTGGATACAATGCGCGAGTCAGTGTCGACTACAACCAGCCCGGCGAGCACTGGGGCAAGTCTGTGGTCGCCAACTATACAGCAAATGACATCGTCGAAGTTCAGTGGTGTGTTGACAACAATGGTGACCATGGCGGCATGTTTACCTACGGTATCTGTCAAAACCAAACTCTAGTGGACAAGTTCTTGACTCCTGGTTATCTTCCAACCGACGAGGAGAAGCAAGCTGCTGAAGACTGCTTTTTGGAGGGTGAATTAAAGTGTACGGATGTCAGCGGACAGACCTGTGACTACAATCCTGATTGCACTTCCGACCAACCATGCTATCGCAAGGACTGGTTCACTTGCAATGCCTTCCAGGCTGATACCAATCGTGGCTGTCAAGGTGTGGATGGCGCTAAGGAAGGCTCCTGTAAAACCACTATCTCTGGTGGCTACACAGTTACGAAGAAGATCAAAATCCCGGACTACAGCTCGGATCACACTCTGCTGCGCTTCCGGTGGAACTCCTTCCAGACATCCCAGGTGTATCTTCACTGTGCTGATATCTCTATTTCGGGCTAAAGGGAAGGATCGAGTTCGAGTTCGAGCACAGGGTCCACCAGTTCGACGGCAACAACTTCCACTACCACCAAGACGAGCCCATTTGTCATATAAAGGTCCGCGAGTGAGCTGTCCGTATTAGTGCAGATAGGAAAGAAAGTGAGCGAGGTACATCATGTTCCGTAAATCAGAATGCAACTTTTGTCTTCTTGCCTTGTGGTCTGCCACATCTTTTTGACTGGCAGGGGATCAGATAATCGAAATCAGTACCAATTTTCTGTAGATATGCAGCAACCGATAGATGCCAATCTTCAATATATAAAACTTTTGACCAAAGCATCACCGTTAATGGTACACATAGGTAAAATTACTCAGTTTTCATCCCATATCTCAATATTGGTACCCAGCTCCCTTCTCATACGGGCAATATAGTGATTTACCTGCTCTCCATGGCTGCGATGGAAGCTTATCGATAATTACCTCAGCGGACCCCTTCTAAGTAAAGGCTAACCCTAAGCCTTCGAAGGTTTGCTGTAGCCTTCGAAAACCTACTAGAGAAGCTCGGGAGGGGACTATATCACGAAAAAAGCATGATATCTGCGATGGAATAAGCACTTTGAGCTTGAACCGGTGAACATTATGACGTGAACTACAGTAAACTACTATACTGAACTTCATAGGGGTTAAAATACTCATGAAAATAACATTGACTTGGATTGACTCGGAGGTTACAACCAGAGATGCCGCAATATGGCAAAATGAAATGTTGTTAATCTCAGCCAGCCACAGTGGTATCTGACGGGTCAGTACATTGTCTATGTCCATTTTCCTAACAGCTTGCTGTCTTTTGTCCCTAGGTACCACCCCCGCTCCCCGCCTCTTATTCCCCAACGTCTTGGGAATCGTTCATCTGCCCGTGCCTTCTCTCCCAGTGTTCATAACTTCGATACATATGCTGCTGGAGCGCTGGGTGCTTCCGATAGTATGTTTGATGGTCGATTTCACATACACCGTTCTCCTTCCCTTTATGGTCGAGGCAGAAAGCCCGATTACATAGAAGACATAGCTGATTTGGGAGGGTATTTTGAAGGTGTGGCTTCCTCAATCGCATTTTGTTATGGACGTGGCAAGATCTTGTATCAGGACTTTCGCTCTGAAGGTTGGTTAGCCCACAGACTTGAAGTAGAAGTTACAGTACTACTAGGTAGAGTAACGAACCATTGTTTATTGTTTGATGGAGACTGTCTTTATAGGGATTCAACGCAGCGAGCGTCTCGAAGGAGCGAGTAGTGGAAGATGAAAATCAAGACTGATGATGGAGAATATAAACTTACTGACAGTGGTATTAATAAATTCTAGAAGGGTTAAGTAGTATAGAGATATATATATTCCTTTACTACCTACTTTCTAGTAAGCGTATATAAAATATTAGTAGATATAACTTATACATAATATACTTTTTAATACTAATAATTCGCTTATAATAAGCTAGAATATACTCCGAAATACTATTAAAATAGCCTATATTCTATATAAAGCGGGCTTAGTATATTTATATTATTTTAAATCCGCTAGATATCCGCCGATAATCCAATTCTGAGAGATTGAAATCCGTATCCGATCCGCGCGGATAGTTAGATTTCAAAACTATATGTATATCCGTAATCTGCGGAGCGGATTTAGAGCGGATACGGATATTCGCGGATGCTGCCGTAGCCTAGCTAGGTAGTACTTACTACTATTAAGAATCTTGTAATATTCAAAAGGGGGGGGGGGTATTAGAAGATAGTACTACTATTACCACGCTAAACCATTTTAATATAGCGCATGTTAAACTAGTAATTCCGCGTGTTGTTTTAGCAATTCTTATATAGGCGAAATAAAATCTGTTTTGCGCTTTAAGCGTGGTAAACACCTTACACCTTAGTCCTTCAAGAAGAGAGTATGCTGCTAGGGGAATGCCCTGAGACGGAGGACCGTAGTGAAAGGGTTTTACAACCCTGCGCGAGCTACCCGTAAATCTTTGCTGCCCTCTCACTGCTAAACTCTTCGGTTTTCTCTATGCTAATTAGTGCGATATTGTGCCAAGGAATGCTCGTATTGAGTGCCTACGCGCTCTTCTCGCTTGTTGCTGCGACTCTCAAGGCTCTCTTCCGATTATTCTTCTGTCTATCTAGCCTCTCTTCTGATTGCTGCTTTCCTTTCCTTCCTTCTTAGGCTTTGTGCTTCCTGAATTCGTGCTCGACCTTTATTGCTTTTTCTGCATGTCTAGGGATCCCTGTCTTTCCCCTAGTGTTGCATTCGGTGAGTTTCAAGCCTTGTCGCCTTTCTATTATGATTCCGCCTTGATTTGTCCTGCGCATCCTGTAGATAGTACTATTATGCACTTATGCGCACGGCGACGTGTTCGACTTCTACGCTATGAATTATCAACAAGGATCTTTCTCGCTGGCCCCAACTTTTTCGTTTCGCTCCCCTCCTAGTTTACTACCCTGCGCGACCTGCCCGCAAATCTTCACTGCGCTCCTTTACTAGTTAACCCTTTGAGACTAGGAAATGTACGTGATTAAGATCAGCCCAACAACGATGGGGTCAGAACCTAATTTCAGTGACGAGTATCACTATTTGCTGAACAATAATTACTCCGTGGCATTCAATATTGGGTTATCCGTCCGGCTCCGATCCGTCGGGCTCTGCTCTTCACTGGTTAAATCCGTGAATGTGGTGGATTCAACAGGCTGATGATCAGGCTACTGTACTACATGTAGTGGGGTTCACGACAGGTGCAGGCTATGGCTGAGAGGCACCCAAGTGTTCGCTATCTGCACTGATTGACACCGCCAACAAAACCAGGAGCGAGACGCACGTATAAGAGCATACATCATAGAAGGCGCAACTCATCTCCCTCAAGTCACCACTTCGCGACCCTTTGAATCCCTATCTCATATCTTGATTACACTTTCCTCTTTAAATCAATCTGCCTAGCAAATCTGTCTATACTTTAAGGGAAGCCATGACAACTGATTCAGAAGCTTCAGGCATGCGCCCGATTTTCTTTTCGTTCAACCCTACCGACCAAGGCGACGGACCTCCCACAAACAATTTCGCCTTTTTAGGAGTGCAACCTGCTTCTGGTGAGCGTGACGACAGCAACAGGTTCGATCCACGTGCAAAAGGCTTACCCTGGCCAACATCCTTTCCTGTGGCGGTGCAATGTAGATACTGGAAAGAAGCAGAGGCAGCAGCGAAACAGTTAATGGCAGATGTTCTTTCTGCTCTGCCCCAAGACCACGGGCTTACTAAATTGAAAGGACACTCTTCGTTGGCCCAAACGAGCAAATACAACGAACTGATTGAAACGGGTGTTTCGGCCTCGATCAATATTTTTCCGGCCTCAAATCCCCGTCGTGCCGAGATAATGGCAAAGGCCAACCTGCTAATCTTTATACATGACGGTGTGTCCTATTGACCCGGCGAAAAGGATGGGACTTGCTAGTCTAATTCTTTTGCTGCAGACATCGTTGAGGTTGGGCTAGTAGATGTGAGACAAGTATCAGGTCAGGTTTGTTACGTTAATTCCAAAAACTGACCAATATGGATATACGTATTTTTAGGGAACATCTATTATTGACGAAGCCCTTGCCAATCTTCAGATCGACACTGTACCCCATGAAAAAGAGGCGCAAATATGGCAAAATAAGTTTTTCCACAATTTTGCCAAGGACGTTTTTGATGAGGACCCTGCCAATGCAAAGGAGTTCGTGGGAGGTATGCTCAGATGGGTCCGGCATACACGGTTGAACCCGCCGAAAAAACAAACCGAGTTCGCATCATTCGCAGACTACATGAGGTATCGCATTGAAGACTTTGGAGTGGAGTAAGTCTTGAATGTTGATATTGATGGAATTTTGGAGACGGAGGAAGCACAGATTGCTGACAAAAGCTTAGATGGGTTGAAGCATCGCTAAAGTTTACATGCGAAGTCATGTTGTCAACCTCAGAAATGGAAGCATTAGCCCCGGCCCGTCATCTGTACATGACACATCTTTCATTAACTAATGACTTGTATTCTTATCCAAAGGAGATACTTGAGATGAAGGACGGTGGTGCGCTCATCAATGGGGTGCATGTTTTACAGTCCCTCCTGGAAGTGTGCCCAAACACTGCAAAGATGATTCTACGACACATCTTGTGGAGCATTGAGAGCCAGTTGGACCAGATGTATAAAGACTTTGAACAGTCCGACAAATTTAGCAAGGGACAGCTTCGACTGTTTCGGGGCATGGTCGAAAGCCTAGCTGGGAATACTTTCTATTCCTCCACTACCTACCGCTATGCTTGTGTTGTTCCCGGATCTGCGCTTGTGTGATCACACTTTAACTTACTCTTACGGGCTTCTTTCTCCTTCTCCCTCCCCAACAATTCAACCAGCCAGCTTCTAATAGACAGTCTTTACTGAATGTGACTAGAACAAGTATACAAATAATATAGCTCCTTCACACGTAGTACGGGCATCTTGCCCTGAAACGAAGGAACGGAGTGAAAGAGTTTTAACCCCGCGTGAGCTGCCCGCTAACCTCCGCTGGCCACTTACTGCCAAACTCTTCGTTTTTCTCGATACTAATTGGTGCGTTCTCGCGCTAAGGAATACTCGTATTGGATTTTATTGCATCGCAACGCTCAGATTAGAGGCGAATGAATTAAGGACAAGAACCATGTTTGGGGGGTCAAGGACGGCCTCCCGAGCTTGGTTCCAATTAAAGGAACCAAAGTCCATCACACCCGTCTTATTCACTAGCGTTCTTTGCAAGGCAATTGCACGCTCATGCCGCGTGAGGAACACAGTCTTCGCTGGAGAGTCAGGCAGGATAAGTAGAAGGATGAATGCATAGCTACAGGTGGCAGCGCCCAACATGAGAAATATCAGTTTCCAATGCGCAATGCTTGTCGTGTTGATATGGTCAATACCATAGCAAACCAAACCACCGAGAAGTGCGGCGACACAGTTTCCGAAAAACCAAGCGGATTGACTGAAGCTCGTCAGAATGCGAAGAGACGGTCCCGTTTCAAGGTGACTTACCGAGAGGGCTGCTTCTTCTTTGTATAGAACATGCCGGTGATCAAGCTGAAGCCTGGTGCAATAGCCGCTTTCCCGACACCCAAGGGGAATCGGGCCGTCATCAGGCCGGCGAAACCTTTGCAGGCGGCGTGACACATGAGCACACCACCCCAGAGAAAGACTGAAACTGCCAGGTATTTGCCCATAGGTATGCGGAAGATGATGTACGAACTCGGCCAGCTCCAAACAAAGTACCCAAAATAAAAGATGCCGGATGTCCAAGAATACTCTGAGCCGTACAAGTCCTGAGTCGGAGTTAGGCATTGCTCCGGCGCTCTGTCCATTGGATTCATAGGGAAGAAACAACATACCAGGTCCTCACGTAGATTGAACAGCGCCGCTTGGCCAAGGATGAATTTGTCGAGGAATCGGAGGAAGAAAGCCCATCCCATGAGTGGAATTAAGCTTCAAAGTAAGCTTTTGTGAAGATTCCGTCTTTAAAGACGCCAGTTTAACACTTACAAAAGGTCTAGCTTCCGTAACACCTTCCCCTCGTCCTCCGGCGTCGACTGAATGTCGAGCATCCGGCCTAAGCTGAAGCCATCGTTAGGCTTCTCCTCATTCTTCAATCCATCTTGGCGCTGTGCTTTAGATTCAGAGTCTATGAAGGTCTTGTGAAAGGAAGTCGCAGAAAGCCAGGTTTCAATCCACGAAATGCCGGATACGAGACTGGATGTGCGTCGACTCACTTGTTTCTTATTTCACCTATACTATTCAAGACTACGTTGCAACTGCTAGCCGGCTTTTGCGCCGTGATATGCCGCAGTGTGACGTCGCAGAATCTGACAACGAATAGAGTTTATAATGCGCCTGTTCAATACAGAGTATTCGTACTAGAATGTCTTACATTCTGGTTAAGAAACCTTGAACTGGCACCAAGATCTCGATCTCAGGATTGGGAATTCTAGGCTACTACTATTATAGATACCTTCGTAATACATTTGATTTCCGTTGGTAGGGGGAAATCCCTAGGGCCACGGTGGGTAAGCCGCTATCTTCCATGACTTATCCACTTTAGCGCGCGCACTATGCCTTGCTTATTGGGTAGGATATAACTACAAGAGAAGAAACCTCTGAATGCGATTAGCCTTTAAGCAATCCCATGGAAAGCACACAAATCGCTGGGCCAGTGGATCACTATCACGGAAGGTTTTCCGTTCTTTCGAATCCACTTTTTAAACTGACTTAGCCAAGTCTATTTAAGACTTAGTGCAACTTACAGCCGGCTTTTGCGCCGCGATAGTCCGCAATGTGGCGTCGCAAACTTTGATAGCGTATAGCTTTTTGATTCGCGTTATGATTACAGATTATTCCTACCAGATTGTCTTAATTTTGCTAGTTGTGAAAACTTGATCCGGGATCGAGATTTAAGCCTCGGAATCGGGAAGCCTATATAGAACTGAACACGTAGCCTTAGTTACGAAGAACGGGATTTGGAAAGTTACTTTTTCCTACTAGTTACTACTATTCACACCATACGGAGGTAGAGACGTCCGTTCTAGAGCTCTAAAAAAGAGCGGGAGAAGATCACGGCAGATATCGATATCGGACAGTACTAGTATAGATAGCTTCGTAATCCATTATAAATGCCTAGGCCTATAGTGAATAAGCCGCTGACTTCACGACTTATCAACTCTTGGTTTACGCACTGTACCTGATCTTTTTACGTAGTAGGTAACTGCACGAGAATACTCGAGTGCGGTTAGCCGTCGAAAAGTTCCGTGGGAAAGCACTCACATGATCGGGCCGGTGAATCATCACCGCGGAAGATATTCCGTCCATTTGAACCCTCTTACCAAGATAATATATGACCGAGGAGCTGGTATCAAGCCTGAGTCAAAGTCCGGAGACCTGTGTACAGTGTAAAGAGTGTCTTGGTAAGCCCTCAAAATACCCTAAGTCTCGCATGTTGACTCGCTCCGGAGATTGAAATGCAATCATGGTCCAGACAGACAGAAACTATCCGAAAGGTCCGAGAGACCCTGGATAAATATGAAACAAAACTTTGGGAAATCAACCAGAAGGCAAGCTTAGGCATCCAGCTAGCTCAAAGTCAAGGATCATATACTGACAGCATTTGCAAAGATCTGGACCAAGCCTGAGCTGGCATTCGAAGAAAGGTCTGCCCACAACAGCATCTGTGAATTATTTGAAACCCTTTCGGCCAACGGATACCGTGTGCAACGCAAGGCATACGGGCTGGAAACCGCTTTGGAGGTGGACTACACCGTCGGTAACGGTGGTCGAGTGGTCTCCTTCAATGCTGAATATGATGCGCTACCTGGCATTGGACATGCATGTGGGCACAATCTCATCGCGACTAGCTCTATCGCCGCTTTCCTGGCCTCCTGCGAAGCTATGGAAGCCCTCTACTTGGACGAGCTGGGATTCAGTGTGCGACTATTGGGAACACCAGCCGAAGAAGGCGGTGATGGGAAGCTGCTACTGATTAACGCCGGGGCATACAAGGATGTTGACGCTAGTTTCATGGTCCTCCCGTTCCCAGTTCTCTCTGGCTCCCCCAACCTTCTAAGCTCCAGCTCCTGTACAGGCCAGTACCTGGCGAGCGAAAGGATCAGGGTCACATTCACTGGAAAACCAGCTCATGCATCTGCTGCACCCTGGGAGGGAGTCAATGCTCTCGACGCAATTGTCGCAACGTACGTCAATATATCCCTTCTCCGACAGCAACTCTTGCCGACCCAAAAGATACACGGTGTTGTTGTCAATGGTGGAGACAGGCCGAATGTTATTCCTCAATTGGCAACGGTGGCATACAATATTCGATCCGAGACAGCGAAGACATTGAAGGCTCTAAACGATCGGCGTTTCTAATAATTTCCTTGTAGGGGCCCTTCGTACCAGGAAATGAAGATCAATAAGCCTATCTGCAACAGCTACGTGTCTGCCATGATAGCAATGGGTCATTCCATCATCTTCGATGCGGCTGGGCAAGAAGGTGGTCTGAGTGGTGGTCCTACCGATATGGGTAAGTAAATCCCCTAATTGACGCGTGTGTAAGGGGGATAATAACTGCTTGCTTTGTGTAGGTAATGTATCCTATGCAGTCGCGGGCTTTCACGGCGGCTTCTACGTTCGGGCAGAGGGAGTCAACCATACGCCGCAGTTCACTGCTAGCACGGGATCTAAGGAGAGCTTCGAGCGCAGCTTGTACTGTGCTGCAGGAATGGCTGTTGTTGGATGCCGGGTGCTGGTCGATGATCAGTTCGCTGCGTCAGTTAAGTCCGAGTTCGCAAAGGATACCCAGTGAGCCAGACTAGACGGCCTGCGTACTGTTAGTTTGCAATTTTCTGACAGGCTTGGAATAGACTGGGAGGCCTTGCGCGCGGTTTAATAGGAGGGCCATTAACATCACGGCTTAGCCGGAGAAACCAGCATCGTTGTGTGACATCGGACAAGAATGCAAATTTATATCTCCCGACAGGGAGGGCATAATCAACTCTCTCGGGGTTTACAGGGCTAGTGATGTTAAAAAGCTGGGAATTACATGGTTTCTTATGTGCGCTCTTTATGTCATTGCCAAATTATTGAAAATGGTTTCTCCGTGGATTTTGTGTGCCCTACTGGCACTCCAAGCAAAAGCAACTTCAGCGACTCACACCCCTTCAACTTGCATGGAATCCGTCGATCAGAACACACTCTCCTTCTTCAGCCATGCCTGTTTGACCTTCTCCTCGGGGGTTTCGAGCCCGCTTGCCTGCGCAGAAGAATGTGCCGGACTGCCATCCTGTCAAGCCTGGCTCTATTCCATCTCGGGCTCAGAATGTCAACTTTATCGTAACCGGCCAAAAACCCAGGCGCCAAATCCGCTCTTCGTATCTGGTCACCGTGGAAATTCATCGCTGTCGTCATCAGTGGTCTCCGCTAGTTCTACCGCGGTGAGTTCATTCATGATATCGCACTCGAAGGCTGTGCTTGCTTTGCTCTTCGCTAATTCTCATAGATACATCAGCAAGCCACGCCAAGTCCATTGATAAAGCATGACCGGCGTGCTCACTCACATCATAAGCACGGCCACCATCATCACGCTTAGCGCGAGCTGCGATACTCACACACATTTTGCTTAAATGATGCGATCTTCAGTGGATTTGACCTAGTTTGCTACGTGCAAATACATCTACGGTCTACCACGAGGACAGTACAAGAGGGTGAAGGCGAAAAACTGTATGAGTTAAGCGATTAGGGATTTATTACGGAGCGAAAAGAGGATGAGGAACAAGGGGGAGAGAGAGACCTCAACGGCTCTACAGTTATAGAAGAAGTCCGAGGCCTCGGAGCAGCATGATTTTGACACATTTCGGGAGGCCCACAGGCCCCGAAGATCCGCCGAAGATCCGCCGAAGATCCCGAATTGCATAATAATCATCGATGTCATAGGTGTTGATTGCAACGACTTTCAACGGACTCTGCTATATCAGACTTCAACCGCAAGGAGAATTTAATTTTTGTTAAGACACAACGAGTTGTATAATAATGTCGGAGGCTGGAGCAGTAGACCCTTTGGTAGCTGCTAGTCTCTAGCGTTCTTTAGTGTTCATTGGTTGAAGGACTTGAAGCAAGACCCACAGCGGAGACCGTTACTCCGTACTGTTCCTGATAATGAGTTCCTTGGCACGTTTGGTTCGCCCTCTTACAGTACGAGTATTGCATAAATGTTAAGAACTGTGCGTACTAGCCAATAAGGTGATCTCAAGAACTCTGAATTGCATTACCCCGAGTTCTGGCAATTTACATAGGGCGGTAATTACGTGCTTCGTAATAACTACCAATGACTGGAAACAATTGTGGATCCCTGGATTTTGGCCTCGACAATAAATACTGTGCTCAACCTCTTCCTTTTCATTCCCCTTCGCCCTACAGACATTTACAATATTTATGAATTCATCAATTGCGCCGAAGATGGATCCCTTCGCAAAGTTCCCGACCGAAATTATTTGGCAAATTCTCGAATCTTGCTGCGACTTCACCAGCTTGGACGGCCTTCAACAAATCTCTCCCCGAGTGAAGAAAGCTTTCAACAGCTCGTTCAAAAGCATCACCGAACAGGTCCTGAGAAACTGCTCCATCAACTCGCACGGGCTTCATTACTATTTCACGCTCCTAGCCTCCATTCTATCCACATCATTCACCTCACAAGCTCTGCTAGAAGAGCTCGCTGGCTCACCAGGGGATGTTATACGACCTATTTCCCTTTCCACAACCCACTCACTAGCTGCGGTGCAGCAGACTGTAAATACAGCAGCGAAAGTATATCTCACTGGCTGTGCTTGTCTTCAGCGTTTCATCAATCGTCTTGAGTCTGCAGAGCCCCGCCGTCCCATGGCTTCCAATGCCGATGTTCTGGATTGGCTGAATGGAATACTTCCACCACCCATAGGTGGCGAGCTCATCCAATTCGATGTTGATCCACCATCATGGATCGAGTCTTATCGGACGCATCGAGGCCTCTGGAAACTTGAGCTCTTCCACCAGATCCATAATGCTGCAACAAACCACTGGCTATGGTCTACGCATGATCTGGACTGCTTCATTGAACAATATCTGGAATGGTGTCAGGATATAGAAGAGCTCCAGACGATTTCGGAGTGCGTGGTCGATCTATGTTCCTCCAAACCAACAATTCTCAGCCATCGGGCTTCATATTTAGTTGCTGTTCCGTCACCAACCGATTTGACGATACAGACATGCTGGCCTCTGCCAAATATTCAAGATATACAAGTTGATTCAACATGGCGGCGGAGTCCAGGATCTACGAAGGTCAGAAACGCCGTGCTTAGTTCTTTCAATGCCCTTCGTGGCGGTGAAAAAGGCCGTAGTTATCACGCTCTCTGGAAAGTGGATTTCAAAGCATTTCGACGACTTGGTATACCTCTTTGGGACATGTGGCGATTGTACCAAATGAGACTCATGCACCAATCTCGCAGTGTGCTTTCACCACGGGGCAATTTGGTTGGCGGAGAGTCAGACCAAACTGAATGGCCCCCTTGTATTGAAGCCTACGTATGGTTTAGTCTGGCAGAGGAGGGTGATATGATTGTACAGTTTAGAAAATAAGTCCTGAAGTCCTGAGGTCCGAGTGATATATTTAACCAACGTGATGGATCAACCGACAGCATATGGACATAGTATGAATCAAGGCTGTGATAATTCTAGTATTGAGACTCGTCAAATTATCCACGGGTTGATTAATGTGGAGACAGCCTGGAAACACACCCACACACACACAGAGAGAGAGGGATCTAAACCTTGGAATTACCCTCCAGGGGTATGATCCGGGGCCTCACAACCCTTAGTAGATGTCGAAAATCCTTGTCTTGTGCAACTATTTTAGTGATTAGATAGTTACATTCTGTTCATAGTATAACTGATATGCTTGGGTTGTTATAGTGAAACTGTTGTTATAGTGAAACTCGGAAAATATCTTTTCTGAGACCGAGTTTCGAGATTTTCAGCTATAGGCCCCTCTGGACTACCCATCCAAGTATTGCAGATCCAGGGGCTATCGTCAATTCTAGCAGCTCACACATTTTTTATAGTTCTAGTATATATAGAGTAGCTCGTTTTCAAGTTCTGATGACCCTCTTACCCCACATTAAAATTTCCAACCAGACTATATGATTGGCTAGCTTAATAAAACGAATACGAACTTCCCAATCTAAAGAAGATGTCGATCAAGCAGCATACATCTAGCATCGAATATTTTCTTCTGGTGTTTCCATAGAGAGTAAGACCGCCCACCTTCAAGAATCATCACCTTCGCCCAGACTCCAGAATTACCTATAACTAGGAAGCCGCAATGTTCTCTACCGGTAGCAATGGGATATTCTTCACAGAAAGCCTACCGTGCCTGGCTAGCCAGCCTACCGCCCTAGCCTGCAGATGGGGATCACTTTGATCTTACACAGAACCGAGAGTGGAATCATTCCCTGTTCGACCGTTGCTCCCCTAGCACGCTCTGTTATTATAAACCAGTCTCACAAAGCCCAAAAAGCATTGGTCTAATCTATCACTACTAGGTTTTTCAAGCTGCTTTCTGCTAGATTTGACTTGTGGAAAAACAAAGAGCAGAGTTAACGACCCTAGTATGCAAAGCTTTAGTTATGTGAACAGCCCTATACGGCTTCTCATAACTCTAAGTTGCAATTACGATCAAACAGAGCTAACTAAAAGATTGACTTAGTGCGCGATCTATTATAATAGATCCTATAAATAATTAGCCGAGGTAAGATACAATAGTAACACAGAATTGAAGGCTCCTGCTATAGCGACTGCTGCGTGCTATTTTAGTGTGGCTGCTACACTTTAGTCTAAGAAGAGAAAGAGATAGAGCTACGCACGCGGCCTATGCTTACTGGTTACTAGAAGCTACGTAATATATCTAGACTATAATATCTACTTTATACGAGATTTTCTCCTATAGTGTCGTGACTGTCGTCTTATATACGGTTATGGAACTATATTTCTGTATTATATTATGATATATATAATAGTAGGACTTAGGCTCTTTGGCGATTAGTCTTAATACTATGCATAATGCACCCCCTTTAGATTCCTTTACTGTAGTTCTTAATTCCTGCTAGGACCTGCTAGTACGATAGTCCTAGGTAGCAAAATAGGCCATGTGACGTGACGTCCTATGTGATGTGACGTGAATGGGATGCTCTATAGCTAACAGGCTAAGTATTAATGTATCATACTAAGCAGGTTCATAAGTAGTCTATAGGTACAGTACATAAGTGATATAAGCCACTATTTTATAAGGTCTAGTACCGAGTGTGCCCCCTGGGCCCTAGTCCGTCACTTAGATATAGGAGTGGCAGAGGGAAGTATCGGGTCGCTAGATTCTCGAGGCACTCCCGAGTCCCCAGCTCTTGTGTTTGACGTGTTTGCATTTTCATGGAAAAGTCTAGTTCCCTTAGGTTGCTAATATAGTTACAAGACAAGGCAGCGTATTTTAATAAAAGTAAATCACGGTATCGAGACTGATAGAGGAATATTGATATTCCGGGGCTATTCCTAAATATCGTCTAGTGTCTCTTCAGCGGTGGGGCTACAGAATCAATTGAAGAGTATAGGCGGTTGCACCAGTTACAGTGGAGGACGTACTATAAAGATATGTTAAACACTGTTAGTCCGCTCCTGATGCTGAACCAAATCCCCGTCTCCCTCTGCTACCCTCAACGCACCCCCCTACCAGCACACGAAGATGTTCCCTAAGTCCCGAGCACCCCAATTCCACGGCCCCTCCCTCGGCCTGCTCGCAGCGCTGAGCGTATGCTTCGTCCTGAATTTAGGCGCCCTCCTCTTCTCCCTTCGCATCGTCACGCGCGGAACGCGGGGATACAGTGCGCCATGTCCCAGCTTCTCCTCCTCGCACTTGTGACTAACGCACAGTAGCCTACCTCGCCGGCGACCGATCTCGCGAGCTCCCCCTAAAGATCCGCACCATCCAAGCCGCCTTCCATGACGACCCCTCGTACTACGGGATGGAAGGCCTCACGGCCACGGCTGAATGGAATGCAATCCGCCCTCCCGGCAAGGGGTTCGTGTTTCTAGGGGAGGAGCACTTGGCATTTGGGGTGTCGATGTGGCACCAGATGCACTGCCTTAACCACATACGCGCGGTGCTGGTCAACGGGGACGACGGGTCGGATCATACGGAGCACTGCTTCCATTACCTCCGGCAGGGCATTCTCTGCGCCGCCGACACAACCCTAGAGGCAGGCGGCACGGGCATGAAATTGGCTAATGGGGAAAAAGTCGCCACGGGCAGAGGAACTGTGCATACCTGCCGGGACTGGAGACAGGTGTATGATTGGATGGAGAGCCAGCATGCGGAGTGGACACCGGACATGTATGAGAGGTTTCAGGAGGCTAGTTAATCAGATAGTGGGTATAGGATGGCTCAGTGGCAACAGGACACCTCGACAGTATGTTGGGACATGCGACTACGAGAGAAGAATTGAAACGAATTGGCGCCGACATCCGATGGAAGTAAGCTTTACGTAAAGATGAACTGACGATAGGTAAATGAAAAGAAAACAAACATACTGGGGATTCCATAAGTACGAACATGGACAATGCACATGCACCCCCGCTCGATCACACAGGATACTCCTCCGTCGGAACCCGACAGAACTCCGATCATTCGATACTACATACTTCCGGGTGGTAGATTTAGAATAAAGATAAGCAATTGGAAGTGGGGGGCCGAACAAAGATAAGCAAAAGTGGGGCCGAACTCCAAGATATGATATCAGTTTGAGTCTAGTTACTAGTGTCAAAGCGATAAATGACGGTAACAAACTAAGAATGTTGCCCATCGAGCATTTTTGGTCTAGCGGTCATATTGCAATGTCTTTGTTAACTAGTTACAACTTACCCCCTCACTCCTCGTCCGTATACCGATAACACAACGGCCAACCCTCGGTATCAAACACCCTCCTCGGCGCCACGGGCATACTCAAAACGTCAAAGGGCATCTGATGATCTGCGTGCGCGTCAAGGTCGTAGCGTGGGTCGCTCATATTGTGTGGGGTGAGGGGCATGCCGGAAAAGGCAGCGAAGTTGGATTGGTGGTGGCGCTGCCACTGTACAACTCATGTCAGTAACGTTGTTCCTGCAGCAGACAGACGTATGGAGCGGGGACGCACTTGACTCCACAACCGGTCCAGTTGCGCATGATGCAGCCAAAAGAGCGGGTCATTAGGCGTGAAGCTGACTGCCATGCCCTGGCAATCCTCCTGCGACAGGGCCTTCGGGCAATCTCCCGCCATGTCGCCCCCAACGAAATTGTGGACGTGGTTGTGCAGTAGTGCCATTGTGTGCTGGAAGCGGAAGAAGTCGCCCGTGGTTTTCTCGGTCGAGTTGCGCACAAAGTCCGGGCCGAGGGTGCGGTTTTGAGGCATCTCATGGGCGAACCAGCCGGTGATGAGCGTCAGGTTCCTCCGCAGCGGGTGTGGGATGGGCCAGGCAAGCTCAAAGTTCGCAAAAGCGCCGGTGGTGACGGTACAGTCCGCCTCGGGGGAGGAATCACAGTCCCCCGTTCCACCCAGCCCGTACTCCGGGGAGTCCTCGAACACTGGCGAGCCGAACAGGTCTGCGTGATCGCGCGACCAGTCCCAGTATGGGGTTGGCCCGCTGTACCCGCACGTGTGGCGGAGGGAGGTGTCGAATAGGTAGGTGAACCAGCGGTCTGCGCTCATATACTCCGTCAGTAAAACCCGAAAACGCAACAAGGGAGGGATTGGGAAAAACGCACGCCACGGCAAAAAGTAGGCATTCCTATGCGCGCTGTGCTCTACTGCTGCGTGCGCGTAAGAGAAGTCGTCGTACAGGCCCCTCTTCCCCTCAAGCACTGTCTGGTCCGGTGTCAAAGATAGCCGTTCATGTCGTATGCTTGCCAGGCACTTGACAGCTCGCACCCACTCCGCTTTCTCGCGATGCGTCAATGTCCGCCATTCTTTGCGTGTCAGCAGCTTGCTGCACTTTTGTGGTGGTCCCTCGTTCCATTCATGCGCGTATGAGAGGCGGGCGCTAAGGAGGAGGACGGTGAGGATGGCGAGTACGCAGAGGAACAAAATCGAACGGCCCATGGCAATCATTCATACAGGAAGGGTACAGAGATCAGGTCGTGATAGTCGTAGGATTGAAATCAAAGCCTAAATAGTCATCAGCTCACTGTGTGGAACGGAGCGAGGGTACCGGTGTAAAAAAACGTATGAGATAGAAAACCAACAAGATGTGAGCTGGAAACCAGAAACTACCTAATCCATTCTACAGGGGAGCTAAGCATGCCAACAAAATCGTCTCAGAGTCGCCTTGTGGCTACTAACAGCAAAAAGAACCCAACCCTCCTCCTCACCACACGTCCATCTTGAAGCCACACAAGCAAAACGATGCACACCCCGATCTACCTCTCCCGCTTCCTTGCTCTCCTCGTCTGCATCGTCTTCCCCCTCTACCTCGCCATCCGTGGCTCCGCCTCGTTGTCCGACATCGCACTTGTCCTCTCCTCCCTCTCAGAGCGCGCCGAAGCCCTTCACGTCGAGCTCACCCCCCCGCTTGCCGCCCCTCCAGCACCAATCTTGAAATTCCTTCCCGATGGACTGGCGCACTGCATCAACTCCTTCGAGCAGTATCCGGTCCTCGCCGAGCAAGTGCTTCAGCGGAAGCATGCGCGGTATTCCAAGCAGACGCCTGCGCAGAAGGCGATAAGCAGCCAGCTCGGCTATCCTGCACACTTCGAGGAAGCCAGAAAGGGGATCGAGGTGAACGCCCGGTTCTTGGAAAGGATCACGCAGATTGCGAAGGAGGATTACCACACCGGCCCGCGAACTCTGGAGGACAAAGAAGACGCGGATTTTGGAGTGGCAGACCTGGCGTTGGCACATCTTTCGCGAGACTGGAGCACGCAGGGCGCAAAGGAGAGGCAGGCCGTGTTTCCGCCTGTTCTAAGTGGGCTTGAGCAACATTTTGGCGGAAACGCGAGAGGGAACAAGGTGCTGGTACCCGGAAGTGGTATGGGCAGGCTGGCAAGCGATATCGCTGATCTCGGTACGTTCGATCTTACTTCATTATCATGATTGAGTTGAAGGCGCGGCCTCACAATCAGCGCAGGGTACGAGGTCACGGCCAACGAGCTGGACTACGGCTCCATCCTGGCCTACCACCTGCTACTGAACCACACGAGCTCGCTGCACCAGCACACCCTGCAGCCCTTCGTGACCAAATGGACGCATCAGGCCAACCCCTGCTCGCGCTACTCCGCCTTAACGGTGCCGGACCACTGGCCAAACAAGGCCGTCAAGCTCGTCGAGGGCGACTTCTTGGAGATGTTCCCCCGGGACGGTGAGTTCGACGCCGTTGTCACGCTGTTTTTTATCGACATGTCTACGAACGTGATTGACTTCCTGAGCAACATACATCGGCTGCTGAAGCCTGGGGGAGTATGGATCAACCTTGGGCGTACGTTACTGCCCTCCCTTCCTGGAACACTGACATTCACCGCCGACCTTGGGCTGACGTGTACACAGCGCTGAAATGGGGCACCTACAGCGCTCTCCAGCTCTCCGCAGAGGAAGTGCTCCAACTGGCAGATCTGCTCGGGTTCGATGTGGACCATACGTCGAGGAAGAACATTGACAGCCTGTATGCCGAGCAGCCGGAGACTTTGCTGAAGTTCACTTATGGTGAGTGCCTGCCGTTTTCTTGTGAGGAATGAGGACGGTTGCTGATGCGACGGGCAGTTACACAGTTCTGGTCCGCGACCAAGAGGGGATAAAACGGAGGATGTGTAGTCTTTGCTTGTGCTCCGGCAAGACCAAAAAGGGGTCAGAACCGTTATCTGCCGAAGGAGCTCGGTCCTAGTGCCCGGAAGACATTGGACTTTGTCTCGATCAGAAAATGAATCAAACTCCGCCTCTATCACTAGGGCCTTTTTATATACCCGTCCCGGAAATCAGGATTTCTCTAGATAGCTTTTTGTTTGGATGTCTTTTTGGACCAGCCCTCACGCTTCAGAGCACGACTAATAATGCCCTTCTCTACTTGTACGCGGAATTCATCCCACATAAAAATTGCTATCTCATCCAGATATACCCGAGGCTTTTCGAGCAGGTGATCCCAAAGAGCCTTGATCATTGCTAGCGTAAGACAGCGTGGGCGCCCAGTGTTATTTGGAGGTGCTGTCACGCTACCAAAGAGGCAGGCCTCGTTGAGGTGGCCTCGCTTGTGGAATCGAGACTTTGGGATGAGAATTGCCGAGTCCCGCGGATTTGTACAGTAGGAACGCATACAAAATACATACAAAATGTGAAGTGGGTCGGCCCAAGGGATTCGGGCCGTAGCGTAGCGAAGGGCACGGATAACCACTCCACTTTCCGTGGCAGATGATTAAAGTTGTATGGATCTTCGGGAGGATCTCTCGCTAGTGGAAGCGTGCCCACGTGGGATAACGTTGGATTACGAATACGCCAAAGCTTCTCTTCTGAGGCATGAAATCTTCCATACTATCTCATTACGGAAACCTGAGACAGGGACTCGGAATAATTCCCGAATTTTGGCCTAGCGCCATCTCGGCTACAGGGGTTCAGAAATAATTGAAGTGAGTAGAAGCGCGCACTGGTTTTGCAATCAAGTGTAGCACATGCTTGTAAGAAACGAAGGTATACTGTATACTAGTGGACAATCTACTTAAGAGAGTCTTCATTGTTTATCTAAATACATCACGATTTCCTAATAACTCCTCATGAAAACTCGTTCTAAGTCAAACGAATCCTGCTGTACTGTAGCGGTATCCGCTCTTCGCTTGGCAGCTTGGGGGAGGGGAAGTCGCCATTGTCCAGAAGAGCGGGGAAGGAGGAGACGCAATACAGTACCCTACCAGATAATTGTTAAAATGGTACCAGATTGTATTTTATACAGTCAAAAACGCATCTGCACATGAGCGTTCGCTAGTAAGGATCATTTCAAAAACAGACACATCACTAAGAGCTAAGGTCCAAAAAGGTTTAGCTTGAATGACCCACTTTTACTGTAGTCGAGATGCTCTATTCACTACTAGAGTCCTTGTGCGAAGGATTTCGTCGATAACGTGGAGGGTGCCAATAAGCAGCGAAGCACACGCAGGGCAGTTGGTGGCTTCACAAATAATACCACCCTACTCAAAACAAAGGTACCAAGATAGATTAATGACTACGACTACCCCCTGCTTGGAGCTTCTTGCTCGCCAGCTGGCTAGTCAATGAAGTCCGAGAAGGTTCGCGTGATGGATTATCGCGCCCCTCTTACAGTTCGGACCAAAGAGGAAGGTGGTAAAAAGTAAGAATTGAGGCAAAGCTGACCTTTACACTATCTACTAATTGTCTAGCGGATGATACCATATGCATTACAACCAAAGCATGCGCTACTCCTCTTCTTTGAGTAGTGATGGTCGACCAGAGGAGGGGAGGATCGAAGTGGGCACTTTGAGTCGGCAAGTAAGCACACTGGTTCTCCTTCAGATCGCGAAACACATAAATTCTTAATGGCATGACGAGCACTAACAACATCTCATCAACGATATACCTCTTCACCTCACGCAACGAAAGCATCCATTCACCGCCAATCTCCAACAATGCGTTACACCATTCCCCTGCTCAGCCTCGCCAGCCTCGGCCTGAACATCCTCTCTGTCCAGTCCGCAGCGGTTCCCAACGCTGGTTTGGCTCGCCGCGCCGAGGAGCCAATCGCCTATGTCTATCGCTCTGACACGGTCGAGAAGCGGCACAAATACGGCTTGGATGACGACGAGGTTGCCCTCGAGAAGCGGCACACCTACGGCTTGGATGATGACGAGGTTGCCCTCGAGAAGCGGCACACCTACGGCTTGGATGACGACGAGGTTGCCCTCGAGAAGCGGCACACCTACGGCTTGGATGATGACGAGGTTGCCCTCGAGAAGCGGCACACCTACGGCTTGGATGATGACGAGGTTGCCCTCGAGAAGCGGCACACCTACGGCTTGGATGACGACGAGATTGCACACTAGAAGCAGCACACATAGAGAGCGAATGAAGATGAGATCGTGCACGTCTAGACACCGCTCTGCTGCGGATTACTTAAGTCTCGCATGGAAGAAGGATTGCAAACATCTATAACATGTTCTACAGGCGAGCGCCGCAACCCACCAACTTTGCACCCTCTTTGAGAGTAATTCTTCTCATCACGTTCGTTACATGGAGATATACATATACATAAACAGGGATCAAGCAGTATTTCGAAATATTTCTTTCTATACATTCGTGTATTATGTCCAGATCCTCTACGCCTTGTATGACGCGGTAGAGCCTCGCGACTAAGGCCCGAGTGCTCTCTTCCTTGACGCTCCTCACGAGTAATCTCTTTTTTCCCACGCGGCTTTCGCTTTGATGCTGCCTCGTTAGCCTGCTCAAGTTAGCCAAACAATCGCGTCGGGCAGGTACACCAGCGCATCGACGGCGGATCGTTCATTCAGACACGCTATAGATAGCAGTAGCACTACGGTGATTACTTTGGATTTGATAGAAACGAGTAGAGGACCTAGCAAGCTGAATGTCTGCTTCATTTCAAGCTAATAGAGTGCCGTTGCGTTGAGCCATTGTACGTTAAGGTGAGAGAGGAGCGCAAAGTTGCACGTTTAGAAGCAAACCACACATGATACTTGCAGGACATGACAGCCCTCCAGCCTGCATCTACAAATACTCATCCGGCATCGGGATCAGCGTCTCGTTGTTAGCCGCACACATAGCGGGATGCTCCTCCGGAAGAGCCTCCATGTCCGCCATCTTGACGTCGGAGCACTATCTTTGCATCAGCATCAAGTCTACTATTTGCAAGCTGGAGCAACTGACGTGGTATTCCACATTCCCCGTCTTCGGATCCCTCGCCTCGAAGTACAAGACTCCCATCTCGCCGACCATGGTCTCAAATGGGATCGTGACGTTCACACACAGCTGCCCCGAAGGCTGGATGGGTACATCCTGTAGGATGATGTAGGGGAAGTCATCTCTCTTCCTTGGCACTCTCTGCCGGGTATAGAGGGCCGTCACAAGGTCCCCAGGATGGCCGGAGAACGAGAGGAAAGTGCGGGAACGGCGGGAGTATCGTTGGGGGTTATGTATTATCTCCCCTTCTCTGTATCAGCGTACTTTGCTGCTAGACCGGAGACAGAGAGGAACATACTGCAGAAAGGGTTATAGTGATCTATCTCTGGCCGGGTCCTGGGGTTTGGACCGCGGGTCATCCATGGGAACTGGACGTGGAAGCCGGCGTGCGCAGCGGAAGTGAGGTTGATGCTCGTACTGAGGGCAAGCAGGAAGGTGATTGCGGCAAGGAGAGGGTAGGGCATGGTTGAGAGAGGTCAAGTAGTGCACCATGGTGCAGAGAGCGGAGGGCAAGATGAAGACTTCTATGGTCAGAGACGGTCTAACTTTCTTGCTCCTCAAACTACTCCGTACTTACCTGCCAAAAGGAGCCGTTCACGGCTCACACTCCCCCCAAATGGCTTGGGGGCCGAGTTACTGGCGCCAGATTGGTAGACCGTGACGTGGACAGTTATCTCCGGCCTTGGGCCGCGATGGATGCGCGCTTATGCGACCTGTTGTACTTCCTGATGCACTGTAACCCGACTATCTTATCTCTGGCTTGCGCGGTGAGGGGCAAGACGTACTGTACCAGGCATCATGCAGTCCCTCTTTCTGGCAGTCCCACTTTCCGGGCGGTTACCTGCTTTAACGTTACTTGCTCTCACCCGCGGCGCGTCCTCTATCTATCTCGCTCGCTCCCCTCTCGCTTGCTCTGCTTTACTCTTTGAAACTCCCCTCGCCATGTCACTCTCCAAAGCAAAGTCCAGCTCTTCCCAGTATGCGCCGCTTCCGCTACACGACGATGGCGAGGGCTCCAGCGCAACTCTTGAGAAGCGCTCCTCCTCCGAGGACGACCACTCTGCCCCCTTGCTGGAAGCCTCGGACAACCTCCCTGCCCTCGAGCCATCCAAGCCCTCCCAGCTGCCCAAGCTCATCCTCTACTTCTCCTTCGCCCTGGTGCTGCTATCAGCTGTGAACATCGCTCTCCTTCCTGCTACACTATCCAAGTACCAAGCCTACCCCTTTTCTGACTCTGAACTAGAGGCCCTCCCCTATGGCGACGCCAGACTGGGATTGAACCGGGCAGCGGAACTTATGCCCCCTCCTCAGGTCTATCACCAAACTTGGCCGGATAGAATTGCACGGGTGAGCCGGAAATTGAAGAATGCCGTGTGGGGTCACGGGGTGCAGGTCTATGTTACTGTCGAGGTCCGTATTGTCTACCGCTCGGTGTGCAGCTGCTGACGCAAGAGAAGGACTCGACAATTATGCGCTTCCCCATCCCCTCCACCGGCGTCAACGCCTGCGCACTCTCCTGGCGGCCGCCTCCCGAGTTCTCTGCGCGTGTCAAGGACCTCACAACCAAGGGGGATATAACAGAAATTGAAGTCTGGCAGCTGATCGCACCCTCGGCCACATCGGCCACCCCGGCCACCATCTCTTCCAGTATGGACGAGATCGACTATGACACCTTATCCTATGCGACCCTTCCCGTGCGCGGAGAGCTGCTCGGTGTGCTAGACCTCACAGCCCAGCCGAACAGCACCACACTGGAGTTCGCCTGTCCCAGCGGGGCGGAGAGTCTAGTGGTCGAGATGAGGTGCCAGCGCGTGGCGTGTCATGTGAACTTTATGCAGATTGATATAGTGCCGAGGTTTGGATTTGAGTTGGTGAGAAGGAGGGAGTGAGCGAGAGCAGGATAGCTATGTTGCTTTCAACCAATCAGCGTCATTATTCACGTAGAATAGATCCCGTCTCTACCTATAGCCCCAGTACACACACCTAACCCGGCCGCCTACTGCGCTGAGGGTTCTCCCGCACATGGAATTGGACCTAAATGTTGAACACTGGTGGGCAGGGCCAATCTGCTAGATAAGGAAATGTCTGACTCGAAGAATTCTATAATAAATGGCGCAATTCAGGGTGATTGTGCAATGCCGCAGTAGTGCCCGAGGCACCAACTGCGGATTTGTCCTATATAGCCTTCCTCCTTCTCTTTTCTTATCTCTTTCCAAGTCCTTTCACCCCCACGCGACCCTCCAAGTTCTGAGCTCTGCAGCAGCTACAAGCATGGCTGTAGTTCCAAGTTCCATTATCTAGCTACCCAAAACCCACTCAGCCGTCTTGTGCCCAGCACAACACCCATCGAGCATAACATGTCCACTCAACTCGACGCCGCCGCTATCGCCCGTGTCTCCCTACACGACCCCACCCACTTCAGCATCCAGCACTCCCAAACCGTTCACCGCCTGGTGCTCCTGCAGCACTGGAACATTCCCACGGACTCCAAGGTGCTGGAACTAGGATGCGGGCAGGGGGACTGTACGACAGTCCTTGCCTCTGCTGTGGGTGAGCAGGGGAGGGTGGTCGCGGTCGATCCGGCGGAATTAGATTATGGTGAGTTGAGTCCTCTTACTTTTCTTTGGTGCGAGCGCAAAGCAGCCGACTGATGGCTCCTGCAGGTGCCCCGTATACTCTCGGCCAAGCACAAAGCCACATCTCGCAAGGCCCGCTGGGTAGCCGGATTACTTGGGTCCAACAACCCCCCCTGGACTACCTCTCATCCCTGTCCTCCCCCTCTTCCAGCGAAAGTAAGGCCTTCGACGCAACAGTGCTCGCCCACTGCCTATGGTACTTCGCCTCCCCTGAGCTCATCCTTTCCACCTTCCGTGCCCTCAAGCAGCACAGCAAGCGTCTCCTCCTTGCTGAGTGGTCGTTAGTAGCGACGCACCCCTCTGCCCAGCCTCACGTATTAGCTGTGCTCGCCCAGGCAGCGCTGGAGTGCCATAAACCCAACAGCGACTCGAACGTCCGCACGGTGCTGGGGCCAAAGCGGCTTGCCGAGCTGGCCCTGGCTGCCGGGTGGCAGCTGGAGAGTGAGACCCGCGTGCCGGGTGGGGAGGGGTTGTTGGACGGACAATGGGAGGTCTCTACTTGTCTTTCTTCCTCTTTCGAGCAGGAAGTAGAAGAGCACGTGAGTGATGAGAGGGAACGGGCGGTGATTCTTGCGTCACGGGATGCGTGTGAGGCGAGCTTGGAGGGTATACAGGGGGGCCGGAAAGGAGTTAAGGCCATGGATGTTTGGGTTGCTTCTTTCATCTGATTAGGAAAGCTAAGCGTGTCCTAGTCCTCTTCCTTTAAGCCCGATCTCTAACTCTGCTTCTATAATGAATGCTCATCGTAAGTCTACCGTGACTACTCTACCGCCCGGTCAGCCACTATCTTAAATCTACGTGTATAAAGCTATTTAAATTAATCTTTAAACGAAGGTAGTTATACAATATTAAGGTTTTAGTAGGGACTTAGGGAGACCTAAGAGTATACTATTATCTTCATAAAATCGGGAGGTAATTCGGCCATAATAGTTTTCTAAGGCTATAACATTCCTAATCGGGTTTAGTAGGGAAGGAAGCTCTTAGGGCCGCGCCGGAGGCCTGATATATAAGGCATCATAACTGGGGCGGAGACTAGGGCGGTCAAAAGAGGCCCTGTTCTCGGGTGGCCGTTATCGTCCGCCGTAGAGGTGGCCACACTGCGGTCTACCGTAATCGGCGTAACGATAAGCGCCGGCGCGATGATAAGCGTGGAGTAAAGATAAGAAGTAGCGCTACGATAGAACGCCATCCTCTATCTAGATTATTAACTTGTTAAATAGAGCATAGAGTGACGAGGGGGGAAGTGTTACTCAAAATACTACATTCTTCTACTCTGACCTGATTTTCAATATGGCCGCTCATAACTGGGAAGCTCAGGCACAGATCTGCAGAGACATCCTTGCTAACTCAATCCCGAGGCAATGGCTGCTCCCTGTCGACAAACTGCCATCTCCAGAGCGGACAAACGTGCTTGGAGTCCCCAGAGAGTCCGGCATATTAAGTGAGAGAGAGCTCCAAATCACAGAGACTGATGCGACGGGCTTGGTCGAAACCATGGCCGAGGGTACCTGGACAGCAGAGGAGGTTACAATCGCATTTTTGAAAAGGGCGACCATTGGACATCAACTAGTAAGTCCCCCGGGTTGCCCCCATTTCAGGAGAGATTCTCATTGTGCCAGCTGAATTATGCAACCGAGTTTATGGTCGAAGAAGCTCTTTCCCGGTCCCGCGCTCTTGACGCCCACTTCCGCAGCACTGGCAAGATTGTCGGTCCCTTGCACGGCGTTCCCATCTCCACCAAAGAAATGGTTTCCTTCAAGGGCCGCATCACCCACACGGGCTATGTCTCTTGGATATCTAATGTGGCGTCGCAAGATGCCTTGATCGTGAAGATTTTACGCAAGGCAGGAGCAGTATTTCACGTACGAACAAACCTGCCACAAACGTGCATGGTACGTTTTGCTTTCTTTGTCGCCTCCTAATTGACCCTATCTCATACTTCACTTAGCACTTGGACTGTAACAACCAGATCACCGGCCGTACACACAATCCTCATAACATCCGACTCTCCCCTGGTGGCTCCTCTGGCGGAGAATCCGCATCTATAGGCTTCCGTTGTGCAGCTATTGGAATCGGAAGTGACATCGGTGGTTCCGTCCGTCTCCCTGCTGCTTTCTGTGGCAGCTACGGCATTCGACCAACAGCACTCCGGACCCCATGGAACGGAGTCGGGCTTGCAGGAAAAGGACAGGAGGGGATTCGCTGCACGTTGGGACCAATTACCAACTCGTTACGCGACTTGGATCTGTTTATGAAATCCGTTACAGACGGCAAGCCATGGGAAGAGGAGACCGCCCTAGTACCGCTGCCTTGGAAAGAACTTATCCCGACGATGGACTTTACCGTTGGTATACTCTGGGATGATATGGTGGTACATCCACATCCACCTATCCAGCGAGCCATGAAAAGCGCCGTGGCAAAGATGAAGGCTGCTGGAATCCAAATGAAAGATTGGCAACCATACAAGCATAAGCATGGCATGCGAATCATCAACGACCTATTTTATCCTGATGGTGCATCTGTTCAGACTGACGCCCTCGAAGCTTCAGGAGAGCCGTGGCTTCCTCTCACGAAAGAAGCATTCGTTCGAGCGCGTAAGATGACCGTGCCGGAGACATGGACAGTCAATCTGGAGCGGGAAGCCTATCGAAGTGAACACCGGTTGCTGATGAAGGAGCACGGCATAGATTTCATTCTCTGCCCAGCATATGTCGGCGTTGCTGCCGAGCCTAACGAGGCACGGTACTCCAGCTACACGGCCATATGGAACGTTCTGGATATGCCCGGTGTTGTGTTCCCAACGGGCCTAAAAGTAGATCCAGAGCTAGACGTTGTAGAGAGGGATTACCAGCCACGGAGCGCTGAGGACGAGGCCGAGTATAAAGCATATTCGCCAGTGAAGTTTGTTGATGCACCGATCGGTCTCCAGTTGGTAGGTTTACCGGCCTTCTCTACCAGGCATCTCAGCTAACGTGCCCACGCAATATTCTAGGTGGGAAACCGGTTTTGCGACGAAGAATTAGTCGCTGTATCAAAGGTCCTCGAAGAAATTATCCGGTCATGAGTACTATAGAAGACTTACATAGGGATTTACTATACGACCATTTGAGCTAAGATAATGTGGCTTTCTTTGCTTCAAGTACTACATCATAAAAACGGGCTACACTTGAGCACAATCATTCGCGGCTGAAGATAAGTATCATAAATCTTCCAAAAAACAGGACATAACATATTTATCGGCCTAATCCTCGCGGACGTACACTTCTGTAGGCTTCTCAAACCGGCAGGAGGTCCCATCTCGAACCAACACTTGGTCATCTTCCGCTTGCCTATAATTCCCATGTATCAAATCCCTCATATATATACAAGGGCAGTCTCTGGCTCCCTCACTAACAGCGACATAGCCTCGATGACCAAACTGGAACAAGTTGTTCTCCACGCCCCATTCTCTCCTTCTTATCCTGACTTCTTCAACCCTCAGTTCACAGGCAATCATATTCTCGGGCGTACCAACACCCCTCTCAGAATTCTCCCTCAGGACTCACAAACATGGCCTCACCAATACTCCGAAATATACCGTCGGTGCCGGCCAAGGAAACACTAGCGGTATACATAAGATTCGTAAAGTTATTCGACCGATTTATCAATTCCTAACTCTGCAGAATTGAACTTATATATCTAGTAGTCCTGAGCAAGGCTTCGGCGCCACGATAAGCCGTCTCCCTAGCCATCTCGGGGAACATGCTATCATAGCAAATAATGAAACTCATCTTCACACCTCCGGGGCCCTCGAAAACGGAAACTCCCTAGTTTCTAGGATACTAGGGCTCGACTAGATTCCACGGATGTATTTTCCGATAGCCATTTACGATTTCGCTATCGGCCTTGATTGTGACACCCATATTCCACGGATTTCCACCTGGGGAAATAGACTTAGCTTCTATGATGCTGAAGGTGCCTTAAACCTTCTCTTCCTTGTATACCGCTTAGAAGGCAGCAACTTCGGGACCGGAAAGAGTGCACGCAATAGCTAAAGACGTTAATATTAAGAGACCGTAGATGTAGTATTCGGGAAACAAATTTAACATGTTCACCATGAGATCCATCTGGCTGTTGCGCGTTTTTTTGGCGCGTAAGCGAGCAGACATGTTCAGTTGCCGCAGATAGGTTTCAGGGCGTAACGACGTGGAAGAGCTGGGATTACACGGCAGCAATAACAATGCCATCAGAGGCTTTGTTCAGTCCATCTAGGCCGCTCATTGGGGTGACTGATATATACAGAGATATATATGTCTGTAATGATTTAAACAAAAAATACTAGTGGGATAATTGAATCAGCTTCTCTACCCCAGGCAGGAACTATGTATACATCATCATCATTATTTATCTTATCGCATTACAACTCAGTAGTAGCTTGTAAAACTGTATGTATTACCATAATATATCAGCTTGTCATAGATAGCTAATCCATTATGTCTGGCGGCTAAGCACCTTCAGCTGCACGAAATCGATAGCCGTTAACTTTCTGTATGAATTCAGTCGTATTTCATGTATTTGTATCGTGCGTGTGTCCTTGTGGTCCACCCACACCGTTTTCCGTCGTGGGTGCACCAAGTTCATTATATTGAGACGAATTATCAACACAATCAACTATAATCCATTGAAAGAATACCATCATCCTCCCGGGCTATTATTTCTGCATCGACTGATGTATGCCTTCCTTCTAGAAGCGCTGGGCGTAACTCTGTACCATACACTCTTTTTGACTCCTTCTATAGCCGTCTCTTTAGCGGCAGCTTCTTTTGCCCTCCCGACTACAGTCGTCCGACCCGCATCACGTGGCGTTAATACATCGGTCTAGCTAAGCGGTTGAAACTGTGACTTAGTGTAGCAGAATCGTAGAGTTCTTGCGCGGCTTGATTCGCGTGATTCTATCATTGGCCACCTAGAGATTGTCAGAATTTCGCTATATCTTAGGTCTAAGAATATCTACGCATTTTGATATCTCGGCTGGCTCTTCTCGATAGCTTTGATTTATTCTGGATGGGTATTCTCAATGCTATACAAAGGGAATTATGGTGGCGATGGTGAATGAGAAACGAAAGAACGAAGATCAGGGGTAATTAAATCATCGATCACTAACTATGTAGCTAGCTTATCAACGGTCTTGCTACTATTAATCGGCAAGGTACCAGGGTCCTTTAACAATTCGCAAATAATTTGCTAGTTGAAGGCCTGCTCACGAATAGGCCGGGTAACATATAGGAAATCAGCCTTTCCTACTAGCTCGCCCTATCTAGAACGATGGATCATATTACACGATCGTATATTCTGCGTATGGCTTAGAAATCATTTCCTATTAATCGGCTAGTAAAGATACGTTGACTACGGTGGAGATCCGATGTTACGCTTATGTATATGATGGCCTCAGCCGTAGGAGCAGTGTCACGGAGCAGTAATGCTGTTGCTTAGGTACGAAGGAGAGACCAACTAAATATAGTAGCATGAACGAAACACCTAATCTTGGTGAAGGAAAGAAGAACAGATGTAAGAGAGAGAGATCTGAATACAAGTAGGATGCCAGTGGCAGCAGGCATCAAACCACCCATCAGGTATCACTATATGTGTCAGCACATCCGAACGGTATTATATCGTTTTCCTCATATTTTGAGAGAATTTCAAAGGTATATACGCCTCGATTAATTATCAAGACACGTTTCCCCCATCTTTTCAGGCAAGCATCTTGCTTCCGAATGCTTCCTAGCCTGGAAAAAGCATCTAGCGCCATAAGAGCTATATTTTTTTTTCGCTAAGCCAGTAGGCGAGACCGCTACTTTCGTGTCCGGTGGCAGATCTTCGCTGTCGCGGAACCGGCTCCATCTCTAGAAAGACTCAGGGCTGCGGCTAGTGTATTATATGCTAGGAAGCTTATCAAGAAGACGAACTTTTGTATTTGGACGAAGGTATCAAGACTGAGGAGGGAAGAAGAAGCAGAAGACTGGCGGGGAAGATAAAGCCCAAATACATGGCAAATGAGCAATCCTTCCTAGCCAAGTAAATAGACATCTGAGGTTGTCTCTAGTCCCGGAACAGCACATTGGTCATAATGGAAGATGAGCGTATATTACATTCAATATTAGATTACTTGGCTCTGGAAGCGTGAATTTCCAGAGGACTGTCTGGAAGCGCTTTATTACGGGCATGTTTATTGGTTCTTGCATTGATGATATATATATCATAATCTGCCGATCTCGAGCCAGATTAATTAGTTTGGTTCTGAAATCTACATAATTAGGTAACGAACCGGCATTAGGGTATATAAGTTATGGATATTACATGAATTATTAGACCCCCATGTGAGAATATGTACCTTGTAGATCGCATCGGCTTTAAAAAGCTTCACCTTCTGGTTGAGCGGATAATGTAGAGATCTATGGCTCTAGCATGACATGCTGCTTGTTACAAGCACTCCTCCTAAACCTATAGGTCCTCGGGAGAACTGTGAGATTTTTTGAAATGATCATTGATCAAAAGATGATTGCCAAAGAAACCGAAAAATTATTCTTTGAAAATATTTACGGATAAGTATAGTAGGCTGGTGCCATTTGTGGTATTAGTGACCTTAGTACCCATAGTGTCAGTCGGCTGGGCACGATGCAATCTAGGGGTGTAGACACTAAAGAGGCTATGATAATGAAGAAAAAGGTCACAATAATGATGATAATAATGATGCGCGATAATTGAAATCATAACGGTGAGCGAAAGAGCAAGGATAGATGCTAGTTGAGACACGATGAGTAATTGAAAAAGATGCCACCCTTGTAGAGACATGAGCAAATATTGCATAAATAGTTTTTTTTTTTTTTTTTTTTTTTTTTTTTTTAAAACGGCCTTAAACCCGTAAAATTTTTTTAAGGTTGACGCCCATGGGGGACCTTTGGCAATGCCCATAACCGAGGTAAAAAACACTTTGGTACTTCCCGTGAAA